>VZQC01013631.1:3872-128159 GCA_009823505.1 Rhizomys pruinosus | reverse complement strand
ATTTATTTATTTTTGTATGTGTATGAATGTACTGTCTGCATGCAGGTCTGTGCACCCGTGTCGTGCAATGCCGCGGAGGTCAGAAGAGGGTCTCGGATTCCCCTGGAACTGGAGTTCTCCTGGAATTGGAGTTACAGACGGTTCTTAGCCGCCATGTGGGTGCTGGGGATCGAACCTGAGTCCTCTGCAAGAGCAGTCAGTGCTCTTAACCTATAGGCTGTCTCTCCAGCCCCCAGATCCTCAGTCTTTTATAACCTTTTCGATGCCTAAGTTTACTGTTTTGGTCTCGCTGGACTAATTTTGATTGCACTGTACTGAATATGTGTGGAGGCACGTATTTTGGAGGATTGACTTTAGACTACAAATTACTAGACAATGTTTTCTCCTGTGAGGCAAGAGTGAAACTTCCATCTCCTCGCATCAGGAGCTCAGGAGCTCCTGGGTGGGAGTGGCAGTGCTACCACTTTCCAGGGAAGGAACATTATTTTTCTTTTTTCCATAACACTAGAAAATGTTATTATTACAGCAGCCAGTGCTCACAGCAGCTTTGGGAGGACTTAATCAGCCTTTTAAGGAAATCTGGAAAGGATGGTAGCAGTGTCTAGTGCCTATGAGAAGGAGAAACAAAACTCGTATGTATCCTTTTGGAATGAAAAGATTCAGGAGCCATGTACAGGAAAATCAGACTGAAAAATCTTTTTGAAAATTGTTTTTATTATTGTATGTGCATGATGCATGTATGTGTGGGAATATGAATGCCATGTATGTGGAGATATGAGAGTGAATTTGTGGAGTCAGTTTTCTTTTATCCTTACATGGATTCCAGGTATGAACTCAGATCACTAGGTTTGTGTAGTAAAGCGCTGAACCATCTTACTGGCCCGAGACTTATAAATCTTTTTTTTTTTTTTGGGAAGTAAAGAAAGCATCTTACTAGTTATAGTCCATCCTAGAGGGGAATCAAGACAGGAACTTAAGACTGAATTTAGGGGCTGGAGAGATGGCCTAGTGGGTAAGAGCGCCGACCGCTCTTACAGAGGACCCGGGTTCGATCCCCAGCACCCACATGGCGGCCGAGAACCGTCTGAAACTCCAATTCCAGGAGAACTCCAGTTCCAGGGGAATCCGACACCCTCTTCTGACCTCCGTGGCATAGCACGACATGGGTGCACAAACTTGCATGCAGGCAGTACATTCATACACATACAGAAATAAATAAAATTAATAAAAACATTTTTAAAAAAAGACTGAATTTAGGTCCTCTGGAAGAGCAGCAGGCACCCTCAACCGATGAGCCATCACTCTAGTCCCATGTGTCCTTATTTTGAAAAAAGATATGTACCATCATTATTCATTGCCTTCTTTCTCTGACTGTCATGAAATTTAGTTGGGATTGATTTTTAATGTTTGTTCAGCAATAGATTTCTATCTGCAAGGGAGGGGGGAGCTAAAGAAGCACAGTATAAAGGTCGTTAGATCAGCTGTATTCTAAAACTATAAAGACAGATTTATGGTTAACATGTTGATCATTTATATGGAAGTTCCCATTAGAATTTAGAATGCTGGGTACCAATAAAACTGGGAAAAGCATTAGTGAGGGTAAAGAGGTAGAGAAGGGACACTGAAAGTATTATATAAAATAATTTCCTGAGGAGTTGTCCCATTGGGAAAGGAGAAGCAAGGATGGGCCCTGTGAGGAGAATTAGAAATCTTGACATGTAAAAGTTAGCTGTTTGGGGGCTAGAGAGATGGCTAGTAGTTAATAACATTGGCTGCTCTTGCAAAGGACTTGGGTTTGGTTCTCAGCACCCACATGGTGGCTAATAATTGTACTGTAACTCCAGTTCCAGGGGATCCTATGACCTCTTGTGACCTCCATGGGCATTGCACAACATGGGTACACCTATCTACATGCAGGCAATGCATTCATATACACAAAATAAAATAATAATAATAAATAAAATACTTAAAAAAAGAATTAGCTGTTTTAGAGAGGTGGGAAGAGATATATCTCATAGAATAGGCTGGGATAAAAATGTTAAAAATTTTATCTTAGTGTGTTTACATATAGCTTTGTTAAAGAAGATGGACTTAGAAAGACAATTGCTGAAAGAATGCCATACTGGAAAGAACAGTGTTTTTAAAATACTGGGAAATTTGACAGTATCCTATCTAACAAGATATTAACTATCACTCACATTTATTTAATTTCAGAATTGTCCATTATAGTTAAAATCACATTGCTGGTAGAGTACTCATTGTTAAAATCTAGTCATTAAATTCCATATGACAATAGAGTACACAAATGCAATCTTTTCCAAGATTTCTATCTAATTGCTATTTTTAGAAAAGTGAATAAAATCTTCTTCCATTTTTATGAGAGAAAATTTTTATGGAATGGGAGTTTAGTTTCAAATTTTATCATATAAGACCCTGTCTCAAAAAGTAAAAAAAAAAGTTGTCAAACAAAACTCTCACTCTGTTCCACTCAGGATCTCTAAGTCATTGACAGCCCAGTAGATTTCCTACTGTGTACATGCTCTATTTGGAGTCCAGTTTCAGACACTGCTAAGCACAGTATCTTGGAGGAAGGATCATTTTCCAGTGTAGCTTCCAGGAGCCTGTTTAGCTCTCTCCAATGAATGCCAAAGACCATAAGATCTGGTTTTTGGTTGAGGATGCAGAGACTGGAGGCAGGAATTCTTACTTTCTTTTCTTTTGTGATTACCTATTCTTTTTACATGATAATGGCTGTCTGCTTCTACCTTGCACCCATATTCCCCCTAATGATTGTAGGGAACAGAGCTAAGAAAAATAACCTTGGAGTTTAGAGGTAAGTCATATATTTTTAATTTGAATGATTTAAATGTGCTGGGTCTGCTCTGCTGTAAATTATCTTTATCTGAAAGTATGCTTAGCATCATATATATTTTCATCTATGTATTTTTTTCTTATGTGATATCCACTACTAAGTAAAACAAATAGCTCTTGAGTAAAAGGTAAATTAAATATATATTGTTCTATATTGCCTCTATATTCATTACTTTGAGGTAAATGTTAAAAAACATCCTAGCTATTTAATCACTTTGTTAGACCTTGGGAATATTGGTTTTAAAACTTGTACTTATTATTTCACTTTGGATATATTTTTGTATTCAGGTATAATGGAAAAGGTGTTTACAGAACAATTTTTGATATTAATTACACTTTTCTTGTAAGGGGAAATGAAAAGTGCCTAATCACAATAAAAAAGATAGTTAAATATTAGCTTTCTTTTTGCTATTTATTTAGAGATGATGGGGGGGCAAAGATGGGGTATAAATTTTTTTAAGAAATTTTGTATGAAATGCACAAAGCTTCAATAAAAAAATGAAAAAATGGTTATGAATTTTTATTAGTATGTATGATATAGTTGTTATAGGAATTATAGGCTATTTGTTTTTATGTTTTGTTAATCATTAGTTATTAGTTGCTGTATAATTTTGATGATTCTGAAATATTTATAATTATTATAATGTAATATTAAAATATGATATTACTGGAGAGGTGTTTCTTTAAGATAAAAACAGGTTAAATTATCTTAGAAAAATTTCTAGTAAATTGCATTCTACATCTTAAAACAAAGAATTTCACATATGTGACTGAATATATTTTCTTCATGTCAATTTCAATATTTTATAATTGTCTACATAGAGGTGTGAATGTCTAATTACACATGCATGTATGTTTACAGGTAGAAACATACATGTGACTCAAAAGTTGAGGTAAGAGGATAATACATTTATTTTTTATTTATTTATTTATTTATTTGTTTATTTATTTATTTATTTATTTATTTATTTTATTTTGGTCTTTTTGAGACAGGGTCTCCCTGTAGCCCCAGCTGTCCTGGAACTCGCTCTGTAGACCAGGCTGGCCTTGAACTCACAAAGATCCACCTGCCTCTGCCTCCCAAGTGCTAGGATTAAAGGCGTGCACCACCATGCCTGGCTGATAATGCATTTTTTGACCTGAGCCATTTGCTGTGCAAATGGGATTTTTTTCCTGTTATGATTTCATTTATTTGTTTATTACTTATTGTACTATAAGGATACATAGTAAATCAAAATATAATTGCACTTCCAGAAAAATCATTAATTATTTCGTTATTCGATACCTCAAAGAACCCTTCTTTCTCCCACAAAATGTTAGAGACAGCCATATTGCTGGCCTATAAAGCTGAAGGCGGTACTTAGGCAGGTAGTGTCCTCCACTGAAGTTTCTAGATTCTCCCCCCCCATTCCCCCTACCAACATGTTTTCTTAGAAAGAATAAGCTACTTTGATAGTAAGACTGTGGTTGCAGATTCCATCGAGACTGGACCTTGTTTTTCTCTGAGGAACATTAGCACTTACAGAACTACAAAGTAAGGAATGCCAAACAGAAAGTAGTATGGATACATTATTGGTGAACTCATATAGGACATTAGGAGCTAATTAGCCTGTAATTAACTACATTTGAAATGAGTTTCTTTGAATTTTGAAAATGGAATCATAGGTAATATCACATTAGTAACTGAAATGTGCAATTACAAGGCACTTTTACATTCAAGCTTAAAAAATATTTTTATTGGTTTTTTGCAAATTTCATACAATGTATTTTGATGACATTTAGATCCCTCTTCTATATCTGCACCCCTCTTCCCACCTTCTGGATTTCATGTACTCTGTCAAATGTGTCAAGGCTTATGAGCAAAGTTTGTGTACCAAAATGTCCTTCGGCTTGTGGCCATCCTCTGGAGCCTGGATAACCTGTCAGGTGTCATATCCTTAGAGAAAACCAACAAGTTTTAACTTAGTAATATGGCACAGAGGATATACAACTTTTGTTTGGTGGATATTGTGAAAGAGAAGGGTTTACAAAGAAGAAGTTGTCACATCTACTTTACCAACATGGTTTTCAGTTGTAACTGATTAATCTTTTTTATTTTTATTTTATTTTATTTTTTGGTCTTTTTGAGATAGGGTCTCCTTGTAGCTCTGGCTGTCCTGGAACTCACTCTGTAGACCAGGCTGGACTTGAACTCACAAACATCTGCTTTCCTCTGCCTCCCAAGTGCTAGGATTAAAGGCGTGCACCACCACACCCGGACTGATTTTTTTTTTTTTAATTTATTATTTTTTATGTGTACGAGTGTACTGTCTGCATGTAGGTTTGTGCACCCGTGTTGTGCAATGCCGTGGAGGTCAGAGGAGGGCGTCGGATTCCCCTGGAACTGGAGTTAAAGACGGTTCTTAGCTGCCATGTGGGTGCGGGTCCTCTGCAAGGTAGTCGGTGCTCTTAACCGCTGAGCCATCTCTCCAGCCCCGTAACTGATTCAGGTTTACATGGCAATTAGAAGAGAAGAGATATAAATGAGTGCAGGAAAAGTTGGAGGCTTTGTAGCAGTTTACTCAGATATACCTAAAAATATTCATGTTTTTAAACAACCAGAGCACTGATCCTGTTTATGATGAATATATGGCATATATTTAATGCTAATCAAGTGCTTGCATAGATTGATTTGTCATCTTTAAGTCCTTGTTGAATAGTATAGATAATTTCAGGTTTCCTTAATATTTAGTTTTCCCAAAGTTTGCTCTTTTCTCTAGATGTTTGTGTCTAGGTAGAGTCATTTTACTAACATTGCATTAAACTTTGCACTGTTTTCTCTATCAGCTGTATCTACCAGCTGTAATTTCTCAAAAGTTCGATAACCAGTCAGGAGTGGTGGCACACATTTTTAATTCCAACACTTAGGAGGCAGAGGTAGTTGGGTCTCTGAAATTGAGGCCAGCCTGATCTACATAGCAAGTTTTTAGCCAACTGGGGCTACAGGGAGACCCTGTTTCAAAAAACACACACAAAAAAGGGTTGGTAATATCTGAGAGCATATACGGTGATGGGTAAAATTTTACTCAGGAAATTTCTGAATTGTCAAAGTTCATGGAGAAGAATTTTGATGGTTCAGGTTTACAAATGTATGCTATATTTAATGAAGATTCTGTAGGTAAACTAGTGTGTCTGAATTTCTCACTAAGCCATTTTCTTATTTAATCTTATTTTTGTGTGTGCACCTGTGTATCTGTTCATGTATACGTGTTTACATGTGTGTGTGTGTGTGTGTGTGTGTGTGTGCGTGTAAAGAAGCTTAAGTTTTGCTTTAGCATGTTGAGGTTTGAGAAATTTGTTTATTCAATCTTGTGTATTCTGGACTTTAATTTTATCTCATAGTATTTATTGACAATAAATTTCCAATTAAATGTCTGGATATTTACTATTTTTGATGTTACTGTGTAATACTGTTATTTTCTAATCAATTTAATACTTTTAGTCTTAGGCTCAGTTTAAAAATAATTCCAAGATTAGATGATGTGTAAATATTCTCTGAAGTCTCACTGTGTTCACCAGAATTTCCTTCTTTATTTTTCTGTCACAGATTTTCCTTATTACAAAAGCAGCAAAGTACAAAGCTTATCTTTTCTTCAAAGTAGAGTACATGGGTCATCTGGTCCTTGCAGCTTCAGGTGACTGTGTGACTGTTGAGATGAAAATCACATGGTTGGCCAGAATAGCCTCTCTCACTTCTACCTTTTCTCTTCCTGGCATATTTAAGATGTGTCTGAGCTGTACTATACACAATTCAGCCCTTTAGTACAATAAATTAGATAGTCTGGCTGCATTTTTGGTATCTTTAAGTGCTGCATCAGCCTTTGAGTGGCTTCCTGTCATACAGAGAAATAAGTACCTCACCTGTTTTGTTCTTTTGATCTATCTGGGACTTACAGACATGTAGTATTAACATTATTATTAGTTGCCTTTTTAAGACAGGGTTTCCCTGTAGCCTCAGCTGGCTATGTAGACCAGGTTTGCCTTGATCTCACAGAGATCCACCTGCCTCTGCCTCCCAAGTTCTTGGATATATATAGGACCAATTGGTCCTATACCATTATTCTTCATAAAGGGATATTCTTAAGTTTTAAATATTAAGTGAGAAAATTAGCCTTTCTGTTCACTTTAGTATCAGCATATAGAAAAACATGATCTTAGCATGCAAGTCTAGGAAAACCAAGTTAAGGATAACTGTATTAGTTACTTTTCTGTTGCTGTGATATGACACCATGACCAAGGCACCATATAGAAGGGAGAGTTTATTTGGTTTATGGTTCCAGTGGGCTATCGTCCATAACAGACATGGCAGCAGAGGTGGCCAGAGCAGAAAGTCCAGTGATTGCATATTTATTTATTTATTTATTTATTTATTTATTTATTTATTTATTTATTTATTCATTATTTCTGTATGTGTATGAATGTACTGTCTGCGTGTAGTTTTGTGCACCCGTGTTATGCAGTGCTGCGGAGGTCAGAAGAGGGTGTCAGATGCCCCTGGAACTGGAGTTAAAGACGGTTCTCAGCCACCATGTGGGTGCTGGGGATTGAACCCGGGTCCTCTGCAAGAGCAGTCGGTGCTCTTAACCGCTAGGCCATCTCTCCAGCCCCCAGTGATTGCATCTTAAAACAGGCACAGGAAGCAGAGAGGGACTGGAAATCTGGCAAGGATTAAGAACTCTCCAAATTCAAACCACTACAGTTACTTTAGCACAGAAATAGATAAACTTATCTTAGAGAAGCTACTTTCCTAAAGTTTTTAGTATTGATTTCTCGTAGCTGAAAATTATAGGAAAAACTCTATAATATACAGTCTTATAGTATTGTGATGCATAAGAGTAGAATATCTTGTGTTGCAAGGTCATTAGAAGGGGAGAACTCGAGGAGGGAGGTCCTCTTTGTCCAGTGGAGTCATGTATTTGACAAAGAAAGGGAAATGAAAACTCTAAAATGGTATTTTTTCTCATTAATACATCAATGTGAGGTCACATTGAGTGGTTCTGAAATAGAGATCTGTGATATGCAGAATTTTTTTTGGATCTAATAATCTAAAGTGCTATGAATGACAGCTTAGATAGCTCAAGACACTCAATAACTGGGATAGATTATCAAGCCAGATTAGTGGGTATATGAATAGCACCTGAAAACTTTCTGTTACATAGCCACTTGTTCAGTTTAGCCAAACCACTTTCACTATCACCACATTGCTGCAGCACTACTGCAGTACTCATACCTGCTACAGAGTTAGGGTCTAAGTTGATAAAAAATATTCATGTTGACTAATTTTTAAATTTTATTTATTTATTGGTATTTTATGTGTGAGTGGTTGCCTGCTTGTAAGTGCACCACATGCATGTAATAATGCCCACAGAAGCAGAAGAAGGCATCAGATCTCTTGGATTTGGAGTTAAGGACCAGTGTTAGCCGCCATGTGGGCTCGGGAACTGAGTCTAGGCCCTGTGTAAGAGCAGCCAGTGCTCTTAACTGGTGAGCCATCTCTCCAGCTCCAGCGTTGGCTATTTGTTAGTGATACTGAAGAATGAGTGAGCACTTACTAGTAACTAGTTTATGGGATGTTTTCATTGGTCACAGACCATATGTTTCTCTTTTAAATTTTTTATGTGTATGAGTGTGTTGCCTGCATGTATGTAAGTGCACCCATCCATGTTAAGCATTGACCACAAACATCAGAAGAAGGTATTGGATCTCCTGGAACTAGAGTTACAGAGAATGTTAGCTAGCTGTCATGTAGGTTCTGGGAATCAACCCTGGGTCTTCTGCAAGAGCACTGAGTGCTCTTAGGTGTTGAGCCATCTCTCCAGCTCCACTGTTTTTCTACAGTTCTTTCCCCTGTATTCTAGATTTTATTCATTTAGTCTGTTATAGAAAAAAATGCAGCCAACTTTCATTTGTTTTCTTTCACCTTGTTTTTACAATGTTCTACAGATTTTATCTAAGTATATTTTGTTTCATTGCCCTTTTTCTGCCTGTTTCAGCACTTGCAATTTCATTTTTGGCTCATCTGAGTAATCCATCTTCCTGCACCTAGATTTGTTTCTATTCCTTGGATAAGCTAGAGCATTGTAGACTACCTGCAATATAAAACTCGATATCTTTTGCCTGCAGGATAAACATTGGAAATAATTTAACAAATTCTTCAAGTCTGTTTCCTAAATTTTTGTCTGAGTCTCCTTTCTGGCTTCTTCTGCTACTCCTGAAGTTGCTCTTGGTACTCCATTTCTGGTTTACTTTCTTTTTTTTTTATGCATTTCGTGTTTTGTGTAATTTCAAATTCTTGTGTGAAGAAATATAGTATAAATAATTTCAGTATTGTAAGTAATGTAAGAGGAATTAAAAAAAATCTAGAAATACTTCAAATAGATTCAGTTATATATTGGTATTGGTAAATATTTTAGTTGTTTTTTTTTTTTTTTGATCCTAATATCCATGGAAATGTTTAATGCAATCCGATGTTTGTCTTTTTTGCCTACTGTCTATATATCAAACATTGGATGTTCAAAAATAATAATCAAACTGAGTGTGGTGCATGCCTTTAATCCCAGCACTCTGGAAGAAGAAGCAGGGAGAGCTCTGTGAGTTCAAGGCCTTCCTGGTCTACATAGTGAGCTCCAGGACAGCTGGGGCTTCAGGGGGAGACCCTGCATCAAAAAGACCAAAAATCCCCACCAATATTCATACAGTTATCCCCTCTATCTCTAACATGTTCTGACTCCATAACTACACTTAAATAGACTTAAATAACTTTCAAGTAAATGAAAGTGCATGGGAAGAGAGGGTAGAATGACATTCAAAGAAGCTCGGGTTATGTTCAGGTTTCACTAAAACCTAAGGTAGTTGTTTTTGTACACTTAGTTCTCTTAGTTAAGTTGACCTAACCCTCTTGCTGTCCATGCTGAGAAAGAAATTTTTCCACCTTATTCTCTTCCTTCTGAATGACTGACCTCTGTCTGGCTAAATGTCAGGTTGTATATCAGATAGTCCTTACACTAATGAGTTGAAACTCACTGCTCTTTTTCTAGGCCTTTGTTTAGCTGAGCAATGGTCTGCTATGGTAAATATTTGACTGCCAGATCCCCAAAGAAAGGACCTGGTTTGCAGATTTCTATGGTATTAGCATTCCATAGCTGATTTGAAGTTGTTAATGTGACATCACTAAACACATAGTTGGGAGAGGCTGACAAGAGTCTTGGAAAAGGAATTATGCTATTCTCTCGTTTTCATCTGAACTCACTCCCTCTTTGGCCCACCTACGTTTTCATCTATAATATTTGCTTATCTTACATATAAAGCATGACTGGATTATTAATGACACGAGATGCCTAGGAGTTCTTTGTCCTCATCACTGCAATAACCTTCATGTAACATAGGTTTACTAATCCATGTGCTTAGAAAAGAAGCTCCCAGGGCTCTAGAGATGGCCTAGCAGTTAAGAGCGCTGACTGCTCTTACAGAGGACCCAGGTTCGATCCCCAGCACCCACATGGCGGCCGAGAACCGTCTGAAACTCCAATTCCAGGAGAACTCCAGTTCCAGGGGAATCCGAGACCCTCTTCTGACCTCCGCGGTATTGCACGACACGGGTGCACAAACCTGCATGCAGACAGTACATTGATACACATACAGAAATAAATAAAATTAAAAAAAAAAAAAGAAAAGAAGCTCCCTTTTAAAAAATTCAAAAAGCTAGTGAGGAAGAATGCAATGCAGTAAAAGGATGCATGAGTAGTGAAAGACTTAGCTTCTTTTAAATGTGTTTTTCTCCCTTTTTGATTTTTTAAAA
The DNA here is from genome assembly GCA_009823505.1 of Rhizomys pruinosus. Taxonomy (NCBI): domain Eukaryota; kingdom Metazoa; phylum Chordata; class Mammalia; order Rodentia; family Spalacidae; genus Rhizomys; species Rhizomys pruinosus. The sequence continues at coordinate 117,451 of VZQC01013631.1, read as the reverse complement.
TACAGTTTGTTTTTATTTTGTGTTTGTGGTATTTTATGTGTGTTCTTATGTGGAGGGCATGCACTCGCCTATGCATGTTCATGTGGAGGACAGAGGTCAGTATCAGCTATCTTCTATTGCTCACCTCATTTGTTTTTTACTTTCAGTTTTAAAATCTTTATTACATTTACCTTTATTTGTTGATTTGGGGTGGGGATTTGTGGAGCCTCAGCACACATACACAGAGGTCAGAGGACAGCACAGACTCAGTTCTCTTCTACCATGTGGCTGTCAGGCTTGGTGGCAAACACCTTTACCTTGAGACCTGTTCCCATCCCTCCACCTTATTTTTTGAGATAGGGTCTCTCACTGAACCTGAAGTTTCACCATTTGGCTACACTGGGTGGCCACCAACCCCCTGGATCCGCCAGTCTCTGGTGACTGGGCTTTCAAGCTCATGCCTCCATGTCCAGCTTTTCCTTGGGTGTCAGTTCCTCATGCTTGCATCGCAAGCATTTTACCTACCGAGGTATTTCACCCAGCCCTTTATTGTTTTGCTTATTTTTTAATTAATTATTTTGGAGATAGTACTCTAGAGCCCAATTTGGTCTGGATTTCACTCTGTAGCTAAGCTGAGCTTGAACTCCTGATCCTGTTTGCTGACACTCCCCATATTGCTGCTGCTTCTTTTAGTTGTTGTTGTCGATGGCCTAGAACTCACTGTGTAGATCAGGCTGGCCTTGATCTCCATTTTTTAAAAAAATGTATATGAGTGTTTTGGCTGCATATACATAAGTGCACTGTGTACAAAGGTGTACTTATGTACAATGTATGTACAATGCCTGTGGTGGCCATAAGAGGGCATTGGATTCCCTGGAACTGAATTAAATACAGATTGTTGTTAGTGGCCATGTGAATATACTTAAGTAAAGTACTATGGCTTCAGAATGACCATTTAACTGAAGAAGTTCATTGTTGTGTAGAGTTTGGGACTGAACAAATGTTTTGAGTTGTGTGGGATTTTCTTTTTTTTTTAGTTTATCACAAATAAAGTGATTTTTGTTTTATAAAAAGAGTCTGGAGGTAAGAGAGCAAAGAAAATACTACATTTGAGGAAGTCAAGCATTTATAGTTAAAGAGAGCTGTTGGTTTATAAGTAGAAGGACAGTTAGGAGGGTAGAAAGAGGGGACAGTGTATGTCAGTAAGGCTTGCTTCTTTCCACTAGTGAACATGAACTTTTGTAGAAGCTATATCTAATCAACTTGTATCTAAATATTTTTGCTTTGTACTATCATCTGACCATCCTAGGCTCAAGAAAGCTTGGAAAAGGAAAAAAAAAATACATAAAGTACACTTCTCTAAGAGAGGTTAGGATTATGTTTGTAACAAAGTACAAATCAGATATTAAGCTGGCAGTCAGTTGTGTTTCAAAATTTCTCTTTTGTCATTGATTCTAGTTCAACCCTATGGACTCTGTTAATTCTTTATTGGTCCTTAATATTACCTTATTGACTTTATATTTAATTTAAGAAATGCAAATTAAAACCACTCTAAGATATCATCTCACTCCAATAAGACTGGCTAAGATCAAGAAAACAAGAGACACCAAATGCTGGAGAGGTTGTGGGGAAAGGGGAATACTCATCCACTGCTGGTAGGGATGTAAACTCATACAACCACTATGGAAGACAGTGTGCAGAACCCTTAAAAGACTCAAAATGAGCCTACCACCTGACCCAGCTATACCAATTCTGGGTATATTCCCAGAAAACATCCTACCACAGAGATACATGTACAGCCATGTTTATTGCAGCTCTCTTAACAATAGCGAAGAGCTGGAACCAACCCAAGTGCCCCTCAACCAATGAATGGACAGAGAAAATGTGGTACATCTACACAATGGAGTTCTATGCAACAGTAAAGAAAGATGACATCATGAGCTTTGCAGGTAAATGGATGGAACTCGAAGCCATTATGCTAAGTGAAGTAACACAGTTCCAAAGAAACAAATGGGGAATGGTTTCCCTCATTTGTGGATGCTAGTACCAAATCTCCCGATTGAAAGGCAGGCTGAATAATGTTATTGTTCTATTTCTTTCTATCTGAGAGCAACTGTGATGTTATAATGTGAATCTCCTAATGAGCCCTAGAATTAACTTACCACTTACTTTCAGACATGGTATTAATGTATATGGGTGGGAGGTATATATTCATATTTTAGAGTATATAAAATTAAAAGAAAAAAAGTGAACTCCTGGACATATATCAGAGTTGACATAAAGTTTATTCCTGGAAGACATAATTCTGGTACATATATCATATATGACGTGTACATGGGCATACTTCGGAGCAGTACAGTTGGGAGGGAACCACAGCAGCATGAGGACTGGGCCAAGGAATGGACTGATGTGGTTGAATTCTGCCTAGGACAATAAACCTTTGTAGAGAAAAATTTTGGAGAGACTGAAAGATACAGTCTATATATGGCAGAGTACATGAACTGGGATGGGGTGGGGGGGCAGGGAAAGGGGAATATGTCTAAATTGAATTGAAAAAATGACGTAGGAAATACACAAAACATCAATGAAAGTATATTAAAAAACAAAAAAACTAGAAAACAAAAAAGATTATTCTTTTAAAAATTTCAACTCATCCATTGGAAAAAAAATAAAATAAAATTAATTTTAACTTGTACATAAAATTGTACCTATTTATGAATAATATGTGATGTTTCTGTACATGCATGTAGCATGTGATGTTTAAATCAGATTGAATATATTGTCTTGTCAAACGTTTGTTTTTATAGTGAAAACATTAAAATCTATTGTCTTTTTTTTTTTTTTTTTTTTTTTTTTCTTTTTTTTTTTTTATTTTTAAGTTTTTTTTCTTATTTTTATTTATTTCTGTATGTGTATGAATGTACTGTCTGCATGCAAGTCTGTGCACCGTCGTGCAATGCCGCGGATGTCAAAAGAGAGTGTCAGATTCCCCTGGAACTGGAGTTCTGCCTGGAATTGGATTTCAGACGGGCTCTCGGCCGCCATGTGGGTGCTGGGGATTGAAACCCGGGTCCTCTGCAAGAGCGCGGCGCTCCTAACCCACTAGGCCATCTCTCCAGCCCAAGATAGATGGATTTCTAGAGATTTAAAGGCCTGGAAGTTCTAACAAAACAAACTTGCTCTGATAAATTGTCTTTTTTGGACCATTGGTAAAAGTCTCTTTAACAATGTAAATTGATATTTTGGTTTCAATTTAAATGGGAAATTTTTTGAATAAAATTGTTTTTATGTTTCTTTAGCCCATCTTCAAGCTGTGTGATGTGTGAATGAAGTGAGTTCCCGCTTTTAATTCCATTATATCTACAGGTTTAAATCTATTTAGCTAACTATAAACAAAAATATTCAATTCAGGGCTGAAGAGATGGCCTAGCAGTTAAGAGCGCCGACTGCTCTTACAGAGGACCCGGGTTCGATCCCCAACACCCACATGGCGGCTGAAAGCCCTCTGAAACTCCAATTCCAGGAGAACTCCAGTTCCAGGGGAATCTGACACCCTCTTCTGACCTCTGCGGCATTGCACGACATGGGTGCACAAACTTGCATGCAGACAGTACATTATACACATTAAAAAAAAAAAAAAAAAAAATGTAAATAAATAAAAAATAAAAAAAAAAAAAAAAAAAAAAAAAAAAAAATGTTTGTTATACCCCTTAGTGTTAACAAATTTACATTGGGTTTATAGTATGCATATTATTCATTAAATGATAGATTGTTGTTAATTATTAGTAATTGTTAATGGTTATAGTTGTTGATATAATTATTAATAATATTGATAAAAATTCAGTCTAATGGTACATTGTTGGTATTATTATTGACATTATTATATTATATTAATGATGTTGTGACTAATAATGGTATAATAATAATTATTAATAATGGTTATAATTGTGATTATGGATTATTATTCCCATAGTCCTTAATAATAAGACATGTGGATCAGGCCTGTCTACTTTTGGAATCCTCAATCTTTAGATTTGTAAATAGCATAGGTAGAGTTTAGGCATAACTAACCAGAAGGGATAGGATAGGAAAGAATAGTAAAACTTTAGGTGTAGTTAATTGAAGGCAAGTGGTTGCAAAGGGGCCTAAGGGGTGCAATGGATTCAGCTGTTTGTATTATTACTAGGACATTTATTTCTATTATGTAAAAATAACCCTGTAACAAATTATAAAAATTTCTGTTTCTCACTGAAAATTAACAATATGGCTTTCTTCTCTTACAGGTCAACCTAACAATCTTTATTAGTATGTATGTATGTGTGTAGGTCTGTGCGCCACACTGTGTGTATGGATGTGTGTACCTGTGTTCTAATATATTTCAATGGTAACAGCCATGATACCAGTTAAAACATTGCCTCTGAGTTGGAAATGGCCCTTCCTTCCCAAGACGCAAATTTATATTAAACAGTCAAAACATAATTCAATTTCAACAAAGGTTATGGGTTATCTATTAAAAATTTAAATAATGGATCTACACTGCCACCTTATGGTTACGCCCTTTCAACATCTAAACAAAGATGCAACCAGGTTTTCATTGTATTAAAGTGTTATAAGTTTTTGGTATTTGGGGAAAAAAAATAAAAGGTATAAAAATTAAAAATAAAAAAAAATTGAATTCAATTAACATCATTGCGGAATTCGCGGCCTCCATTTTTAAATTTTTTGTGTGCAGACAGGCTGGGCCTGCATTTTGCTCTGGTGTTGTGGGTGGCCATTGGTTTGGAAAAAGGCTCCTTTTCGGACCACCAACCTGAATAGCTGGTGTGAAATTCCTGTCCTGAGCTTGGGCAGGTGAAAACTTTTGGCCAAGAGTGGGATACATGTTTCGTTGTCCCAGGCTAAAGGACCGAGTAGAGAAGATACCTCTCTGCGTCAGGTCACGGAAATGACTGACTGTCCTCTACCAATGAGGCCAGTTCCCCACACTGTCCACAAAGTGGGCACTGTGCGTCCCTTTCCCCTAGCAGGACTGCGTTGCACCTGTTCAACAAAGGAAGCTTCCTAGAAGCTCCCACAAAAACAAAAACAAAAACAAAAACAAAAAACAAAAAAAAAATCAAGATGGTTATGATGGTAACAACATCTCTGGGGCATATTAGCCAGTCTTTATTTGACTGATGGGCATAAGAACTGTAAAAGAAAATTTTTATTAAGACTAGATATTGAAAAATCTTTAAAGCAGTTTTCCTGCTAGGCCTGGAGAAGGCCAAGAGCTTGGAGAAGACGTTATTAAAATCCACTTTGTAAGGTTTTACAGTTTTAAAATGGTAATACATTTGAACTAATTGGAAATGTAAATTTAATTGTTTTATTTATAATCTGTATTAAATTTTCCAACAAAATTTGGGGTTAAGGTACAAAATGGTCTCTATATTTTTCTGTGTTATACAGTTCACCTTTGTAAATACTTTTCCTTTACTTGTAGGACAACGTAGGCATCTATAGATCAAAAACATAAAAAGAAAAAAAAGAGGGAGGTGGTATATATTCCTTCTGTATTCCAACCTTTTGATAAATTTTTAATTTTGAGGTCTTGAAACTAACAATGGGAGATTTGTTGTTCCCACAGGTAAAAGCACCAATCTAAATGCCTGAAAATGTACACTTTTGGCGTGCAGGATGNCATCCTGCCACGCCAAAAGTTGTCATTTTCAGAGCATTTAGATTGGTGCTTTTACCTGTGGGAACAACAAATCTCCCCATTGTTAGTTTCAAGACCTCAAAATTAAAAATTTATCAAAAGGTTGGAATACAGAAGGAATATATACCACCTCCCTCTTTTTTTTCTTTTTATGTTTTTGATCTATAGATGCCTAGTTGTCCTACAAGTAAAGGAAAAGATTTTACAAGGTGAACTGTATAACACAGAAAAATATAGAGAGCCATTTTGTACCTTAACACCCAAATATTATGTTGGAAAATTTAATACAGATTTAAATAAAACAATTAAATTTTCAGATTTCCAATTAGTTCAAATGTATTACCATTTTAAACTGTAAACCTTACAAAGTGGATTTTAATAACGTCTCTCCAACTCTTAGCCTTCTCCAGGCTAGCAGGAAAACTGCTTTAAAGATTTTCAATATCTAGCTCTTAATAAAATTTTCTCTTTACAGTTCTTATGCCCATCAGTCAAATAAAGACTGGCTAGATATGCCCCATGAGATGTTGTTACCATATAACCATCTTGATTTTTTTTTTGTTTTTGTTTTTGTTTTTGTTTTTGTTTTTTGTGGGAGCTTCTAGGAAGCTTCCTTTGTTGAACAGGTGCAACGCAGTCCTGCTAAGGGGAAAGGGACGCACAGTGCCCACTTTGTGGACAGTGTGGGGAACTGGCCTCATTGCGTAGAGGACAGTCAGTCATTTCCGTGACCTGACCAGAGAGGTATCTTCCTACTCGCGGTCTTTAGCCTGGGACAACGAAACATGTATCCCACTCTTGGCCAAAAGTTTTCACCTGCCCAAGCTCAGGAAAGGAATTTCACACCAGCTATTCAGGTTGTGGTCCAAAAGGAGCCTTTTTCCAAACCAACTGGCCACCCACAACACCAGAGCAAAATGCAGGCCCAGCCTGTCTGCACACAAAAAATTTAAAAATGGAGGCCGCGAATTCCGCAATGATGTTAATTGAATTCAATTTTTTTTTTATTTTTAATTTTTATACCTTTTTTTTTTTTCCCCAATACCAAAAACTTATAACACTTTATACAATGAAAACCTGGTTGCATCTTTGTTTAGATGTTGAAAGGGCGTAACCATAGGTGGCAGTGTAGATCCATTATTTGAAATTTTTAATAGATAACCCATAACCTTTGTTGAAATTGAATTATGTTTTGACTGTTTATATAAATTTGCGTCTTGGGAAGGAAGGGCCATTTTCCAACTCAGAGGCAATGTTTTTAACTGGTATCATGGCTGTTACCATTGAAATATATTTAGAACACAGGTACACACATCCAAACCAGTGTGGCGCACAGACCTAACACACATACATCCATACTAAAAAGATTTGTAGGTTGACCTGTAAGAGAAGAAAGCCATATTGTTAATTTCAGTGAGAAACAGGAAATTTTTATAATTTGTTACAGGGTTATTTTTACTTAATAAAATAAATGTCCTAGTAATAAACAAACAGCTGAGATCCATTGCCACCCCTTAGGCCCCTTGCAACCACTTGCCTTCAATTAACTACACCTAAAGTTTTACTATTCTTTCCTATCCTATCCCTTCTGGTTAGTTATGCCTAAACTCTACCTATTGCTATTTACAAATCTAAAGATTGAGGATTTCCAAAAGTAGACAGGCCTGATCCACATGTCTTATTATTAAGGACTATGGGAATAATAATCCATAATCACAATTATAACCATTATTAATATTATTATTATACCATTATTAGTCACAACATCATTAATATAATATAATAATGTCAAAATAATAGCCAACAATGTACCATTAGACTGAATTTTTTTCAATATTATTAATAATTATATCAACAACTATAACCATTAACAATTACTAATAATTAACAACAATCTATCATTAAATTGAATAATATGCATACTATAAACCCAATTAAATTTGTTAACACTAAGGGGTATAACAAACATTTTTTTTTTTTTTTTTTTTTTTTTTTATTTTTTATTTATTTACATTTTTTTTTTTTTTTATTTTTTGTGTATAATGTACTGTCTGTCAGCAAGTTTGTGCACCCATGTCGTGCAATGCCGCAGAGGTCAGAAGAGGTGTCAGATTCCCCTGGAACTGGAAGTTCTCCTGGAATTGGAGTTTCAGAGGGCTTTCAGCCGCCATGTGGGTGTTGGGGATCGAACCCGGGTCCTCTGTAAGAGCAGTCGGCGCTCTGACTGCTAGGCCATTCTTCAGCCCTGAATTGAATCTATTTTTGTTTATAGTTAGCTAAATAGATTTAAACCTGTAGGAGTATAATGAATTAAAAGCGGGAACTCACATTCATTCACACATTCACGCAGCTTGAAGATGGGCTAAAGAAACATAAAAACAATGTTTTATTCAAAAAATTTCCCATTTAAATTGAAACCAAAATATCAATTTACATTGTAAAGAGACTTTTACCAATGGTCCAAAAAGAGACAATTTATCAGAGCAAGTTTTTTTGTTAGAACTCCGGCCTTTAAATTCTAGAAAAATCCATCTACTCTTGGGCTGGAGAGATGGCCTAGTGGGTTAGGAGCGCCGCGCTCTTGCAGAGGACCCGGGTTTCAATCCCCAGCACCCACATGGCGGCCGAGAGCCCGTCTGAAATCCAATTCCGGCAGAACTCCAGTTCCAGGGGAATCTGCACACTCTCTTTTGACTCCGCGGCATTGCACGACGGTGCACAGACTTGCAGCAGACAGACATTATACACATACCAGAAATAAATAAAATAAGAAAAAAACTTAAAAATAAAAAAAAAAAAAAAAGACTAGAAATCCATCTATCTTGTTTCCAAAGTGCTGAAATCAAAAGGATGTTACCTAAAATCAAAATTTAGTGGGCATGATTTAGATACCATGTGCTCAGTGGGGCAGCTGGTATGCATGCACAGCAGGCAGGCTTATGGCACCAGGCCAGAGCTCAGACCACATGTGATCTAGAATTCTGTGAGAAGAGATTTTTAAGGTGAAGCACATTTAAAAGGAGCAAGATAAAATTAAATCAATCATATCTAGGGTATCTGGGGTTAAGTAAAAATATTACACTTTAAGTTAAGCATGTTGAAATGGATTTGAATTACTATTTGCTAAAATAAATCCCAAACTTGGATCTACAAATAGCTGGCAGGTTTTAGGTAAGAGTTAGATTTAGAGAGAACCCATAAGAAGAGAAGAGAGCAACACACTTTTATCTAAAAACAGATTTTGTATACAGAATTTGAGAGAAAAATGACCAAGGCTTGAAATTATTTGGAAGAGAAGGCTCTTGGTGGAGGGCAGTTCTGTGAAAGGCCTTAGTTTACAACAGAAAGAGGTGTGCTCAGGTCTAAGAGAGCTACCGGGAGAAAATCTACATATGAACAAGATTGGAACCAAAATTGAGGAGCCTGCAGCAGGAGTCTTTCTTTGGGCAGGATGGGATTTAAAACCAGAAAGTTTTTCAGACCTGTAGAATTATGAAAAAATTGTTTTAAGGCCAAACATAACTGCTAAGGCTTAATATTAAATTCAGCCTTGAGGTCACTGGCTTTTATAGCCTGCAGGAGTGACCATGCTGAGAGGCACATGCCTGGTAGGCACTGGGTGCTCCCTCTGAACCAAATCAAAGGCAGGCTCTCCACATATATAAAGCCACATGCCCTCAGACTGCTGTCCCATTCACCGAAACCAGCAGGAAAGACGGCTCCACCACAACAGATACATATCAGGAGAGAGAGAAGAAAAAGAAGAAAAGGGCAAGATTTAGGGGTATGCATACCTAAGTTGTTAATGTTTCCTTCTGCCCCACGTTTGGACGCCATTTGTGGGGTTGCCACCGAAATTTGCAGTGGGGCCCACTTAATCCTAGGACTACCCATGTGGAAAGCCCACACATTAAAGCATACCACGTGTAGGCAGGTTGAGTTTCATTTCTTCTTCTTTTTTTTTTTTTTTGGTTCTTTTCGAGACAGGTCTCCCTGTAGCCCCAGCTGGCCTGGAACTCACTCTGTAGACCAGGCTGGCCTTGAACTCACAAAGATCTGCCTGCCTCTGCCTCCTAAGTGCTAGGATTAAAGGCGTGCGCCACCACGCCTGGCTAGGTTGAGGTTCAAATGCAGAGAGTTTATTCCAACATGTCCGCTTAAATATCCGTGACTCGATTCTCAGGGCCCAATGCTAAATCTTTTCGTCACTCCACTCCACCCCATGGGTGTGGCCAGGGAGGTACCATTGGCTTAGAGCCCACCCATCTAACTAAGCTTTCCCACAATCTACCCAGCTTTGCTTGGTGTGTGTGTGGGAGTGTTCTAAGAATGTGCCTATTTTTGTATAGAATACATTTGACAGGTACAGTAATCTGGTTTGACAGTTTTTCCATTCAGTAGTGTGAAAATCTCATGCCTGACCTATTAAGTTTGAGCAGAGATATTTTCTGTCAGGTGATCTAAGACACCTTCATGTAATATTTGTTTCTTTTCTCTTACTGCCTTCAGATTAAAATTTCTCTTTTTTTTTATCTTTAAGATCTTGATTAATATGAGTTGGCTTACACTTGGTTGAACCTGACTGTTTGTTTCTATTCTAGATTTGAGAAGCTTTCTAATATTATCTTTAAACATAAGTCTTTTTATTCCTTTGGTAATCTCAAATTCCCCTGGGCCCAAAATAATCCAAATATTTGATCATTTAAAGATGTTTAAAAAATGTGAGGATGAGGAGATTGAAGAGATAGTTTAGCAGCTTGAAACACTGTCTGTTCTTGCAGAGGACTCGGGATCATTTCCCAGCACCCACATGGTGGCTAACAACCGTCCATAAGTCCAATTCCAGGGCATCCGATGCCCTCTTCTGACCTACAACACAGGCGCCCTTATGTAAATGGAGGCAATATACTCATAGACATAAAATAAAATTGATAACGAATGTTCTTTTTTAAAATGTGGGACTGGAGAGCTGATACAGCCTTTAAAGGTCCAGGCTCATTATAAAAAAAAGGTAATTTTTTTTATTCACTTCACCTGTACGTATTTTCAAATAGCTACTGACTAATTCTTTTTTTGTTTGTCTCTGCCCAAATATTTCTGTTTTATTTAAAAATATATTCCCCGCCACTCTACTGAAACTCTTAATCATTTCTAGAAGTTTTCTGGTGAAGTTTTCAGTAAGGTGGCAGGATACAAAATTAACCTGGAAAATCAGTAGCCTTTCTTTATGCCAACAATAAACAAGTGGAGAAGGAATATAAGAAGACCTTCCTACTCACAATAGCCTCAAAAATAAGAAAATACCTGGGAACAAACCTAACCAAAGATACCAAAGAGCTCTACAACATAAATTTTAAACTCCTCAAGAAGGACATTGAAAATGACATTAAAGATGGAAAGATTTCCCATGCTCATGGATTGGAAAAATTAATATAGTAAAAATGTCTATTTTACCCAAATTGTTATACAGATTCAATGCAATCCCAATCAAAATCCCCATGAGCTTCTTCACAGACTTGGGAAAAAAGTCCTTAAGTTCATATGGAAAAACAAAAGACCCCAAATAGCTAAAGCAACCCTGAGTGAAAAATACAATATGGGGGGGATTGCCCTACCAGACTTCAAGCTATATTACAGGGCCATAGTCATAAAGACAGCCTGGTGCTGGCACAAAAACAGACCCATTGACCAGTGGAACAAAATTGAAGATCCAAACTTGAGCTCATACCATTTCAGCCACCTCATATTTGACAAAGGGGGAAAAAAAAGCCCTCAGTGGAGGAAGGATAGCATCTTCAGCAAATGGTGCTGGCAAAACTGGATCACCATTTGTATAAGAACAAAATTAAACCCCTACCTCTCACCCTGTACAAAAATCAACTCCAAGTGGATCAAAGATCTCAATGTAAAATCTGAAACCCTGAAGGTGATAGAAGAAAAAGTTCATAACAACCTACAAGACATAGGTATAGGAAAAGACTTTCTAAATCAGACAGCAGCTGCATAGGAAATAAAGTCAAAAGTCGACAAATGGGACCTCATCAAACTCAAAAGCTTCTGTACAGCAAAAGAAACAAGGAAGTGAAGAGAAAACCCACAGAATGGGAGGAAATCTTCACCAGTGATTCATCTCACAGAGCATTAATGCCAGGAATATATACACTACTCAAAAAACAAGAAGACAAATGACCTACTCAAAAGATAGAGTAAAGAGCTGAACAGAGACTTCATCAGTGAGGAATTAAAGATGGCCGAGAAACATCTTAAAAAGTGTTCAACATCATTAGTAAATAAGGAAATCCAAATTAAAACCACTCTGAGATATCATCTCACTCAGATATGACTGGCTAAGATCAAGAAAACAAAAGACACCAAATGCTAGAGAGGTTGTGGGGAAAGAGGAACACTCATCCACTGCTGGTGGGAATTAAAATTTGTGCAACCACTGTGGAAAGCAGTGTGGAGAACCCTTAAAAAACTCAAAATGAGCCTACCACCTGACCCAGTCATACCACTCCTGGGTATATACCCACAAGACTCATCCTACCACAAAGATGCATGCACATCCATGTTTATTGCAGCTCTCTTCACAATAAGGAAGAGCTGGAACCAACCCAAATGCCCCTCAACTGACGAGTGGATGACAAAAATGTGGTACATCTACACAATGGAGCACTATTCAGTGGTAAAGAAAGATGACATCATGAGCTTTGCAGGTAAATGGATGGAACTTGAAGCCATTATGCTAAATGAAGTAACAGTCCCAGTAGAAAAAAGTGGTAAACAGTCTCCCTCATTTGTGGATGCTAACACCAAATCCCCCAGATGAAAGGCAAGCTGAATGACATTGTGGTTATATTTTTGTTTATCTGAAAGCAACTATGTTGTTATAATGTAAATCTGTTAATGGGCTGTAGAACTGATCCATCACTTACTTTCAGACTCTGTAATTACTGTATATGAGTAGAAAGTATGTATTCATATTTTAGAGTAATATAAAATTAAATGAGGAAAATGTAAATTCCTAAACATAGAAAAAAACAGACTGAGAGAAAGATGCAGGATAGTTATGGCAGAATGCATGATCTGGGGTGGGGTCGGGGGAAGGAAAGGAGAATATGTCTAAACTGAACTGAGAAGTGATCTCTGAAATGCAGAAAACATCAGTAAAAGCATTATAAATATGTATTTTCATTTCTCTATTGTTCCTGTTAAGATTATCAAATCAGTTCTCTGTGTTTTCTTTTTTAAATATTTCATTATTTTTATTTTATGTGTATGAGTGTATTATCTGCATGTATATAGATGTAACTGTGTGTTATAATGCCCACAGTGGTCAGAAGAGGGCATTGGATCCTCTGGAACTGGAGTTAGGGATGGTTGTTAGCTGTTAGGTGGGTGCTTGGAATTGAACCTTGGTCCTTTGCAAGAGCAGCCAGTGTTCTTAACTGCTGAGCCGTCTCTCTTCAGCTCTTTTCTGTGTTTTCTTGAAGTTCATTGATTTTCCTTATAATAGGTGTTTTTAAATTCTGCATCTAAGGGTTTGTCCATATTGGTTACTATGATTGAGTTCAGGCACATTAGTTTTTATTGTTAAGATAGTCTATGGCTCCTTAAAAGTCCTTGATGCTCAATTTTTAAAAAGAGACTGAGAAAAAGATGAAAAACGTGTTTGGCAGAATGCATGAGCTCCGGTGGGGTGGGGGGATGGGGCAAAGAAGGGGGAATGGGTCTTGATTTGACTGGAAAATTTTGTATGAAATGCACAAAGCTTCATTAAAATTGGCTTTGAAAAAAAAAGTTCTTGATGCTCTTTAATATTGTATGTCTTGTGGACATTGAAAGATCAAGTATTCCAGTCTTTATAATCTGTCTTTGTTGTTCCTATCTAGAAATTCTGACATGCTGTTTTCTCTAAGTCTGTACATATTTCTACTATTTTAGTGCTAGATGATTCCTTAAGTCTACATTTGTTGTGAATGTGTTAGCATTGTTTTATTACAGGAGGACAGGAAGGCAATCCAATACTGTTTGTCTCGAATTCAAAGTTAATGTTTTGTTTAATTTGAAATGGAGGAGTACCTAAAATGGGCAGCAAATTCCTGAAGTCTTTTCTTCATGAGCTAGAGTAGTCTGTATGTCTCGTATACACTTATCAGCTTATTGTCAGGTATGATGGGATTCTGGTAGGTTCTTGGTAGAACTCTAATCGAGTGACCACCATTAGCCTCCAGTCCCATACTTGTGTCCATCAATGCTTCAGTACTCTGTCATCCATGCACAAAGCCTACCAGAACTAGCTTATTAGTGAGGTAGGACTAGGGCCAGTACTACTACTATATGTTACCTACTGCTGAGGATGACTCAAGGTCCTAGAACCCTGTACTCAGCCATAGAGAAGACTGGCTCAATAAACTTGGACCATGTGCTGCTACTCGTCATGAGGGCTCCACCTTCATACTGTCCCATTGACCAGAGCTTATAGGATCTACTTGTCATGAGGCTCCACCTCCATACTGTCCCATGGACCAGAGCTTATAGGATCTGCTTGTCATGAGGCTCCACCTCCATACTGTCACATTGACCAGAGCTTATAGGATCCACTTGTCATGAGGCTCCACCTCCATACTGTCCCATTGACCAGAGCTTATAGGATCTACTTGTCATGAGGCTCCACCTTCATACTGTACAATGGATCAGAGCTTATAGGATCTACTTGTCATGAGGCTCCACCTCCTTACTGTACCATGGATCAGAGCTTATAGGATCTACTTGTCATGAGGTTCCACCTCCATACTGTACCATGGATCAGAGCTTATAGGATCTACTTGTCATGAGGCTCCACCTCCATACTGTTCCATGGACCAGAGCTTATAGGATCCACTTGTCATGAGGCTCCACCTCCATACTGTCCCATGGATCAGAGATTATAGCATCTACTTGTCATGAGGCTCCACCTTCATACTGTCCCATGGACCAGAGCTTATAGGATCTACTTGTCATGAGGCTCCACCTCCATACTGTCCATGGATTAGAGCTTATAGCATCTACTTGTCATGAGGCTCCACCTCCATACTGTCCCATGGATCAGAGCTTATAGCATCTACTTGTCATGAGGCTCCACCTCCATACTGTCCATGGATCAGAGCTTATAGGATCTACTTGGTATTGGATTTTACCACACTGGTACTGGGTTCTAGAGCAAAATATTGTGCGTACTACTACGTCTTGCATCCAGGGGGTGGAGTCTTGATTTATGATGCTACTGTGCCCAAGGTTGGGGTATTGTTGGAGAAGGCAGTCCCTGGACCACCAACAGTGATGCTATGCTAGGTTGCATGTAAATTATCTTTCACTGCCTACACATCTTTAAGGTGTACTCTGGCCAATACTACAGCTGGTGGAAATGCAGGTTGAGATTTGACAGTGTTTGACTAGCCCATATGCCTCTGTCTGATACCAGGGTAGGTCAAGATTTAAGCCTCTGTCAGCCAAGGCTTTTTGTATGGGTAGCTTTGTTTTTTGCTTAGTGTTGTCTTACCATGGAAGGTTTCTTCCTGGTTGTCAGAGCAGTTCTAGAGGTTCTCTGAGTACTGGCTTGGTAAAAGCTATATTGTCTGATTTTAGGGATTTGTAGTAGAAAAAGTCTTGTACCTACCAAAGTTATTGCTTAGTTTGGTCATTTCTGATTCTTCTCACTACGGGGACCTCTACAGTCTCTGGGCAGGGTATCTCAGATCTACTGAAGGGTTCAGCACCAACCTCCACTACATGTGTAATCTTCCATGCATTGCTGACTTAAGTATTGGTTTTTCCTTTGATAGCTGAGGTTGGATGCAGTGATGGGTGTAGTCACTTGGTTACCTGGTTAACATGGTTCTGGAGGCTTAATCTGTGGGCACTGGCCTTGGGGTATGTGATAGGGCTCTACTTGCTACTGGGTTCCACCATGGCATTGTCCTTATAAAGTCTAAGGCTTATAATTAAGTCCTCCTTTCATCCCTACACAGAAGTAGGCTGTGTTGGGTGGAGTTGGGGAGTAATGTTGGCAACTCTTCCTGCTTTTTCACTGTTATATATATATATATATCATATATATCTACTATATATATATATAAAATAAAACCGGTCTCTCATCTGAATTTTTTTTTTTTTTTTAGGTCTTGGGAAGTAGTTTGGTATATCTTCAAATTGCTATGTCTATGGAGAGACAATCACTGGAATATCTTGTTCAGCCACCAGCTCCACCTGCTCCATTCCCATACTGTTATGTCAAACCTTAAATCCTGCCATTTTATGTGTACTTAATAGTTCTAGATGTAATTGTTTTAGAACTATGGGTTCTAGAAAGGAGGGTGGCAGGACATCCTCCTTCTATACTTGTTTCCTTTGATAATGGTGAAAGCTGCTGTACCAAAAGAATATTCTGGCCTATTCCATTCCTTTTTCTACCCTGCCTTTTGGGGCAGGGAAATCATCCTAAGTAGCAATTTCTTAGAGACTTTTTTCTTCAGGGAACAAGCTGCTTACAAACAGGATACCCTCTCCTGTTTCAGCTACAAGTTGGATAGAAGGAAGAGGCAAAACAAATTGCTCAGACCAGCTTTTGTGTGTGTGTGTGTGTGTGTGTGTGTGTGTGTGTGTGTGTGTGTCTTCATAGATGTGTGTATATTTGATTCTCAGGAAATCCATTTTTTATATAGTTACGTGCCAACTGTAGACTTCCTACAGTTTCAGTTTTGCTATTAATAGTGATAATTTTTCATATGGAATCTCCCTCTTTTCTATTGCTGAATTAGCTTAGAACTTAGTTGGTCATTGTTTAGTGTGAGTATCTTGTTCACAGGCTCCAGTGGATGGAGCCACACTGCCTTCACATTTGGAGGCACAAATTAGACTCTAGAGGTCTGTTTTTTTTTTTTTTTTAGAGGTCTCTTTTATGTATGTAATAGAATGCATTAATTGGGCAGGGGGTAATAAAGGGAGATGCAGACGGGAGCGGATCTAAATACCTTCAAATTTTATTGTCTGAAAATTGCAAAAATTCAATGAAAAGAAAAAAGCCTCTTGTTGAAGACATTGTGTGATTTATTTTTATTTCTTTCTGCTTTTAACTAGTACTAGCCTGTCATAATTGCCATATGAAATTCAATATTAACCATGCAGTATTGTGATTTTTTTTAATCTTAGAAAAGATTTCAGTTTCACTAAGTGACACTTGTACTGTAAAACTGGAAGTTCTTCAAGGAAACCATGTGATGATAGCATATAAAATTTTGCTTTACAATAGAAAAACCAGGTTGTATAGAAATTAACATTAAGCCAGATGTGGTGGCCCACACCTTTAATTCCAGCACTCAGGAGGCAAGAGGCAGGTGAGTCTCTATGAGTTCAAGGCCAGCCTCGTCTACATAGAGAGTTCCAGGACAGCTGAGGCCGCAGAGAGACTGTGTCTCAAAAAAAAAAAAAAAAAAAGAAAAGAAAAAACAAGAAAAGAAAAAGAAATTAATATCTAGACAGCCAAAAAGATAGTAACATAGATTTTTTTAAGGCCTGTATCATCATTTCAGTGTTAGTCAGGATTTTAATAGCAAGTAATAGAAAACTTGATTGAGAGCATCTTTAAAAAATGAAGAGATTTTTTTTCTTTACGCTGAATACAACTTTACTATGTAAATGAAATACTAATATGGAAAAAATTTACTAAGAATAGCAACATGGTCTTTGCACTTCTGTCTTATCATCCACAGAAGTGCTTAAAGACTTTAGTCCAGGTGATATTTAACTGTCTTCTTGCTCTTGGTAAGGCAGAGGATGGGTAAGAGAGTGATAACTAACAATAGAGATGTTTGGAAAAGTAAAAAAAAAAAAAAAAGAAAAAAAGAAGCAAATTTATGTGTTTCCTTCACTGAAAACTCTTGATGTACTTTCAGATTCGGGCCAGTCCTGAATCACAAATATTATGACTTAAAACATCATCCTTTCTGTTTTTAAATTTCGCTAACAGTTGGATCCTGAATTTAGATAAGGTTCCTATAAAATAAATGGTCATAAATTGATTTCCAGTATGTGTGGGAACTGCATGAATCCTTAATCATAAAATAGCAGTCTGTGTCTCAGGACTGTCTACAAATGTTTGGAAAGGTCAGTGTGAGTGGATCAGCTTAGGCCATGGTGGTATTCATTCTGAAAGGTGATGGTATATGTAAGTTAGCATTGCTAAGTAAGGCTAAATCCTGGAACAGTTCAATCTAAACCACAGGGTTGAGAATAGGCATTCCCTCCCTTTATAGAGAACCAGTAATAGCTATTTATTATCATTTCTTTCAGAACATATATTTTTTTCACTCTGAAGACTATGTCACCTATAAATTAACCTATTTTTAGATTCTTACCTAACAGTTTTTAAGAATAGATATAAATTAAAAGATAACACATTATTTTCTACCAATTATTTTTAATTGAATTTTGTAATTTTCATACAATATAATTTGATGATCCCTTTCCCTATCCACACCTTATTGTCTCCCACCCAATTAAATATATCTATTATTACACACACACACACACACACACACACACACGCACACACACATATATATATGAGAAAGAGAGAGAGAGAGAGAGAGACTAATTAGTGTCCCCATGTCCCCAAATGTCCTTCAGTATGGGTCTTTCCACTGGAGCATTAACTTATCAATAGACTGTCTCTGCTGCTCCCAGAAGTCATCAGTTGCCACAGTCTCTTTGGGTTGGGTTGGGGTTTCTTATCTGCTTCCTCATGTCTATGCTGGGATTTTTGTCTAGTCTGAGCTTGCATGGGTCTTGTGCATGCAGTCACTATTGCTATGTTTTCATATGAGTAACTGACCAACTACCTGTAAAAGTCTACTTCCTTGTGATCATTCACCACCTTTGGCTCTTATAATCTTTTTGCCACTTCTTTTTCTTTTTTAAGTTTTACAAAAATTTATTGTATCAAAATAGGTAAGCATTTGAAACAATACACTGTTTACCTCTCCATAAACACAAAGCTGAACATGTATTACAATACTATCAAAAAAAGCAAGGCATATGAAAGTTATACACAATTACACAATTGTGTACAAATTTACAGACAATTACAATATGCTGTCTACCAAGATACATCTCGAAAAATATAAAATTGGAAAAATTCTGCCACTTCTTAATCCCTGAGCCTTGGGAAGTAGAAGTTTGATACAGGTGCCCTATTCAGGGGTAGGCACTCTGTAGCCTCTTGTCCTATGTACATTGGCCAGTTGTGGCTTTCTGTGTTAATCACCATCTGTTGTGTAAGGAAACTTCTCTGGTGAGAGTTTCGAGATGTTAATCTATGGTTGTAAAAACAAATAAATCATTAGGACTCAGTTTAATATAATAACTATTTGGTTGAAACTAGTATTAGACTCTCCCCCGTGTTCTGTGACCTGTCAAGCCTCAGGTTCCTAAGCCTGATATCAGTGTCAGGTATTGGCACCTTCCTATAAAGCAGACATTAAAGTCAATTGAAGAATGGTTGGCATGTCATTACTGCACCGGGGTGGGCCTATCTTGCCAGGCTAGCTGCTATTGTAGTTCACAGAATTCACAGCTGGTGAGATGAGATGAGGCTCTGAAGTAAGCACCAGCTTGGTTTCTCCTTGTTTATTCTACTGCTCATGTATGTAGTATCTTCAGCAGTAGGGTCTTACCATCCAGTTCTGGTGGGAAACCAAGAGCAGAGGAAGTGGCCAATATTGTTTGAGGGTCTGTGGGAACCCAGGTCAACAGCTTCTGGAGAGGGTGACCATTCCTGGCATTGAGGTTTTTTATCGTTAGCCTATGATATTTAGAAGGGGCAATGTCCCTCTGTTATAGAGTACCTCCTTTTAATCTCTTTTTATAATATATATGTGTATAACTTAGGATGCTTCCTTAGTGGTAGGTTTCTGTACAGCTTTTTCTAAAGGTCTTTAGTGTTCCTTATCCTTCTCCATACTCTCGTCCATTCCCCACCCCTTTAACCATTTCTACTTTTATGGTCTCCTTTCCCTATTCATATCTCCTTCATATCACTGCATTCTATCACCCTTCCCAGGAAGTCTCCCCCCCCCACCCAATGGCCATTTATTAGTTTCTTGAACTCTCTGAATTTTCTATCAGTCACTTTTGAAACTTGCTTTAAAAATTCTGTGTAGGGGCTGGAGAGATGGCCTAGCGGTTAAGAGCGCCGACCGCTCTTACAGAGGACCTGGGTTCGATCCCCAGCACCCACATGGCGGCCTAGAACCATCTGAAACTCCAATTCCAGGAGAACTCCAGTTCCAGGGGAATCTGACACCCTCTTCTGACCTCTGCAGCATTGCACGACACGGGTGCACAAACTTGCATGCAGACAGTACATTCATACACATACAGAAATAAAAATTAAAAAAAAAATTCTGTGTAATAAAAACACAACTGCTAGGTCTTGGTGGCACATGCCTTTAACCCCAGCTTTCAGGAAGCAGAGGCAGGCTGATTTCTGTGAGTCCAAGTCCAGTTTGCTCTACATAGCAAGTTCCAGGCCTGCAGGGGCTACAGGGAAACCCTGTCGTTAAAAGGCCTAAATAAATGAATAAAATAAAAACATAAGTTGCTGGGTGGATGCCATTAATCTCAGCACTCAGAAGGCAAGGCAAGGAGGATCTCTGTAAGTTAAGGCCAGTATTTCTTTAGAAACATTCCTTGAAATTCCCATCACCTTTTCCAATATATAAATTTGGACTTGAGAATTGTACTAGAGAGAATAGTGGCATCCTGAGATACAGATGATTTTGATCTTGTGAAGAGAATCTTCTAGAGTCCTTTTATATAGTATTTTTAGTATTTTCCTGGTCTTAAGAAGTTGAGAAATGAGGGCATTTGTTTCTGGAAAATTTGTCATGGTAAGCAGTATTGACACAGTTAGCTAAGGAACACCCCACATAACATGCTGACATGCAGATGTTAGGTGCTGTTTTCTCTGTGTGAGAACAAACATTCTGTTAACTGAAAGATAATTATTTTGAAATTGTCTTAATTGAATCAGATCTAAATATACATCATGTAGAAATAATTTTTTAAATTATTAAAAAAATTTTTTTATGTGTATGAATATACTGTCTGCATGTAGATTTGTGCACCCGTGTTGTGCAATGCTTTGGAGGTCAGAAGAGGGTGTGGGAGTCCCCTGGAACTGGAGTTAAAGACGGTTCTCAGCCGCCATGTGGGTGCCGGGGATCGAACCCAGGTCCTCTGCAAGAGCAGTCGGCATTCAACCGCTAGGCCATCTCTCCAGCCCCATAGAAATAATTGTCCGTTTTTCAGCCTTGTGTCCAAATATATGACTCAAAGTTCCATATGAGTCATAAAAAGTACTCTTTACCCTATGTGCTGATTTCTCAAAGACTCTTATGTTTATTTATGTAATTATTTATTTAATTTCATGAATTGTCCTGCTGGCTCAGCTTCCTGAGTGCTGGCATTTGAGGTGTGGGCCACTATGCTCACCTTTTCACATTCAAATAAAAGGTATTTTATTTGTTTTTTGTTTATCCCAAAAGTTGCTCTAAATGGTTCCTTATGATTTGGATACTATGATTTCTCTTTCAGAAAAAAATATTTTTAGTAAATGCCTTTTTTTTGTTTTGTTTTGTTTTTTTCGAGACAGGGTCTCCCTGTAGCCCCATCTGTCCTGAAACTCTGTAGACCAGGCTGGCCTTGAACTCACAAAGATCCTCCTGCATCTGCCTCCCAAGTGCTAGGATTAAAGGTGTGTGCCACCACACCCAGCTGTAAATGCTTTTTAAAAAATATCTGCTGTTCTCTTCAATTTAGTAATACAGCTGTAACTACTTTTTGAAGATACTGACAAGAAACAGTTTTTATTTAATTTGTTAGCTTTACCTATCTCAAGCAATGCAAATATTTCTCCACATACCTAGGAAAGTTAAATCTTCAAATCACTCAACAAAATAATAAAATAGCACAAAATATTTTCCTTAGCTGGGAAAATAAAGAAGTTTATAGTATTGAGACTTATGGATTGAAGGCACACATGGAACATCTCCTTTTGTTCAAACAGTTTGGTATAGTAGTTTGTGTAAATTGTAAGTTTATTAAGGTAAAATATAAATAAGGAAAACAGGATACGTAAACTACATTTTAGATAAGTTATGTAATTATGCAAAGTATTTACTTTTACCATGGTTTAGAAAACACCTATATTTATTTTATTTATTAGATAATTGAGTATTTCTTTTTTTTTTTTTGGGGGGGGGTCTTTTTGAGACAGGGTCTCCCTGTAGCCCCAGCTGACCTGGAACTTACTGTGTAGACCAGGCTGGCCTTGAACTCACAAAGATCTGCCTGCCTCTGCTTCCCGAGTGCTAGGATTAAAGGCGTGCACCACCACGCCCGGCTAAAAACAAATAATTTATAAAAGAACTGATTTTGATTCATGAATTATATATTATACCTTTTTCTTTTTTTAATTCTTTTTTATTTACTATTTTTATATGTATGAGTGTACTGTTTGCATGTAGATTGGTGCACCTGTGTCGTGCAGTGCTGCGAAGGTCAGAAGAGGGCGTCAGATTCCCCTGGAACTGGAGTCAAAGACGGTTCTCAGCTGCCATGTGGGTGCTGGTCCTCTGCAAGAGCAGTCGGTGCTCTTAACCACTAGGCCATCTCTCCAGCCGCGTATTATACCTTTTTCAATGAATTCATCTTTTTATTGATTTCAAAATTTCCTGGTTTCTAACATAAGAAATGGATTCTTTGATCTTACTGATGATCATTATAATCCACACTGTTTCCCCAGAAATGGCAAAGACAGCCACAATGAACACTTAAGCATGGTTCTGAAGACATTCTTCTAGACAGTAACAGAATTTCTAGCTGGAATTGCCAAAATAACGTCCCCTGGTACCTGTGTGGAACTGGCTCCAGGACCCACAGAGGTAACAAATATGGCTAATTCCCAGGGCCCTGAATTAATGTGGCACAGCATTTGCATATGCCATCGAAATATCCTCATGTACACTTAGATCCTGTTTGATTATGTATAATACCTAATATAATGGAAATGCTGTGTCCATGGTGGTTACAGTGGTTATAGTATATGGCGAGGGAATAGCAATGCCCTGAACATGTTCACTCGGAATTTTTCTCTGAATATTTCTGACCCTAACTGATTGACTATTTAGATGTGAAACAAAGAGAGCTGACTACAGTTTGTTTTTTCTTTCAGAAAAAATGGAGAAAACTAGATATTTAGATAGTAATCAGCTAGTAAGTTTTATGAAAAGATACTTCAACCATCTGTCTCAAGAATGCTTTTTATTGTTGTTTTTTGAGATGAGGTCTTCCTATATAGCCTTAGCTGGTCTAGAACTCACTATGTAGCCTAGGCTAGCCTTGAACTCACAAAGATCCATCTTCCTCTGCCTCCCAAGTTCTGGGATTAAATAGTTTGCCATAATTCCAGGTCAGTAATAACTTCTAAAAAAATAAGACAATCTGACTTATTTTGAAATTTGACTGGGTCTGGAGTGAGGTAACTCTGCCTATGAGGGGACAAGTGGAGGCTATTCATGTTTATAGACTGCCTATGAGGGGACAAGTGGAGGCTATTCATGTTTATAGACTGCCTATGAGGGGACAAGTGGAAGGTATTCATGTTTATAGACTGCCCTTTAATCTCAGAACTATTTTATATATTTATTTTCTGTTATGGTAGGTTCAAATATACAATATAAAGAATGAAGTAAAGCAGCAACTTATGTTATTATTACACAATACACATTAACAGTTCATCTTTAATGTAGTGGCAAATGTTATATAAGAAAAATCTACAGGCTTTATTTCTGTATATTCCTATAAAGATGCTTAATTACTATCAAAATATAGCTACTTTTTAATTGTTGGAATTTCCCCTGGAAATACCACATTCCTACCATTTCTATAATTTCCCATGGCCTAATTATCTTCTTGATAAATAGAAAATTCTAAGGCTATAAATGTTTAATATTAATGACTTTTCAAAGACATTTTACTAGAAAACTATTATTTAAAAGCTAAGCATTTTTTAAGCCTTCATACAATTTTAATAGAATTTTAAAGAAAAATCCTCAAGGTCGGCCACCTGGGACTCTGAGCAGCTGCCTTGAGGAGAATGGAGGGAGAAGGAAAAAAAAGAAAGCCATGAAGCCATGCAGGTTTCCATCCTGCATGGAGGTCAGACATATGCCGGACTGGTAGCCACATGGTGGGGAGAAAAAAGATTTAGAAAAAAAGTAAAGAAATGTAGAATGCTAGGGCAGACCAAATCATTAAAGAAAGCGTGCTTAGAAAGGGGTATGAAGAAGAAGAAAAAGAGAGATTTTGAATTCTGAAGAATTCACAAAAGCAGGCAGATTTACAGAGAGCTACGTGTCTGTGGCCAGGTCCAGAGGACTGCACTGCGAGGTGGGACCAGGCAGGAAAAGTTCACTAGCTCATTAACACACTCTAGGTATCCTATTCATCTATTTAGGATGACTTAAGGTGAACCCACCTTCCCAGACATGGTCCCAAGACAAGATAATTGACTAGTGAAACTGGAAAGATACAGACTTGAGATTTTATAGCTTTTCAAATACCCAGAATCCAGATGGTATTGAGCTCAGGAGCACAGGTCTGTAACCCAATGCTCCTTCAGGGGAATGGAAAGTGTAGAAAGGACAGTTTCCAGCAGCTCATGGGCCACTTAGCCTGCTGTACACAGCAGCAAACAGGGCCTCATCTCCAAAAAGGTGGAAGGCACATATGAATAGGAGAGATTGTCCTCTACCTTCATCAGCTACACTGTGTCATATGGGGTCTCATACAGACACATGAATGTGCACACACAGGCACATATATACACGTGTATACACACAGACACAGGTTTTATAAAAACTTAGCTGTTAGCTAGACAGTTTAGAGTAAAAAGACCCCTACCCCCCAAAGTAGCTAATTTTTTGGCTAAAACCAGAAATGTCCTGGAGTCTCTTAGCAGTCTCATCTGTGTCAAGGGCTGGGAATATCAAAAGTATCTGGGACTCTTAGCTAGTCCCTAAAAGATTTTAGGGTTACCTCTTCAGAGGGGGAATGTTAGAGTTGCAAGTAGCCCTGCCCAAAATAATTGGTAAAAGTATGACAATTTTTTAAAAAGTCATAATTAAAAGGTGATAAATGCTGTGGAAGACATGGAAAAATAGAGTGAGTTAAGGGGATTAGGACTGGGAGTGCAGAAAGTGGAAGAAGAGATTGAAGTTTTAAATGGAGTAATCAGGGTCAGCCTCCTTGAGAACATGAGAGTTGGGCAAAGATGTGAAGGTTTATGAGGCCACACTAACACTTTGGAAGATGGAGTGATGGAGTCAGGAGGGAGCTTAAGGCCTGTCTATGTTACATAATGAGACCTGTCTGACTCTGCCTAGAGAGGAAAGGAAGAGAGAGAGAGTGGAAGGAAAGAACCTAGGAAGCTTTGACAGTATTGTATCAACTGGAATGTTTGTAAAATTTTCAATAGGGAGCTTGGAAAAAGCAAAATATTCATTAGGAAGCTGGTTGTTTCTTTTTGCTGTGGACTGTACCTGGTTGTATTTTATCATTAGCTAACATCCCCATGAAATTGTATTATTTTGAAATTTTATTATTTTTCTTTTGGAAGTATCCAAGTCTTTGTTAGGAATCTCGCGGATTTAAAAAAATAAATTTTATTGTGTCTATTTCCCCTCAATGCTTCCAAGACTTAATTCTAGAAGAAAATTTTGTATATGAATACTTTACACATGATTGGGTTACCTCATATTCCTCTACTGGCATTTAAACTTGATAATTGGGAGACTAAAGATAGCATTGTGCTTTTGTCCCTTCTCGCACATCTCAAATACTAACCTTTTCTTAGTTTGATATGTTTGTTTGGAATCATTCATATACAGTTTTTCAAAACTGTAATATTAGTGTTTAGATAATTGAGTTTTGATAGGAAGGAATCTATATTGTTTTTATTTTTATTTGGGAGGCAGTACATTTCAGATAGTGATATGGAGATGTTTAAAATTATAAACTAAAGTAAACAAAATTGGATTTATACTCAGTATTTAACCAAGTTTTTAGCTCATATAGTACTTTTTTAAATTGAATTTTTACAAAATTTACATAATATAATTTGATGGTATTTAGATCCTCTCTCCTAGCCACACCCCCCTTTATTGTCTCCTGCCCAACTGAATGTATGGAAATAGAGCTTTCCACAGTGCTGGTCAATAACTCATATGAATTCAATGAGCATTTTTTTAAAAATTAAATTTCCCTTTGGGGCTGGAGAGATGGCCTAGCGGTTAAGTGCGCTGACTGCTCTTGCAGAGGACCTGGGTTCTATCCCTAGCACCCACATGACGGCTGAGAACCATCCGTAACTCCAATTCCAGGAGAACTCCAGTTCCAGGGGAATCCGACGCCCTCTTCTGACCTCCGCGGCATTGCACGACACGGGTGCACAGACCGACATGCAGATAGTACATTCATACACATAAAATAAATTAAAAATAAATAAATAAATAAAATTTCCCACCTGTCGTAGTTTGTCTTCCATTGCTGTGACAAAACACTCTGACCAACACCAACTTGGGGAGGAAAGGGTTTATTCAGCTTACATCTCCCAGGTCACAGATCATCACTTAGGGAGCTCAAGGCGGTAACTCAGGGCAGGAACCTGGAGGCAGGAGCTGAAGCACAAGCCATGGAGGACTGCTGTTCACTGGCTTGCTCTCTACTGGCTTGCTCCTGGCTCATGCCCAGCCTGCCTTCTTATACTGTCACTGCTCAACAATCAAGACAATACACCACAGATGTGGCCACAGGCCAATCTAATGGAGCCAATTCCCCAACTGAGGCTCCCTCAACCCAGGTGTGTCAAGTTGACACTAAAGCTATCCAGCACACCACCACTTTACTGAAACTCTTAATCATTTCTGGGAGTTTTCTGGTGGAGTTTTTAGCATCTCTTAGGTAAACCATCATATCCTCTAAAAAGGGATGGCTAGACTTTCTCTTTTCCAATTAGTACTCCTTTAATTTCCTTTTCTTGCCTTATTGCCCTAGCAAGCATATCAAACACTATATTGAAGAGGAGTGGCAGTAAGGGGCAGCCTTGCCATGTTCCTGCCTTTAAGGGGAATGCTTCTAATTTCTCTCCATTTAGGATGTTGTTGGCTGTGGGTTTCCTATATATGGCTTTAATTATGTTGAGGAATGTTTCCTCCAGTCCAATTCCCTCTAGGACTTTAAGCATGAAGGGATGCTGGATTTTTGTCAAAGACTTTTTCTGCATCAATTGAGATGATTGTGTGGTTTTTGTTTTTCAGTCCATTTATGTGTTTTATGATACTTATTGATTTATGTATGTTGAACTATCCCTGCATCTCTGGTATAACTCCAACTTGGTCATGATGGATGATCTTTTTGATATGTGTCTGTATGTGTATTAGTCACTTTTCTGTTGCTGTGATAAAGCACCATGACCAAGGAACTTATAAAAGGAAGAGTTTATTTGAGCTTATGATTGGCGGTTCCAGGGAATTAGAGTCCATTGTGGCGGGAGGTGTGGCAGCTGGATCTGGAGCACCAAACCGAGGGTCACATCTCGCAAAGAGCACAGGAAGCAGAGAGAGGGCGACTGGAGACCACGAGGCGTGTTAAAACTCACTAAGCCTGCCCCCAGTGACACACTTCCCCCAGCATGGCCACACCTTCTAAGACCTCCAAAAACAGTGCCACCAACTGGAGACAAATGTCTGAATACCTAGAGCCTATGGGGGACACTCATCCAAACCACCACAGTATGTGTTTTGCAAGTATTTTGTTGAGAATTTTTGCATCTATGTTTATTAATGAGATGAGTCTATAGTTTTCTTTTTTGGTTGTATCTTTGCCTGGTTTTGGTATTAGAGTGATGCTGACTTCAAAGAAGAAATTTGCGAGATTTCCCTCTGTATCCTTCTGAACAGTTTTAGTAGTAATGATTATAAGTCCTCTTTAAATGTTTTATAGAATTCTGTCATGAAACCATCTGGGCTTGGGCTTTTTTTAGTTGGGAGATTTTTAAATTACATTTTAATTTCCTCAAATATTATGGGTCTGTTTAAGCTGTCAATCTCTTCTTGGTTAAGCTTTGTTGCTTTCCTGGATTTCAGATATTTATACATTTCTTTTAGGTTTTCAAATTTAGTAGAGTGTAGGGTTTTGAAGTATTCCCATATGATTGTCTGGATCTTTTCGTTATCTGTTGTAATGTTTCCCATTTCATCACGAATTCTATTGTTTTGGAGTTGCTCTTTCTTTTGGTTAACTGGGCTAGAGGTCTGTCTATCTTGTTTATCCTTTCAAAGAACCAACTTTTGTATTCATTGATTCTTTGTATTGTTTGCTTCTATTTCACTGATTTCTGCTCTGATTTTTGTTATTTCTTCCTGTCTATTGGGTTTAGGGTTTATTTGTTCTTGTCTCTCAAGTGTTTTTACCTGCAGTATTAGAGCCTTTATTTGTGCTCTTTATGTTTTTTTAATGTAGGCACCCAGAGCTATAAACTTTCCTCTTAGGACTGCTTTTACAGTATCCCATAGATTTTGTTGTTTTGTATTTTCATTTTCGTTTAGTTCCAGGAATGCTTTTATTTCTTTCTTATTTCTTCCTTGACCCATTCATTATTTGGGAGTGTGTTGTTTAGTCTTCATGTGTTCTTGTAGATAGTAGGGCTTACCCTGGTGTTGATATTGAGCTTTATTGCACTGTGGTCTATTAGAATGCATGAAATTATTTCAATCTTTTTGTATATGATGAGTTTTTTTTCTGTGTCCTACTATCTGGTTGATTTTGAAGAATGTTATATGGGATGCCGAGTAGAAAGTATATTCTCTGGTGTTTGGTGGATTATTTGGTAGATATCTGTGAGGACCATTTGGAGTATTGTATTATTCAGTTCAGATGTCTCTCTGTTTATTCTTTGTCCAGTTGACCTATCCAAAGGACTCAGTATTGAAGTCCCCCACTATTACTGTGCTGGGATTAATTTGTGCCTTAAGGTCTTGTGCTCACTTTTTTTTTTTTTTTTCTTTTGGAGACAGGGTTTCTCTGTAGCCCCAGGTGTCCTGGAACTCACTCTGTAGACCAGGCTGGCCTTGAACTCACAAAGATCCGCCTGCCTCTGCCTCCCAAGTGCTAGGATTAAAGGCATGCACCACCACGCCTGGCTGTGTTGACTTTTTTTACACCAAAAACAAGCAACTGAAGAAGGAATATAAGGAGACCTTCCCACTCACAATAGCCTCAAAACAATAAAATACCCAGGAACAAACCTAACCAAAACACCAAAAATCTCTATAACATACATTTTAAACTCCTGGAGAAGGAGATTGAAGAAGACATCAGAATATGAAAAGACCTCCCATGTTCATGGATTGGAAAAATTAATATAGTAAAAATGTCCATTCTACCCAAACTAATGTGCATATTCAATGCAATCCCAATTAAAATCCCCATGAGTTTCTTCACAGACTTTGAAAAAAATTCCATAAATTCATATGGAAAAACAAAAGACCTCAAAAAAGCCATAGCAACCCTGAATGAAAAGAGCAATACAGGGGGTATCACTATACCAGACTTCAAACTATATTACAGGGCTGTAGTCATAAAATCATCCTGGTACTGGCACAAAAATAGACCTGTAGATCAATGGAACAAAATTGAAGATCCAAACTTGAGCTTATACAATTTCAGCCACCTCATATTTGACAAAGGGGCCAAGAAGACTAAGACAGCATCTTCAGCAAATGGTGTTGGGAAAATGAGAACAAAATTTGTAGAATAAAATTAAACCCCCTCTTACTCTGTACAAAAATCAAATCCAGATGGCTCAAAGACCTCAACTTAAAACCAAAAACTCTGAAGGTGATAGAAGAAAACATTGGCAGCAGACTACAAGACACAGGCATAGGAGAAGACTTTCTAAATCAAACAGCAGCTGCACAGGAAATAAGGTCAATAAGTGGAACCTCATTAAACTCAAAAGCTTCTGTACAGTGAAAGAAACAGGGAAGTGAAGAGAAAACCCACAGAGGGGGAGGAAACCTTCACCAGTGATATATCTGACAGAGCATTAACTTCAGAATATATAAACTCAAAAAACAAAGAACTAAGAAAACAAATGATTCACTCAAAACTTGGAGTAAAGAGCTGAAAAGAGACTTCACAGTGAAGAAATAAAGACGGCTGAGAAACACCTTTAAAAGTGTTCAACATGGCTAATAATTAAGGAAGTGCAAATTAAAACCACTTTAAGATTATCATCTCACTCTGATAAGACTGGCTAGGATCAAGAAAACAAATGATACCAAATGCTGGAGATTTTGTGGGGAAAGGGGGACACTCATCCACTGCTGGTTGGAATGTAAATGCATATGACCACTATGGAAAGCAGTGTGGAGAACCATTAAAAGACTCAAAATGAGCCTACCACCTGACCCAGCCATACCATTCCTGGGTATATACCCACAGGACTCATCCTACTGCAGAGATACATGCATATCTATGTTTTTTTTTTTTTTCACAACATTTTTTTTTATTGATGCTTTGTGCATTTCATACATCATTTTCCAATTCAGTTCAGGCATATCTCCCCTTCCCTTCACCCCCACCCCCACCCCAACCGAGATCATGCATTCTGCCATGACTGTCGTGCATATCTCTCTCAGTTTTTTTTTTCCATTTTTTAGCTATAAGTGATAATCCATGAGTACAAGCATCCTTCATGTATAACCAATTTGCAGGCTGTTGTGCCCAAACACCCACAGCCCCACCTTCCAGCGGGGGGTGAGGGGTTGTATGTTCAATCAGGTTAATCAAATGAGGGTCCAGACTACATTGCTGTAGCACATCTATGTTTATTGCAGCTCTCTTCACAATAGTGAAGAGCTGGAACCAACCCAAGTGCCCCTCAACCGAAGAGTGGATCAAGAAAATGTGTACATCTACACAATGGAATTCTACGCAGTGGTAAAGAAAGATGACATCATGAGCTTTGCAGGTAAATGGTTGGAACTAGAAGATATTATGCTAAGTGAAGTTACATGGTCCCAGAAGAAAACCAATGCTGAATGGCATCCCTATCTGTGGATGCTAGCACCAAGTACCTAGGCACACTGAACAACGTTAATGTTATATTTTTCTTTATCTGAAAGCCACTGTGCTCTTATAATATGAATCCCTTAATGGGCTCTAGAATTAACCTACCACTTATTTTTAGACTTTGTAATGTTGGTACATGGGTAGAGGGTATGTATGATATTTTAGAGTAATATAGAATTAAAATGGAAAAATGTGAATCCCAAAATATGGTTTGGAAATAACATACAGTTTATTTTCTGATGACGTAAAGGTAGTATAGGTGTGACATACATACATACATGCATACATGCATAGGCATATGTTGAAGCAATACAAGTTGGAGGGAACAACAAAAGTGGGGCAAAGAACTGAATGAAACAGTAAAGTTCTACCCAAAACAATAATCCTCTGCTTTGAAAAACTTTAAAAAGACTCAGGAACCAAATACAAATCATGTGTGGCAGAATGCATGAACTTGGGTGGGGTGGGGGACATGGAAAGGGAAATGAGTCTAAATTTGAATGAGAAATGATGGATGAAATGCACAAAACTTTAATAAAAATATTTTAAAAATTAAATTTGCACAGAAACTGTTGTTGCTTGAGTCTGGGGAGGAAAACACTGTCTTTTTTAGTATAGATTTAAAAATTTGTTTTTTAAATATTGAAAACAAGCTACAGCATAGGCCTGCTAAATGATCTCTGTCTTGTATTATCACTATACGTTTTATGGTAAAAGCTGAGCATTGAATTATCAATACGTTACAAGCACAGTTATTTTAAATTATAGTTATTCTGTTATTTTAAAAATAGTGTGAGAAATTTATAAAGAAAAAAGTGGTTTATAAATTTGTAAAGCCAGTACCCAGAAATGCCTTGGATCCAGATTGTATTTGATGTTCAGCATTGTGATCGCTAATCAGCTAAGTACTGTAATCCTTCTTACAGGGTACATTCTTACTTTACCTAGAGCTATATACAGCCACATAGTAGCAGCATTAAAGAATAACCTCTGTTAACAACTCCATCCCTGCAAGATTTTGTGACTTCATCTTTGAATGAATGTTGCTTTATGCATAACTTTTAATAATTGAGTTTTGTAATAAAATGATTAAGCAATGAGAGTCTTTCAAATCATCTGATTAAGGATGGCTCCTATGATTTCGCTAGGGTTAGAAGGATTAAGTGAAAGCATTGCCTGGCACAGTGTTGATGTGTTTTCATCATCATGGTGCTTCATACTCGACAGATGTGCATTGCTTGAACAAAAGGTAAAAAAGTCCAAAATATGAATTGTGATATGTAAAGCTATCTTATGCTTTTGTGAAATGTAAATTGTTTGATTTGTTAAGAGCTTTAAAAACAGGAATTATAGGAATGGTACTTGTATATTTCATGTTCTGTAGGATCTTAGAATCAGGTTAAATTCCTGATGTATGTATTTGAAGAGCTTTGAATTGCAATGCTACATAAAAAATGTATAGCTAGCATTATATAGTTGTTTTCATGCAGTGCTATTTTCATTTATTTTTCGGTATCCATGTTTAATAAAGCATTTTAAATGATGGAAATATCATGTTCTGCAGGATCTTAGAATCAGATTAAATTCCTGATATATGTGAAGAGGTTTGAATTGCAATGTCATGTCCAATCTACATAGTTAGCATTATGTAGTTGTATTCATGAAGTACTATTTTCATTTATTTTCCAGTATCCATGCTTCATAAAGCATTTTAAATTATGGAAATATCTTTTCAGATTTTTGAATCTTTGAATGTTATAATTTTATGGCAGTTATAAATATAAAAAGATGGTGGTATCTTTTCTGATTTTTTATTCTTAAATGCCATTCATATCTTTTATTTATAAAATGATAGCATTTAAATGATCTTTATTAACAAGCAGTTTTGATGGGATTGTCATATAGCTAGTGCTAAATTGTAATAGTTCAACAATCAAATTTGTAGATAGTAATCTTCAAATTCTTGACTTTAAATTTTATTGTGATTCTTAAAAGTTTCATATATATCTTTAATTTAGAGTTAACTGTACTAATGCAAATCTTAACTTTTCATGTGTTCTTTTTAATGGCCTTATGTTTTCAAGTGTCTACTGCTGTATTTTCAGAGATTTGGTGACTTTGTATTTAAGATATTTTAGTATTATATGTGATATAGTGAATACAACCATTTTAGATAGCAAATGCTATAAACGTGAAAATGTGAATTATGGTAAAAGCATGAGAAACATGCAATTTGAAACAGTGTTTGGGAAATTAGAAAAGTAACAAATTTTGTTTCTTTTTACCATGAATCACCATGATTTGTTAGATATGAAATTTTAAAGAGTCTGATTGATAGGTTTTCTTACTCAAATTATTGGGCATAGTCAGATAAACTTTTATAATGGAACATCTGGTACGTTAGACTGGCAGAAAATTTAGAAGTAGAAGTAGTTATCAACCTCACTAGAAGTTTTAAGCAATGAATACACTATTACTCTTCAGGGTAGACACAGGAAATTTAAAATGTGATATTTGTACAAATGGGTCCCTTTGAAGACTGCTTTAATATAGTCAAAGAGGAAAATAATTGTACTAATGTATATTTCAGTAAAGAGAAGTAGGTGGAAAAAAGCCGGGCCTGGTGGCTCATGCCTGTAATCCCAGCACTCGGGAGGCAGAGGCAGGCGGATCTCTGTGAGTTCAAGGCCAGCCTGGTCTACAGAGCGAGCTCCAGGCCAGCTGGGACTAAANAAAAAAAAAAAAAAAAAAAAAAAAAAAAAAAAAAAGAGAAGTAGTGTGAGTTGATACTTGATACGAAGTGACTATGAATGTGTGCTGCTGGTTATATCAGAAAATAGGACTGAATAGGCTGTATGGAGGAGAGATCAAGGTACTGTAGTCTCACAGAGAAATTTTATTATAAAAAGTGTGCTTTTGGATTCTGGCTTTTAATTTCTCAGAATCTTTAAATGTTTAGTGCCAAACATCCTAGATGAAGTGCTTTAAATTACAATTTATGGTTTGAGTATTATTTAATGTTTTATTATTCTTTTAGAAAAATACAAAAAATCATTATTTCTTTTACTTGTCAATATTTTTCTACCTGATAATAACAAATCATAAGGCTTATTTCAGAAGGCTTTAGAAAGGCTAGAAGCATACTTGTGGATTAGATATATTTGAATTTTAGTGGATTTTCCTCAGTTTCTCAAAATTCTAAGGATGTAGAAGTTTTAAAATTTAAAGGGCAGTATGTATGAGCCTGATGTACTTGATAGAAATTATCCTGTTAGTCTAATTGATAGATTATTCATTGCTAGGTAATGATACAGTGAAATGTTACCTGGCCCCTGAAAATTTTCGTGTGTGTGTGTGTGTGTGTGTGTGTGTGTGTGTGTTTGTGTTTGTTTGTTTGAGACAAGGTCTCCCTGTAGCTGCAGCTGGCCTGGAACTCACTCTGTAGACTAGGTTGGCCTGGAACTCTCAGAAATCTGCCTGCCTCTGCCTCCTGAAATGTTCTATGCTTTAAAGTGTATTTGAAGTAGCAGTACCAATAGCCATCCCAATTTCCTATTTTTAACTGCAATTCTATTTTTACTTAATCCATTAGAACTATATAAACTATTGTTTTGGTGCTTTGGGTGAATTTCATCTTTTCAACAAAGTGATTGCAGAGTTTAATATTAAATTTAATTTTTGCAAGGAATGATTTAAAAAATACCTAAATGTTTTCGTGAGGGACTAATTATTAACACACTTTCTTACCATTAACCACCATGATTTTGGAGGATATTTTTGGAACTTAATTGAGTAATAGGAAGCATAATATTCATCTTATTTTTTAAAATTTAGAATCTTTTTTGCCGGGTGTGGTGGTACACACCTTTAATCCTAGCACTTGGGAGGCAGAGGTAGGCAGATCTTTGTGAGTTCAAGGCCAGCCTGGTCTACAGAGTAAGTTCCAGGCCAGCTGGGGCTACAGGGAGACCCTGTCTCGAAAAGACCAAAAAATAAATAAATAAATAAATTTAGAATCTTCTGTTATAAAGATTCACTACATTTTCACTTTATTCATACTTATTTTCCAAACTTTCATGTTTTTTCCTCAGGGTAGGAATAAAATTCTTTTTCTTAATACTCTATAATACTATGCATGATATTAAATATTCAACTAACAGTCCTTAATGCCTTAAGCTTTTATTTAGACAACTTAACTTGGTGAAACTGGTATGAACATTGGAAGATCTTAGTCCCTAAGAAATTGGATGTAGATTTAGGATCATTCAGCTTCTTAAGATCAAGGATAATAATCTCCTACTCACTTTGTGTTCCTTGTCCAGTGTATGATGTTACTTCTTTTTTTTTTTTTTTACTTTATTTTTTTTCATTTTTTAACAATAAGTAATAATTTATGAGTACAAGCATCCTTCATGTGAAACCAATTTGCAAGCAGTTGTGCCCAAACCCACACAGCCCATGGATCCCACTATCCAGCTGGGGGGGCTTGTATGTTCAATCAAGTTGATCAGATGAGTGTCCAGACTATATTGCTGTAGTTTCATCATTCACCCCAATCGCAGCCCTTACATTCTATCACGCCCCCTCTTCCTCAGATTGTTCCCTAGGCTTAGAAAAGGGGCACAGGTGGACAAGGATGTTACTTCTTACCCAATACATGTTTGTTAAAATAATCTGAGTTAAGGTGTATATTTTATGCCTCTTATTTTAAAGTACATAACACTCAAGATTAAATGGCTACAAAGGTTCAATAACAGGTCACAGTAAAAGTAGGAGCAGGAAAATCAAATCTTATGACTCCAGTATGTTTTTTCATGCTATACACTACTAACTGTGCTAGAAGCAGTTTTGAAGTCATTTGTACAAAATAATATTAAATGTACAACAAATTTTGCATAACTTGTATATGCGCACACACAGTATTGTGTTTAATACAGTGTTTTTGAGACTGGATCTCACTATGTAGCTCGGACTGGCCTGCAACTTACTATGTAGACCAGGCTGGTCTTGAAATCAGAAATCTCCACACACGACCAAAAGATCTATTTCAATGTATTCATCCACCAGGAAGTGATCTGTAAAGTATAAAATAATTTAAATGTTGTTTTCATTGTCGTTTCCTTTGGTTTCTTAGGAAAAGAAGTCCATCAGTGTCCAGGGACCAGAACAGAAGGAACAACCAAAGTGAAGAAAGAGAGGAATATCCACAGTATGTTCCTTCAGATAGCGCAATGCCTAGATCGCCTTCAGATTATGCTGATAGACGATCTCAGCGTGAACCTCAGTTTTATGAAGAGCCTGATCATTTAAATTATAGGGACTCTAACAGGAGAGGTCATAGACATTCCAAAGAATATATTGTAGACGACGAGGATGTGGAGGGCAGAGATGACTATGAGCGACAGAGGAGAGAGGAAGAGTACCAGGCCCGCTACAGAAGCGATCCAAATTTGGCCCGGTATCCCGTGAAGCCTCAACCCTATGAAGAACAAATGCGTATCCACGCGGAAGTGTCCCGAGCACGGCATGAGAGAAGGCATAGTGATGTTTCTTTGGCAAATGCTGAACTAGAAGATTCCAGGATTTCTCTGCTAAGGATGGATCGACCATCAAGACAAAGATCTATATCTGAACGCAGAGCTGCAATGGAAAACCAGCGATCTTATTCCATGGAAAGAACTCGAGAGGCTCAGGGACAAAGTTCTTATCCGCAAAGGACCACAAACCATAGTCCTCCCACCCCTCGGAGGAGCCCCATACCCGCTGATAGACCAGACATGAGGTGTGCTGATTCTCTGAGGAAACAGCACCATTTAGACCCCAGCTCTGCTGTAAGGAAAACGAAACGGGAAAAAATGGAAACAATGTTAAGGAATGATTCTCTGAGTTCAGACCAGTCAGAGTCTGTGAGACCACCACCACCAAAGCCTCATAAATCAAAGAAAGGAGGTAAAATGCGTCAGGTTTCATTGAGCAGTTCAGAGGAGGAATTGGCTTCCACTCCTGAGTATACAAGTTGTGATGATGTTGAGATTGAAAGTGAAAGTGTGAGTGAGAAAGGTAAGATCTCTACCACACATCTTGCTGTCGATCACAAGGCTTTTCTTTTTAGGTTGTACTTCTGAGTAAACAGTAGGCAGTCCTACTTTTATATCAATTATTTTAATGGTGTTGGCCATGTGAGGAAAATCTCATTGTATTATACACACAAAAGAAAATCATGCTTTTAAAAATGATTTGTTTTGTTTCTGAATGTTTTCTTCCTTTATAATAGGCATATTTACACATATTCATTAGCTCTACTTCTAAAAATTAACATTTTTATGTTTACTTATAAAAGTAGGACTGTGTTCAGAATATAGCATTTGCAGCATTCCTCAAACTATATGTATAAAAAAGAAATATAACCCTATTCCTTTCCTAAGCTAGAACCATTGTTAAACCTTTAGCAGGTTTAAATCTTTTTTTCTATGCATGAAGAGTTTATAGATTTATAAAATTAGCATCACTCTGTGTACAACTTTGTATTCTGTTTTTTAAAATTACTCTTCCACGACAAGCCAATAATCAAGTCGTTAGCTAGCTATTCTTTAGAATCTGGTGACTACACTGTTGTTCTATCAGAAGACTGTACCATAATCTATTTATTTGAGGAATAGAAACAGCTTCTAAAGTTTTCTATAAATGATATAATTATTGGTTTCATTATGAAATTTTTGCCTACATCTCTGAGTATTTCATATATATGTGTATTTTTTAGCTTTAATACAGATTTCTATCTTGCTTTCTAGAAAGATTCTTAACATCTTTCTTTTATTGTCACATTTGCTGGAAGTTCTAATCTGATTGCATCAATTTTTTGTCAGTTGAACAAAATGCCATATCTTTATTATTTAAATTTTATATAATTTGATTGTGATGTGACTCATTAGCATGCCTTTGATATCTTTTGTGAGGCATCTGTTCGTTCCTTTATTCCTTCTCTCCACCTTCCTATTCAATATGCAGTAACCATTCTTTTTTTTATATATATATAACAGCTGTTTTGTATATTAGGATTTTATCTCATTTGCCTTATTTTTTTCAAACTTGTTTCCTTCTTAGATGTTTATTTGTTAATCTTCTTTGATTATTTGGGAATATTGAGTTTAGTGCAGCTACATTAATTTTTTTCCATATGTTCATCCTTAGAAACTATCGCCAAATCTGTTAAATATTTAGCTTTCTCTACCTACCTATATATTGCCATTAACTTCTTTGACCATTAACTTTTTGTTCTTCTTGGAATTTATTTTGGTGTTTGATAGAGTATACCAGATTGGTGAGTAGCTCACATGAATCCTTTGTGCTAACTTCTGCCTATCTTTCCTCCTAGTATTATCCTGGTGTGTGGTGGAAAGTTTCATTTCTTTTTTTTTATATAACAATAGGAATAAAGGAAGGATTTCAGAAAGGCGTGTAGATAAGAAATTAATATAGAGTCATTTATACTGCATCATAAGTAATTAGTTAAAAATATAATTAGGAATGCTTCTCATTCTGAACTAGACCAGGAAATGTGATTCAAATTAATAAGAAATTTTGATACTTACAGGAAGAACTATAAAGTTTCCTGGGTAACAGCGGAAGACATGAATAGAGGTTCACTTCATGTTTCTAATTAGAAAGACTAAATGGTATAAAGATATGTACCAAGCAGAGTCTTGAGGTTATTAAAAGTCTAGTCAGTTTCAATTCAATCCTTCTAATACCTTATTTTCTACAGTTAATCTTACAGTAATAGGAATTATGTGGGAAAATTCACCTGGCCATATATTAATAAAATGAAAATAATTGAAAATGTGCATGATAGAAAATTTGACAGATAGATTAGGATTTTAACATAGTATATTAAAAATAATGGATAATAAAATATAAACCAGAGAAGATAAATTATTGAATAAAAATGGACTAGGGAAATGCGCATGCAATTGAAAAAGTAACTTATAGCCTTATTTCATGCTCCTCACTTTAAAATGGTAAGTTATGAGAAAATTGAGTTTATGGAAATGTAACTAAAAAGAGAACTAAGGTCTTAATCAGTTTTATTGATGAATATATAGAAATTTTATTTTCCTTATTAAATAGTATTTCAATGTTAAGTATATTTAATAAGTCTAAGCATTGGGCTGGAGAGATAGCCTAGCGGTTAAGAGCACCGACGCTCTTGCAGAGGACCCGGGTTCGATCCCCAGCACCCACATGGCGGCTAAGAACCGTCTGTAACTCCAATTCCAGGAGAACTCCAGTTCCAGGGGAATCCGAGACCCTCTTCTGACCTCCGCGGCATTGCACGACATGGGTGCACAGACCTGCATGCAGACAGTACATTCATACACATACAAAGATAAATAATAATAAGAAAAATTAAAAAAAAATAAGTCTAAGCATGGTAATTTTTCACATATGGTCGTGTATATGATGCTAATAGATTCCAAAAGGAGAGCCTTGTTATTTTGGGTGGCTTGGTTTCAATTCCATCTTGTAGATAATTCTCTTATCTCTCACTAAAATAATAATACCTTCATTTACTGACCAAATAGATATGTATTTATTTATTTATTTAAATCCATAGAAGTGAAACATTGTAATGCCTGAAAGATTTCTATATGTTGTAGCCTTGTAATGATATTTTGTTTTAGGCTTCTAAAATATTCACATGAAAAGATCACACATAAACTGTGTCTGAGTTGAAGTCTTATGTGATACTGTTTAGCAAAACTACATTTATCACACATAGAAAGAAGCATGTAGCTTCTTCATCTGTGTTCTTCTCTAACTTGAACTCCTAGCAGGCATTCTTGGACACAATCCTATTTCTTGTCTTTCTAATATTTTGTTTCACAAAGTATGATTTCTGCTAATATGTCTTTACTAAGGATAATCAATCATACTTTCATATGTGGAAGAAGTAATATCAATAATGTATCTTTTTCTTGTTTAATAATTCTTTAATAGTAGAGTCCAGTGTGAAGAACTTATAGATGTTGAGAGACTAGGAATTGCAGAAAAGAATGACCTTTAACTGAAGTGAAAGCTGCTTAATGGCTTGCTCCCCTGCCCTGTGCACAGCCTGCTTTTTGGGCTATCTCATATCACTCAACGGCCAAAAAAATGCTCACAGACATGTGGCCAGTCCAACGGAGGCATAACTTAGTTGAGGTTCTATCTTCCCAGGTGTCAAGTTGACAATGGAAGCTATCTAACACAGTGCCTTTCCTAAACAGTAACATTTTATTAGCAGCATCTGAACACATTTTTTCCTTAGATATTTGTGCAGTCATGTCATTTTGATGAGAATAATCATCCTTCTGTTTTATCACCCTAGGCTAAATAACTCCAAATATGTGTTTTACATCACAGCTATCTTTCCCATCACCTATACTTTTCTATTTCTTATCATTTTTTAAAATTTTATTTATTTTTTTTATTTTTTAAATTTTATTTTAAGTTGAACTTTAGAGTACACATAGCATCAAAGTAACATAAATTAAACTTGTGATACCAAAAAAAGCATTAAAATACGGTGATGCTTTAACATGGAAATTCCATTTTTTTCTCCAACTTGTATTGCTTCTCTCTATACATACACATACATATATACATATATACATACATACACACATATCACCTGAGTTGGAGGATATTGACTGCATATGTGTAAGTGCACCATGAAATCCCCATGGAGGTAAAAAGAAGGCATTGGATTCCCTGGAACTGGAGTTTCCAACAATTGGTAGCTGCTATTTGGGTGTTGGAAATCGAACCTACATCCTCTTCAAGAGCAGCCAGTGCTCTTAACCATTGAACCATCTCTCTGGATCATTTCTTATCATATTTATGCATCGTCTTTGAAAATTCTGCAAAGTAAATTTGGGTCAAGTGATCTAATTAAAAAAATAGTAGTGAATAATGTATAGATATCATGCAGTTAAATCATTGCAGAGTGATTTTTTTTTTTCGCAAGCCCTAGTTTGTCATAGCTTCTACCACATAGCAAGGTATTTCCTCTTGTTTAAATAGTTCATTTTCACTTCTAAGTAAGCTTATAGTTCATGTGACTAATTAAAAAATTTATATCTTGTCCTTTTTCCTAATCTGCTAGGCTTTATTGGTACATTATAGAGTTCACTATTTAAAGTAAATAGAGGGGCTGGAGAGATAGCCTAGCGACTAAGAGCACCGACTGCTCTTGCAGAGGACCTGGGTTCAATCCCCAGCACCCACATGGCGGCTGAGAATCGTCTGTAACTTCAGTTCCAGAAGAACTCCAGTTCCAGGGAAATCCGACACCCTCTTCTGACCTCCGCGGCATTGCACAACATGGGTGGCACGGACCTACATGCAGACAGTACATTCATACACATTAAAAAAAAGTAAAAAAATAAAAAAATCAAAGTAAATAGAATTTCACTCAATTTGAAATCAGTGTCATTTTCCTTACCATATTCTGATAAGTGATACTACTAATTATAATCTGTAAGTAATTTTTAAGATTGTTTTTTCAAGAGTAATTTAATAGTAGTTTAATATGAGAGTATCACTTTTGCAGTCTAAGAGGTCTGATCTTTGGTATATTATTCACTGTTATAATCTTGTCCTGCTTTGAAAACACTCTCTTCTACTTCCTTACATATAGATCTGTAAATCAGATTAAAATCATTTCTATTATTGTTAATTTTATTGAAGAAATCAAATGGAACTATACAGGCACATATGAATGATACTCATTAAGTAGTAGATATTTTGTTCCTTTTGAAAATACTAATTTGATGTTATCTGATAGTACTTCTATAAGAGGACTCTCAAGAGTTTAGAGTGAAAGTTCATTGAGGTTATGTCACATGTGATTATTTGTGTTGGTTTCACCCTTTCCAGGTTCTGTCCTGCATTAAATCTCCTATTTGTGGGTTAAGAAGAATGTACTTTTGAGATATAATTCATTGTCTCACTAAATGTAAAGTATCCATTTATCATATTTCTGCCAAGCACTTTTCCTATGCCTATTATTTGGAAAGTTTTGAACAATTATTATTTTTTATAATAGCCGTTTATTTCTCACAGTTTAGAGCAAGATCAAGGCAAAATTGGTGTCTGCCGCCTGGCTCGTGGATGCTGCTGCTGGTTCCCATTATTCTCGCTTGATCTTAGCCAAAGGCCGAGAAGCCATCCCACTATTCTCATGAGGTGGCAGGGCCAGAGTCCTCTCAGGCTTCTCGGAAAGGTTTTACTCTCATTGCTGAGGGCTCCATCCCCTCTACCTGGTCACTTCCCCAATGCCGCAGCTCCATCATGGTGGCCCTTCTTTTCCCACCTTCTCAAAACTGATTAGGGACAAAACAGCAGCAAAGGTAGAGGTTGGTGGGTCCTTCAATACTGCTCACTGTTTCTTCTACTTTTTTCCCTTTCCTGGAGCCTAAAGCTGGTAATCCTTCCTGTCCAAGGCTGAAGACTCCAGATAAGAGTAACTAAGATGCTACAGGGAGACCCCCAGATGCCATTTATCCTTTACATAATCTGGGCTGTGTCGGTAGGCTGAGAGGATGCTTGGCCCTTCCTTGAACGATTATTATTTTTTTTTAATTTTTTTATTTTGATGTTATCTTTATTGACTGGTTATTCTATTTTATTTACATATAGAGATTTGGTGTTGGAAATCACAAATAAGGGATAACATAAATTGTTTGTTTTTCTGGCACTGTGTTACCTCACTCCGCATAACAGCCTCCAATTCCATCCATTTGCCAACAAAATTCATGAAGTCATTCTTTTTCACTGCTGCATAGAACTCCATTGTATAAATGTACTACATCTTCATTATCCACTCGTCAGTTGAGGGACATGTGGGCTGCTTCCAGCTCTTTGCTATTGTGAAAAGAGCAGCAATAAATATGGCTGTGCATCTGTCTCTGCTATAGGATGCATCCTTTGAGTATATACTTAGGAATGATATAATTGGCTCAAATGGTAGGTTCATTTTTAGTCTTTTTTAAGAGTTCTCCACACTGCTTTCCATAGGAGCTGCACAAGTCTGCAATCCCACCAGCAATGATTAAGTGTTCCCCTTTCTCCACACCCTCTCCAACAATTAGTCTCATTTGTTTTCTTGATCATAGGTAATCTTACCGATGCAAGATAAAACCTTAATGTGGTTTTGATTTGCATTTCCTTAATTACTAACAAAGTTGAACAGTTTTTAAGGTGGTTCTGAGCCATCTTAAGTTCTCTTGAGAAGTCTATGTTCAGATCTTTAGCCCATCTTTTAACTGGATCATTTATTTTCTTAGACCTTTGTTTCTTGAGTAGTTTATATATTCTGGATGTTAAACCTCTGTCAGATGTATCACTGGTGATGATTTCCTCTGAGTCTGTGGGTTTTCTCTTCACTTCTTTGATAGTTTCTTTTGCTATACAGAAGCTTTTTAGTTTAATGAGGTCCCACTTGTTGATTGTGAACCTTAGTTCCTGTGCAATTGCTGTCTGATTTAGAAAGTCTTTTCCTGTACCTATATGTTGTAGGTTACTGCCTATATTATCTTTTAACATATCCAGTGTTTCAGGTTTCACATTGAGGTCTTTGATCCATTTAGAGCTGTCTTTTGTACAAAGTGAAAGGTAGGGGTTTAGTTTCATTCTTCTAGAAGTGGTGATCCAATTTTGCCTCCACCATTTGTTGAAGATGCTACCCTTCCTCCATTGAGTGTTGTTGGTTCCTTTGTCAAATATAAGGTAACTGAAATTGTATGTAATCAAATTTGGGTCTTTAATTTTATTCCATTGATCTATGGGTCTATTCTTATGCCAGTATGATGTTGTTTTTATAACTAAAGTTCTGTAGTAGAGATGAAAATCTGTTATAGTAATTCCCCTGCATTACTCTTTTTGCTCAGGGTTACTTTGGTTATTCAGGGTCTTTCATTTTTCCATAAGAGTTTTATAATGTTTTTTTCTAATTCTGTGAAAAAAAGTCATGGGAATTTTGATTGGGATTGCATTGAATATATTAGTTTGGGAAGGATGATCATTTTTACTTTATTAATTCTTCCAGTCCATGAACATGGGAGATCCTTCCATCTTCTGATGTCTTCCTCAATCTCCTTCTTCAAAGACTTAAAGTTTTCATTGTAAAGATCTTTAGTATCTTTGGTCAGGTGTATTATGAGATAT
Source organism: Rhizomys pruinosus (assembly GCA_009823505.1). Classification (NCBI taxonomy): domain Eukaryota; kingdom Metazoa; phylum Chordata; class Mammalia; order Rodentia; family Spalacidae; genus Rhizomys; species Rhizomys pruinosus. The sequence goes on along the minus strand of VZQC01013631.1, from coordinate 73,332 downwards.
TCTTGAGGCTATTGTAAATAGAAGAATTTCCATGTATTCCTCCAATTGCTTGTTGTTGGCATATAGGAAGGCTACTGATTTTTGTAGGTTAATTTTCTGACCTCAACTTTACTGACTGACATTGTTAATCATTTCTAGGAGTTTTCTAGTGGAACTTTTGGGATCTCTTAGGTATAATATCATGTCATCTGCAAAAATGGATACTTTGACCTCCTCTTTTCTGATTAGTATTTTTTTTCTTCTATTACTTTTTAATTTTTTTTTTCATTTTTTAACAATAAGTAATAATTTATGAGTACAAACATCCTTCATGTAAAACCAATTTGCAAGCAGTTGTGCCCAAACCCACACAGCCCAAGGGTCCCACCATCTAGCTGGGGGGGCTTGTATGTTCAATCAAGTTGATCAAATAAGTGTCCAGTCTATATTGCGGTAGTTTCACCATTCACCCCAATCGCAGCCCTCACATTCTACCACACCCCCTCTTCCGCAGATTGTTCCCTAGGCTTAGAAAAGGGGCACGGATGGACGAGAAGCAAAACAGTCTACTTTCTCTGGAGCTGTCGTTTTGGACTCTGGTCAATTCTGGCTGTTTCCTTTCATGGGCTGACAGTTTGTCCAGGATTGAACGATTATTTTTAATCCATGCCTTTCTCCAAGATTTTCCAATATACTCCAGTTCTTGAATTTTTTTGTTTTTTAAATATTGGTTGTGGGGCCAGAGAGCCACTCAGCAGCTAAGAGTGCTTACTACTCTTGCAAAGAACCTGGGTTCCATTCCCAGAACTCACATCAGATGGCTCAAAACCACCTGTAACTCTAATTCCAAAGACCTGATGCTTTCTGGCCTCCACAGGCACCTTCACACATGTGGTGCACATGAACTCAGGCAAACATATGTACACATAAAATTTAAAAATATGTTAAAAATAAATCTTAGTTTAATAATTTAAGAGGAAGACAAGTGGAAGGGACAGGAATGGAAGGTGCAAGGTAGAGATGGGGACCCTTCCCCACAAAAGATGACTGGTGATGTCTAGGGATATTTATGGCTGTCACAGGTGGAGTGAGAAGAGGCCAGGGATGCTGTTAAACACATCGTGGTGAACAAAAACAGTCTCACAAAAAAACCAGTTGAGTAAGCCAAATATTAATAGTGCTGATTAAAGAAAGAAACAAAAATTGCAAAGCAAATAGTACTTTATAAAGTTTATGAAAATATAGTTCAAACTTTGAGAATATCTAATATCCAAATTCAGAATACTATGGCATCTGCAGTTATCTCCTTCCATACCACAGAAGGAAGGAGGGAGGTTGGCGGGGAGGGGAGGGAAAAGGAGGGGAGGGGAAGGAGGACCAGTTTCTGATTCCCTAGACCAACAAAAGTAAGTGACCAGTTAAGCATTGTGATAGGTAAGTAGATCATATTGAGCTAAAAGCTAAGTGTTACAAGACAAACAGTGCACACACACACACACACACACACACACACACACACACACATCAGTGTGTAGAAGCAAGACTTCTGAAGTTCTATGGTACAAACCTATTTTAGTCTTGATTTCTTAATGGGAAAAATGCTTATTTCACCTGCATTTGTGTGCATGTGCATGCATGTGCATGCATGCATACTATATGGTGTGACGATGTGAAAATACAGTCACCCCTTAATTTTGGTAGAGAATTATTTCTAGGACTCCTATCAGACACCCAAATCTGCAGAGACCTGTCCTTTATATAAAATGACAGTATTTTCATATAACCTCTATACATACTCTTGTATAGCTTAAACTGTAAAATGTACATTGTAAATGTAATGCACATAATTTTACACCATATTATTAGGAATAATGACAAGGAAAATGTCTCTATATATGTTCATTGCAGGGACAATAAAAATATTACTGAGCTACTCAATTTTTTTTAACTTGTTGCTAGGTTTCTTATTTCTCTCATCCAGACCTAGAGACAGGTTTTAGAAATTATATTTAATGGCTAATTAATATATTATACATGCTATTATTTTCCTCACTTAATTATAACACGTGGCACATTTTCCCATCTTCATTGCATAGCTTTATTGTCAATCATTTGCCCAAATGCATAAAAGATATCCAGTTTTACGCTTTTCAAACAGATTCATTGTGGAGTGCTTCATTTTACTTTGTTTTCAAGGCTTAATCTAACTGATTTCTAGATAGTTGTTAAAAGCTTTGGGGTTTTATATACAAATTTTGAGTAGAGATTGGGTTATCAAATGTAAGAATACATGGTTATGGTAGTTATCTAAACCACAAATTGTGAAATATCTGGTTTCAATCATTAGATTCTTAAGAGTAAGCAAAATATGCTTTACTTTACTTCTTTTTAGAGTTAATAGAGATAGGAAGATTGTATATTTTGGAGAAAAGGCCCACCATAGGAAGAAGTAACGATAGAGTATATATCTTATGTTTTTTTTGGGGGGGGGTGTGTCTTTTTGAGACGGGGATTTCCCTGTAGCCCTAGCTGACATGGAACTCACTATGTAGACCAGACTGGCCTGTTGAACTCATAGGGATCCACCTGCCCCTGCCTTCCAAGTGCTGGGATTAAAGGCATGAGACACCATGCCAGGCCCCAAACAAGAGGTTCTTAAAGCGTTAAAGACAAATACTAAAGAGGTCAGTTTTATGTTTGTTCCAGTTTAGGTATTGTTATCAGTTTATGGTCTTTCATAATCTCACATTTCTTATAGTCTTTAGTTGATTTACTGTATAAATCCATAAAAGATAGGTTACTAAAAGGATAGTATATTTAAAAATGGAAGAAAACATTAACTTATGGTACTTTAGATTAAATATGTAAAGAATTCTAAACCATACAGACTGAAATTTTTGTGTATGCTGTAATAATGACACTTTAAAAAACTTAAAGGTAAGCCGGGCGTGGTGGCTCATGCCTTTAATCCTAGCACTTGGGAGGCAGAAGCAGGCGGATCTTTGTGAGTTCAAGGCCAGCCTGGTCTACAGAGTGAGTTCCAGGACAGCTGGGGCTACAGGGAGACCCTGTCTCAAAAAGACAAAAAATACCCCAAAAACTTAAAGGTAGCTATTTTATTAAGACTTTCAAAAAAATTATTTTTAAAAGTCAAAGATTGGCCAGATTTGGTGGCTCACACCTTTAATCCTAGCACTCCAGAGGCATAGGCAGGAGGATCTCTGTGAGTTCAAGGCCAGCCTGGTCTATATAGTGAGTTCCAGGACAGCTGGGACTAAAGGCCTCAAAAAGACCGGAAAAAAAAAAAAAAAAAGGCAAAGAGTGATGATTGCCTTATACATTAACTTTATTTCTTGGTGAAATAACTTTATGTGAAATACAGAAATTATAACATTAGTCTTGGAACTTCACTTTTTAATAAATAGAACTCAGTCATACTAAAGCTATAAACATATAATTAGGGGCTGGAGAGATAGCCTAGTGGTTAAGAGCATCAACTGCTCTTGCAGAGGACCCGGGTTCAATCCCCAGCACCCACATGGTGGCTAAGAACCGTCTGTAACTCCAATTCCAGGAGAACTCCAGTTCCAGGGGAATTTGAGACCCTCTTCTGACCTCCGCAGCATTGCACGACATGGGTGCACAAACCTGCATGCAGACAGTACATTCATACACATACAAAAATAAATAAAATTTTTAAAAAGTCATAAAAAAGATATAATTAATTATGCTGTTTTTTATTAGGCAGCATTATTAAATCACTTTGCCATATCTTTAAAAAATAGGATAGTTTCCATTTGATGAAAAATTAAGTTGCAAAAATACCTATTACGAAGCTGATTTTGGGCTTGAAATTATATAACATAAACATAAGCAGATTAAATGACTGAGCTAACTCAGAGTTCATTTGTAAAGTGTACAGCCAGAAGGTAAACATACAAAAGGGAATAAGGGAAAATTTGAGCTTTCTGATAAACTGAAGCATTTAAAAAGATGGTAATTCCTCCCATTTGCATATATCTATTATTCATCTTTTATTAATTATGGATGAAACACTATATAAAACATTTGCCTGTAGATAAAGGGCTGTTTTAAGTAGAAAATGTAATGCCTAAGTAGATACTAAGAAAATTTGCCTTACTTATTTTGGAGTGTGGAATATATTACAGGGTTCTTACTTGAGTGAAAAAAGCAAAATTAAATTATAGACTAGTTATTGAAATTAATTTGCAATATAGAAAATACTTTTGACTTAAAAAAAATGAAGTCCCTGTTGAATTGTTCAATAGACAGCTATTAGATTTTGATATCTGTTATCTTTAAAACTTGTTGACTAAATTTGATGAATAGAAAAGCATATTTCATTACAAAGAATAGAATAATTAACAAGCAGCATCTTAGAGCAAATGCTCTACTTTGTGTTCCAAATGTTATGTAGAACAATTTATTTGAGCTTAAAACCACTGAAGAATCAGCAAGTTGTATCATTTCTAATTCCATATTTCAAGAAATTTTTATGGTTGATTCATTCATTCATTGATCCAAATATATTAAATATCAAATTTAATAGTACTGTGGTTTGAAACATGAACTAAGATAACATTTTCTTTTGCCCTAGAATTCTAGCTTTGTAAGAACTTTGCCTATAAATTTGACTGTATGGTAGCAAACTTCTTCAAGAAAAATGTACCAGGATTGCCTTTCATTCCACTACTGTGCTAGAATTGCTACCCAAAAGAAAGGTTTCCAGAACTTTCTTGGTAGTAGGAGAGCCTCCTGCTTATCTACACCTCATTATTCAGGATGCACAGTGTAATTTGATTAGATGTAGTGTGTTGTCTGTTTCTTAGGAAGTTCCAATTGAGAAGACACAGAAAGTTCAAAGCATATGTTTATAAAACTATGGCTTGTAAAGCTAACTCAGCCTGCTTTCAGTTAGCTTTTCCAATTAAGAATGTTTTTAACTCAAGCAGAAAAAAACCCAGCATTGAACTGGGGAAATGGATATCAGGGCCCAATCTTAGCCAAAGAACTGTTGGGAGCTGATTATGGCTGGGTAAGGGAGAGCTGATCTTTAAGGGAAAGACTCTAAATAGGCTGATTAGACTCCAGTGGATGAACTAGCACCAAGGGACATCTAGGAACACTAACATGACTCCATAAGCCATAACATAAATGACAGAATGTATTATGGTGTTGGGGAGAGTCTATGGAAGGGGGCAGATGTGGAAGGGTATGAAGATGATTAAGATGTTTTATATGAAATATACAAAAATTCAATAAAAGAAAAATTTTTACATTAATGATTTAAAAATTTAAAATATCTTATGAGATGACAGTTACATGAAACTTAAATTTTAGTGTTGATAAACAATGATTTATAAGAATGGGCACACCATTTATGTTTTTTATATTTCTGGTTTTGTGCTATTGTATAGCTAAGTTATTGAAGCACCTTACTGTGGTGGTTTCACTGTTCAGCATACTTCAAATTGAGGGATACATTAAGTCTTTATTGCTATGTACAATGCCTTAAACATTTATTTATTTATTATTTTCATTTCATATTTGCATTATATAAGGAAGACTTAGTCCTTTCATGTCATGGTTTCAAGGCATTGTGGAATGTCTATCTCTTTATCAAATTCAATGACAACATATTTATTGTTTGATCATACTGGACTCTCATTGTCAGATTAAGTATTTATCACAGTATTACCAACTTATCAGAAATCTAAAGCCAGAAAAATTTAAATGAAATGTCATTGCAATTTAATCCTAGCACTTGGGAGTTCAAAGCCAGCCAGGTTTACAGAGTGAGTTCCAGGACAGCTGGGTCTACAGGGAGACCCTGTCTGGAAAAGACAAAAAAAGAAAAAAGAATTTCCTTGAAAACATGAAGCTTCAACCAAATATTTCAAAGTGGTTGATTTTTTTTTTTTTTTGTCATTTAAGAAAGGCATTCACAAGGATGAATTAACTAAATCCCATTTGAATGCAAGACTGAAGTAGTGCATACCAAGGAAATAAACTTGTAGCTATTGGCCTTTTAAGGAAAACAGTTGCTTGGAGAATGGAGGATACTTACCTGGTTAAAAATAATAAGCTGATTTTAAGTAATTTTTTTCTTGGCTCTTGATGAGTTGATAGATGTTACTAACATGCTCAGATCTTTATCTGAGTCATTACTAAATTTGAAGTGACTAAAGATGCAATCACCATGAATAGCTTACATGGAACACTAGATGTAAGAATATCTTTAAGAAAATACCAATTTTGGATTCTAGAGCCCATTGAGAGATTCACATTATAACAACATAGGCGCTTTCAGATTAACAGAAATATAACAGTATTGTCATTCAGCTTGCCTTTCATCTGGGGGATTTGGTGTTAGCATCCACAAATGAGGGAAACCATTCTCTGTTTGTCTTTCAGGGACTATGTTACTTCACTCAGCATAATGGCTTCGAGCTTCATCCATTTACCTGTAAAGTTCATAATGCCATCTTTCTTTACCGCTGAATACTACTCCATTGTGTAGATGTACCACATTTTTGTCATCCATTCATCTGTTGAGGGGCATTTGAGTAGGTTCTAGCTCTTCGCTATTGTGAAGAGAGCTGCAATAAACATGGATGTGCATGTATCTTTGTGGTAGGATGAGTCTTTGGGGTATATACTGAGGAGTGATATGACTGGGTCGGGTGGTAGGCTCAATTTGAGTATTTTAAGGGTTCTCCACACTGCTTTCCACAGTGGTTGGATGAGTTTACATTCCCACCAGCAGTGGATGAGTGTTCCCCTTTCCCTACAACCCCTCCAGCATCTGTTGTCTTTTGTTTTCTTGATCTTAGCCAGTCAATCTGAGTGAGATGATATCTGAGAGTGGTTTTAATTTGCATGTCCTTAATTATTAATGATGTTGAACACTTTTTTTTTTTAAATTAATTTTTATTGATGCTTTGTGCATTTCATACATTTTTTCCAATTCAGTTCAGGCTTATTTCCCTTTCCCTCCCCCCCCACCCCCACCCCATCCCAGATCATGCATTCTGCCATAACTGTCCTGCATCTTTCTCTCAGTTTTTTTTTTCATTTTTAGCTATAAGTGATAATCCATGAGTACAAGCATCCTTCATGCAAAACCTATCTGCAGGCTGTTGTGCCCAAACACCTACAGCCCCACCATCCAGTGGGGGGTGACAGGTTGTTTGTTCAATCAAGTTGATCAAATGAGTGTCCAGACTACATTGCTGTAGTTTCACCATTCACCCCAATCGCAGCCCTTACAGAGACTTTACCAATAAGGAATTAAAGATGGTTGAGAAACATCTTTAAAAGTGTTCAACATTCAACATTCAACATGCAAGATGTTGAACACTTTTAAAGATGTTTCTCAACCATCTTTAATTCCTTATTGGTAAAGTCTCTGTTCAGCTCTTTATCTTTTGAGTAGGACTTTTGTCTTCTTTGTTTTTTGAATAGTTTATATATTCTTGGTGTTAATGCTCTGTCAGATGTATCACTGGTAAAGATTTCCTCCCACTCTGGGTTTTCTCTTTACCTCCTTGTTTCTTTTGCTGTACAGAAGCTTTTAAGTTTAATGAAGTCCCATTTGTCGACTGTTGACCTTACTTCCTGTGCAGCTGTTGTCTGATTTAGAAAGTCTTTTCCTATGCCTATGTCTTATAGGTTGTTGCCAACTTTAATTACTATATATATTGGTGGAGAGTATGTATCCATATTTTAGAGTAATATAAAATTAATGGAGGAAAACGTGAATTCCTAAGCATAAAAGAAAAAAACAGAGAAAGATGCAGGACAGTTATGGCAGAATGCATGATCTGGGGTGGGGTGGGGTAGGGTGAGGGGAAGGGAAAGGGGAATATGCGAACTGAATTGAAAAATGATGTCTGGGGGCTGGAGAGATGGCCTAGCGGTTAAGAGTGCCAATTGCTCTTGCAGAGGACCTGGGTTCGATCCCCAGCACCCACATGGCAGCTGAGAACCGTCTTTAACTCCAGTTTCAGGGGAATCCCACACCCTCTTCTCACCTCCATGGCATTGCACAACACAGGTGCACAAACCTACATACAGACATAAAAAATAAATTAAAAAAGAAAAATGCCCGCCGAGAACCGTCTGAAACTCCATTTCCAGGAGAACTCCAGTTCCAGGGGAATCCGACACCCTCTTCTGACCTCCGCGGCATTGCACGACACGGGTGCACAAACTTGCATGCAGACAGTACATTCATACACATACAGAAATAAATAAAATTAATAAAAAAAAAGAAAAATGATGTCTGAAATAAACAAAACATCAATAAAAGCACACAAAAAAGAGAAATTAGTGAAATAGGAATGAGTGAAATGATACAAAAAAAAAAGAAAATACCAATTTTGTATAGCCTAGGCTGAAATGCTGAACCATGTTAAATGAAATTAAACATGGAAAGAAAAAAAGTCTTTTGGGGGCAAAATCTAAAACATTTGAAAATGAAGGATGTTAAAATCCCATGATTAAAGGCTGGAGAGATGACTTAGTGGTTAAGAGTGTTGCTCTAGTCGAGGACCTGAGTTTGTTTGCTACCACCCACATCAGGTGACACACAACTCCCTGTAACTCCAGCTTCAGGGGATGCAGTGTCTGCTTGGCCTCTTTGGGTACTTACATGAAATGCCACACATTCACATAAATAAAAATAAGCATAAGTTCTTAAAAAACTGTCCTTGGGAGGCAGAGGCAGGTGGATCTTTGTGAGTTCAAGGCCAGCCTGGTCTACAGAGTGAGTTCCAGGACAGCTGGGGCTACAGGGAGACCCTGTCTCAAAAAGACAAACAAACAAACAAACAAACCCTGTCAAGATTCAAGTACCAGTAGATTAAGTACCAGTAGATTCTTAGCAGGAAATAACCTAATCTACCAGGGGTTATTGAACCAGTAGTGTCAGTGGTGAACTCTATTTACTCTTATGAATGTAATTTTTATTGTTTCTGTAAACTTGTCAGAAGTAGAAGCTAAGTATTCTGGCTTTCACTATGCATTAGTTTGCTATCTTAGCAGTGGTAGACCTTTATTGCTTTTTCTCCCCAGTGTTGATATGGAAAAATTTCAGAGAACTATGTTTAGCTAGTGTTGTTGAATAATAAATGTTATTGAATTAGTTGAATTTTGAAATTGGCCTCTGCTTCAGATTTGATTCTTCTCAATGTATTCAACCCAAAACCATGAGACAAAAGAAACAAAACCAGTTCACTTCTCTGCCTCAAACCAATGATTATAAGAGTAATTTTAGCAAGTATCATTTGAATAGCAAGTAATGTTAAGCTGCTTTATATATGTCCCTCAGTGTCAAAAGTTATTAAAGAAGAGATATTTCTATTTCTGCACAAGTTTACAGTAAAAATATCCTTTGAGGCTAACTGCAGTGCTCACGTTGTTTTTCAGAGTAGAATGCACATACAATGAAATTTTTTATATTTCCAAAATACATTTTTCAGTGCAGTTTAGTTCTTCCTCCAAAATTTCAACTAGAAATACTCTCAACCTGAAATGAACTGCTAAAATGATCTGATAAAATTCAAATGTCAGAGATAGATCTTGTGAAAATCTGTAATATCTGCCGGACATGGTAGCCCATGCCTTTAATCCCAGCACTTGAGTTCAAGACCAGCCTGGTTTGCACATAGTGAGTTCTGGGCCACCTGGGGCTAGCAGGGAGACCTTGCCTTAAAAAAAAAAAAAAAAAAAAAAAAAACCAAAAAAAACAAATCCATAATAATGTGCTCAGTTACTCTGATAGTGTTTGGCAACACTTCTCAGTAAGAAGATATACTATATTTTTTTAATTTTATTTTTTATGTGTTTGAATGTACTGTCTGCATGTAGGTTTGTGTATCCATGATGTGCAATGCCAAGGAGGTCAGAAGAGGGTGTTGGATTCCCCTGGAACTGGAGTTAAAGATGGTTCTTAGTCAACATGTGGGTACTGGGAATCGAACTCGGGTCCTCTGCAAGAGCAGTCCGCATTCTTAACTGCTAGGCCATCTTCCAGCCCAACTTCTAATATATTTTATAGATTACTATTAATGTATGAACAGTCATAATTTGCAAACTAAGTGAGCTAGTATTCCAAGATATTATCTTTAATATCTATAGGCTTGTGTTTCCTAAACTTTAATCTCCAAGATTATTTCCACATTTAAATTTTTATCAATAAAATTAGTGGACATTTGCTTTTGCTGTTGTCATTGAAGATCCACATATTATCCTTGAGTTTGCTCTTTGACCAATGTATTTGTCAGGGTTTTCTAGAGGAACAGAACATTATAAAAATGTAGTTCAACAATGGCTGTCTGAATTCTGGGAATGCTGAGAATGCAGTAACCCTCAGTGTGTGAAATCGGATGCCTCAGCAGTTTTAATTTAATGTTGAAGGGCTAGAAGATTCTTGGAGAACTGCTGGTCTTCAGTCTATATCAGAAGGAAGGCAAAAGAAACTGGTTTCTGATGTCAGCGAAGGATGGCCAAAGCCCCAGCACGAAGTGAAGGCGGGCAAGCAGGCAGCATTGCCTTTCCCTTGCACCTCTTTATTTCTAGCTACCACTAGAAGGTGCTGTCAGCTTTGAGGAAGGTTCTTCCTCCCTGGGATCCTTACAGACCTGCCCAGAAGCTTGATCATAGTTGATGTCATATCTTGTGAAGTGGAGAAGATTATTCATTACACCCACGAATACTAAACTATTTTCTCTCTGGCCCTTTATAGGAAAAGATTGCTCATATATATATATATATATATATATATTTTTCAGTCTGGTTCACTAGTCTGTTGTTCATGTCAGATGAAGAGTATCTGACGGAAGTATGGCATGCGGTATAAGAACAAAACACGTCGTCAGTCACTGTAAAATACATAACTATAAGAATTTTACTTGGTTCTGCTAGACATTTATTTTACCCAAATTTTGAGTTATATAGATCCAGTTTTTAAACTGTTTGAGTTACTTCATTATATTCATGCAATATAATTATCCATATAGACTCAGTAATAGGATTCCATTATGCAGTTTTGCTGTTAGAAGTAAGATAGTCTAGAGATAAACATACCAAGTTTTTTTAAAACATACCAAGTTTAAATCTATGTTCAGATATTTATTAGTTATGTGACCCTGGTCACTTTTTCCTCTGTATCCTTACTCTGTATTCTCATCTGTAAAATGAGAATAGTAGTGTTTTTGAGATGTGTTTGTGATAAGAATGAAATAAGATACTGTATTGTAACATCTGCCATGGTGCTGGATGTGTTGCAAACCTAAAAAAAAAAAAAAGTCCCAACATATGTTATTACTATTGAAACAAATGAATGTTCTTTGAGACGAGGTCTTTATTATCTTTTGTCAGTCACTGATGTATCGTCAGTACTCAGTTTTTGACATACAAATTAAACATTTGTTTAATGATCAAATAAGTTTATATGTTTTGCTCTTTTTTTGCGGAACCCATGGCAGAAATTTCATTTCTTTTTAAAATTTTATTTATTTTTGTATGTGTATGAATGTTACTGTCCTGCCATGTAGGTCTGTGCACTCATGTCGTATCGCAATGCCGCGGAGGTCAGACGAGGGTTGTCGGATTCCCCTGGAACTGGAGTTTTCCTGGAATTGGAGGTAGTAGTTTAGACTGTTTAGCCTTTTTGCCATGTGGGTGCTGGAGTGATCAAACCCGACCGGGTCCCTGCAAAAGCAGTCGGTGCTCTTAACCGCTAGGCTATCTCTCCGCCTGAAAGTTTCTTTCTACTAAGAATGTCTAATTTTCAGTCAGAGGTGGGTTAAAGTTGTGCTGAGTATCTTGGAATTAGAAGGCTTTCACACTGCCAGTTCACCTGTGTATGGTATTCTTATTCGAAGTTCAGCCAGCTCCCATCACCCTTTGTATTTAGTTCTACCATACTCTTTCAGGATCTAACATATATTAGGTAAATTTTTCTTGTCAGCTTGATGTATGTGGAGAGTTTAGTCCTGTATGTTGAATCAAGTTGATCAAATGAGTGTCCAGCTATGTCTATATTGCTGTAGTTTACACCATTCAACCCAGTGCAGCCTTACATTCTAACCATGCCCCTCCTCCAGAGTTTGTTCCCTAGGCTTAGAAAAGGGGCACAGGTGGATGAGAAGCAAAACAGTCTACTTTCTCTGGAGCTGTTGTCTTGGACTCTGGTCAATTCTGGCTGTTTCCTTTCATGGGCTGACAGTTTGTCCAGGAATAACCTTTCGATCCTACTAATGAAGCACAAGCAATTAGATATATAGGTATTTAAACAGTACTAATTGTTATGGTAGGTTACTTTGGTATAGACACAGATGTTTGGATGGTATGTTAATCCATGAATTACATTTTTTTCCTGTTAAATATGACAGGGTCTTACTGTGGCTTATAACATCTCCTGACTATTAGAGGATGTAAGCTTCCATCCTTTTACTTAATTTTTAAATTTTTTATTTATTTCTTATGTGTATGAATGTGTCTGCATGTAGGTTGGTGCACCCATGTCATGCAATGCTGCAGAAGGGTGTGGTATTCCCCTGGAACTGGAGTTAAAGATGGTTCTTAGCCTCTATGTGGGTGCTGGAAATTGAACCCCGGTCCTCTGCAAGAGCAGTTGGTGCTCTTAACCACTGAGCCATCTCTCCAGCCCCCTTATTATTATTTTTTTTAATGTATCTAGCTAGTTGGCACTTCATGCCAGTATCTAGTTGTCTGCCCTTTTTCATGATTTTGTGCATCTGGAATTCATGCAATAGTTTGTGAAATCAGTTGGGCATTATTTTTTCCTTCATACAGTGTTATTGAGTTAAGCTGATAGAATTTATTTGAAGAGAATAAATGCATAACAGAAACAATGAATAAGAATTATAACTGTTGGGCTGGAGAGATGGCCTAGTGGTTAAGAGCAGACCGCTCTTGCAGAGGACCCGGGTTCGATCCCCAGCACCCACATGGCGGCCGAGAGCCGTCTGAAACTCCAACTCCAGGAGAACTTCAGTTCCAGGGGAATCCGACGCCCTCTTCTGACCTCCGCGGCATTGCACGACACGGGTGCACAGACCTGCATGCAGACAGTACATTGATACATGTACAGAAATAAATAAAAAAAATATTAAAAAAAAAGAATTATAACTGTTTAAGTATTTTTAAAGATTAAATTATTATGGGCTGGGTGTGGTGGCACGTGCCTTTAATCCTAGCACTTGGGGGACAGAGGCAGGTGGATTTCTGTAAGTTCAAGGCCAGCCTAGTCTACATAGGGAGTTCTAGGACAGCCAGAGCTACAGGGAAACCCTGTCTCAAAAAAAAAAAAAAAAGACAAAAACGAAAATAATATAAAAAAGATTAAATTATGATTTGGTAGTTTTATGATATCCAGATAACTGACAATAGGTACCTCACTAATATCTTCCCACAAATGATGTGGATATTGTAGCTAATTTTACCATCTGTACATGTAATGTCCTTGTCCTGACATTACATGTACAGATGGTAAAATTAGCTCATGAATGGATATGTAACTTTTTTTTTTTTGGTCTTTTTGAGTCAGGGTTTCCCTGTAGCCCCAGCTAGCCTGGAACTCACTATGTAGACCAGGCTGGCCTTGAACTCATAGAGATCCACCTACCTCTGCCTCCCAAGTGCTGGAATTAAAGGTGTGAATCACCATGCTCAGCAGCTTTTTAAAAAAATGAATAATTGTTTGATTTATCTAACCTTTCAATTTGCCTCAGCTTACTGTTTGGTCAGTGATGATATACAGCCTTCTCTTTTTCTCTATGAGGGCTAGGGAACATAGCAGGAATAGTTGTTCAAATAGTTTATAATTCTCTATTGCAGATTGCATAGCCTTGATTTAGAAACTTAAGAGCATACATTGTGATTTCTTTATTGAGGCTTGATTTTCCATCGCTTTTTTTTTTTATTTTTGTATGTGTATGAATGTATTGTTTGCATGCAGGTCTGTGCACCCGTGTCGTGCAATGCTGCGGAGGTCAGAAGAGGGTCTCAGATTCCCCTGGAACTGGAGCTCTCCTGGAATTGGAGTTACAGACGGTTCTTAGCCACCATGTGGGTGCTGGGGATCAAACCCGGGTCCTCTGCAAGAGCGTCGGTGCTCTTAACCACTAGGCTATCTCTCCAGCCCCTTTCCATCGCTTTTTAACCCCTCCATTGATATGTCATGTGGTATAAGTGGAACTATGCTTAATCTATAGCTTCTTCCATCTAAGTTCCATCTGAAGCTTGCAGCCTTCTGTAATACTTAGCAAATTCACCCAAGAGATATTTCTTATTGTGGAATAATCTGCCTAGACACTCTAAACAGATGATTTACCGAGTATTGTACTTGAGGTGAGGCAAGTGCATCATATCATGATTTTTCCTTTTTCTTGGAAGGCCTAATCTGGCTATGTCCATGATCACTGGGTCCTTGATAAATTTCTCTAGTGCTTAGCTCCCTACCCTGTGAAGAACATGTTTCTAAGTAAACAAGGCTTCTAATATAATTGCTACTTACATCTCACTCATAAAAAGAACAAAGACTATGTTTTGTGTAATGTCCCTATGGGTCTCAGTTTTTTGTTTATTATTATTATAGTATGGGGAAGTCTGACAGGTTTATTCAGTATTTTTTTTTTGAGACAAGTTCTCCTGGAGCCTCAGACTGTCCTGGAACTCACTCTGTACACCAGGCTGGCCTTGAACTCACAGAGATCCGCCTGCCTCTGTGCTAGGATTAAAGGTGTGCGCCACCACTCCCGGCTGGGTTTATTCAGTATTACTAAGTATGGGGAAGTCTGATAATATATGTCTTTTAAAATATTTTAATTATTTTTATATTATGTGTATGAGTGTATTGCCTGCATGTATGTAAGTGCACCTGTATCATGCAATATCCACAGAAGTCAGAAGAGGGCATTGGATCCCCTGGAACTGGAGTTACAGACAGTTGTTAGCTGCCTTGTGGGTGCTGGGACTCGAACCCAGGTCCTCTGCAAGAACAATGTTCTTAATTGCTGAGCCATGTCTTGAGCCCCTAGACAGAGTTTTTTAAAGTTTTTATTCTTTTTAAACTACTCTGAGAATGACACCTGGTTAACAACTATTTTTTAAAATGAATCAGGAGGTTTACCAAATGTAAGCACATTTCTGAGGAAAAGACACTCTCATTTTAAGCTTTTGAAATTATTTCCCAATGATAGAAGGTTGAGGAAAACCCTGCAAAAGAATTGAGAACTGACCACTGAAGTAGAGGAAAAATCAGAGAGCTTCTTGCCCTAGATGGTGAGAAGATCTATCATAGAAGAAATAGAATATAAGAAGAATATGGATGTCAAGTAGTGTGGTCCTGTGCTTTGCTCTAGGTATATTCATCTACTTGGGTCATAAGATGGAGTAGGTGACAAAGCAAATTTAGCTAGTGATTTTTAAATTACTTTTTTTATTTGTGTGTGTATTTTATGTGTGTGTGTTGTACGCATGCGTGTGCACACGTGTGTGTGTGTGTTGTACAGTGAACATGGGGAGGTCAGAGGACAACTGTGGGAATCAGTTCTCTTCTTCCACATGCGGGGCTCAGGGATCAAACTCAGGACAATAGGCTTGGTGGCAAATGCTTCTACCCACTGAGCACTTATGCCAGCCCTTAGCTAGTTTTGGTTTTGCTAAGTGACTACTCAGAAAGAGGAGAAAAGAATTACAAATATTTGTAGGTGTAGAGTGTTACACACTTGCAGCAGCGTGCTTGACCTCCTCCTACACTGAATGGATTTAACCTGTGCCTTCACCCAGGGGGGAAAAATAAGCTTCAATTTAGCACAGTCACCAAATTTCTGAAAAGCCAGTATCTCTACAATCAGTGAATGCAACTGAACTTGCAGACCTAAGTAATCATTCAAATAGACCGACTGGTCAGGAGAGGTGGAAGGAGAGGGCTCCCCACGGAATAGCAGGGGATTCCCCCTTCCACCATCCGGATTGTTCACAATCATCGCACCAGCAGCAGGGGGTAATCCCCTACTCAGGCTGCTCCTGATGTCACCACACTGAGCCCCGCCCCCGCCCTCATACTTGCTTCTCAAGCCTTCCCTTCCCTTTCCTTTTCCCTTTCCCTTTCCTTCCCTCTTCCCTTCCCCCTCCCTTCCGCTTCCTTTCCCTGCTTCCCTTCCCTTTCCCTTTTTTCCTTTTCCTTTCTCCCTTTCCCTTTCCCTTCTTTCCCTTTCTAGTTGATTTGAGCAATTAACCTGACACTCAGCATGTATTAGGCTCTGAGCAAATATTTTTAGGATGAGTGAATGTGTGTGACAGAACATGTGAAGAACTAAATGTGTAATATTTACTTTTGTTCTGGAGCTGGAGAAATGGCTTTGTGGTTAAGAACACCGACTGCTCTTGCAGAGGACCTGGGTTTGATTCCCAGCACCCACATGGCAGCTAAGAACCATCTTTAACTCCAGTTCCAGGGGAATCCGATACCCTCTCTCAACTCTGCTGCATTGCAGGACACGGGTGCACCTACCTACATGCAGACAGTACACTCACATATAAAAAAACATATTTACGGCCGGGCGTGGTGGCGCACACCTTTAATCCTAGCACTTGGGAGGCAGAGGCAGGTGGATCTTTGTGAGTTCAAGGCCAGCCTGGTCTACAGAGNCTTACATACTTGCAGGCAAAACACTCATATGCATAAAATAATAAATTAAAAAATAGTCTTAAAAAGAAAAGAATGAGCCGGGCGTGGTGGCTCACGCCTTTAATCCTAGCACTTGGTAGGCAGAGGCAGGTGGATCTTTGTGAGTTCAAGGCCAGCCTGGTCTACAGAGTGAGTTCCAGGACAGCTGGGACTACAGGGAGACCCTGTCTTGAAAAAAAACAAAACAAACAACCAAAAAATATTTACTTTATTAAAGGGAGACCCTGTCTGGAAAGTACCAAAAATAAATATTTACTTTTGTTCTAATATTATATAATTATCAGTTATATCTTAGGTCAAGAAAATTATTTAACTTTAGTTGCAAAGTTCAGGATGGATCAAATAATATTAATTTAAACAAATGAAAGAATTTTTAAAGATATGAAATTATTACATGGTAACACAATTGATAATGACTAGACTTTGAAATTTTTATTCCATTTATTATTTTATTTTACACACACATATATATGTGTGGATGTGCATGTGGAGGTTAGAGAACAACTTACAGAGGAATCTATTCTTTTCTTCTACCATGTGAGTTTCAAGAGTTGAACTCAGAACATCAGGCTTGGTATTAGCAAGCACCTTTACCTGTGAGCCCTCTCACCATCATGTGGCTAGTCTTTCTTTGTACATACTTAGGTAAACACTCTGAGGTTCTCATCCTGATTGCAAGATTTGTGTTACTTCAGCTCAGATTAAATTAATATATTCTAATTGATAGAATGAATATTGCTAAAATTCAAGTCTGAAAAAATTTTAAAAATTTCTACTCATTGGTATTAGCTTACTTTGACTTTTAACCATTTGCAGGCAACTAAAATTTATTGCAAAGTAATTACTCAGAATTATTTTTTATTTGGCCAGTTACTAAACTTAGGCAATGAACATAAGGTGTGTGCATGTAAACCCAATTAGCAAATATCTGAGTCCAGTTCTTGTACGACCCAGGGTCCTTGAGTCCAGTTGAAGAGGTTTGTTCACACAAACATGCTGATCAAATAAAAGTCCAGTCCATCTCTGCTATGATCTCACAATTTACCCTGCCCTTGACCCCTATAATCTGACATTCCACCTTCTTCCACAAGTGTCTCTGAGCTTTGGAGGGGAGGACAAGAGAGAGTGTGAGATATAAGATCCATTTTTTTTTCCTCTGAGGTGACATATCAAACTCTTGGGTCTGTCCAAGTTATGTTTGAAATGGACTGGTGGCTTGTTTAGAAGTTGCCTTTTAATTCTAGTGATAAAACACAAATATCAACCATTATAATAACAAGTCATGCTAGTGGCTCAAACACATGTGCATTAATAGCTATTTGACAAAGGGACGGCAATAGCTTTCTAATGTGGTCTATAGTCTTCTGACACTTGGGGGCACCAAGGCTGCAGTATCAGCTGTGTGTTTCCCCTTCCTGCACCAAAGAGCAGCCATAGATTCAATTGGAATTTTTGTTTTCTGGGTGTACAGGTACTAGGCTGTCACTATTGCACTACATCTTTGGCATGTAAAAGTGCAGCACGTATGATTTGTAATAAAACTTCAGAGACCATTTCTTTCCATGGTTTGCATAGTGCTCTCTGGCACCATGAAGGTCAGCTGTTGATTTGCAGTGCCAGGGTCTCAGCATAATTTTTTTTTTCTCTTAGCATGTCATGTCTTCAGCAATAGGGTCTTACTGTCCATTTCTTGTGTCCACCAGAAGTTATAGGCAAATGGCCTTTGTTTTTGTTTTGGGGGGGCCTTTAAAGCCTCCCTGGCCTCTCCTGGTAGGAGAGCCCACAGGTGGCACTGAAACCTTTATCTACCAGTGCTTATTGTTTAACCATAAGGCATCCTGAAGGGAGAAGGCATATTCCTTCTCTCTCTGTTTTTGTAATTGTCACTATGATCAAAGCAGCCTCTCTTGTTTCTCAGACCCCCATATCCCGATTTATAGTTTTCCAAAATGCAGGGGTTGTATCACATACCTATAAACAGGAACCAAGCTGAAAGTGTTTACCATGGCCATTCAGACTGTCTCCTTCTGGAGTGCAGGAATTATTTTTTAATATAACAAATTAAAAGCTTATTTGGTTTATATGACTTCTGATTTACTAAACAGGATCAAGTCTATAGGACAATACTACAGCATTTAGTTTTAGCTTATGATTTAAAAATGTGGATTTTAGATACTACATGAGGTTTTATTATTGGTTCAATTATATCTTAGTGATTTTACCTTGGACAGGTAATTTTAACTTCTGAGCTTAGTTCCTCAACTTGTAAAATAAGTAACATATTTAGATTAAATAGTTATTGTGAGGGCTAAATAAGATAATCTTAGAATCCACATTCTAGTTAGTATAAATTACCCTAAAATTTAGTGGCACACAATAAATAACATTTTGTGTTAAATAAAAACCTAGCCTCATGTTTCTGTTTCTGTCTTTCCCCTGTCCTTCCCCTCTCTTTTCCCTCTCCCATTCCTCCTTCCTCCCTGCCTCCCTCCCCCTTCTCTGAATGTGTCTGTTTCTCTGTCTCTCTTTTTCTTTCTCTCTCTCTCCCTCCCTCCTTTCAATAGCATGTCAGCTTCAGGGAGTTGCATTTCTTAAATTTTACCTTACACCCCCTAAAGCACATGCCTGGAGAGAGAATCAAAAGAAATGTATACTGTCCTTTAAAATATGGCCTCAGAAAGGGCTCTCATGAAATTCTGTTAGTCTGCAATTTTCTAAACATCCGCCTCTTCACATCTGTTTCTCTGATGCTCCCTTACTCTCATGGAAAGACAGACCTGCTTGTAAATCACCACTGACAAACAGGCAGATGTGTCCACCATAGCTAAAAAAATTGGAGGTTAAGTAAGCCTAATAGTAATCCATTTTAAGATTAAGAAAGAAGTAATTGATTCAGAATGCTTGTGTAATGATATATGTAGAAATGTAAGCCATCTTTGAAAAGCACAGCTGCTTATTCATGTCACTTGAAAATAGCAGGTAACACTATGATAATTAAATAAAACCAGAAACAGAGCTTTAGTTCATAATTACAGTTTCACAGTGAATTGTAATATATAGGTATACAAGCAATTATTTACTCTTTAATTACAACATGCAATAGGGATGGGCTCTTTACAAAATAATGTGTTTTATAAAATGATTGTCATAAGATTTATAAGCTGCTTCATCTTAAAGATGGATTCTGAATAGTGTCTTCTGGTTAATAATTTTCCCCAGAAAACTTCCACAAATAAAACATGGTATTTGAGTATATCTGAGATAACATTTTCTTCATGTTTTATTAACTCTGAAATTAATAGAAGTCCTATAATTAATGTCATCTTTGTGTGTTATTATTAGCTGCATTTTATTTTTCTCTCCCAGTGATGTAGTTGCCTCACATTTGATTAAATGACTATGTGACATACTAAAAATGGTGAACAATTATGGAACATTTTACACAGAATGATACATATTCTATATTCATATTATTAACACGGTTTTTTTGTTAGTGTTTTTTTTTAAACAGGGTCTTCTATAGCCCTAGCTGGCATAGAACTCACTATGTAGACCAGGCTGGTCCCCATATCACAGAGATTTGCCTGCCTGTGCCTCCCCAGTGCTGGGATTAAAGGCTTCCATCTCCCCCTCCCCCCCACCAAGTTCTGATATTGATATTTTTGTTGTTGTTTTTTTCTTTTTTTTTTTTTTTTTGAGACAGGGTCTTTTTGTAGACCCAGCTGGCCTGTACCTTGCTATGTAGATCAGGTTGGCCTTGATCTCTGTGAGATCCATCTGCCTCTGCCTCCTAAGTGCTGAGATTAAAGGCATGTGCCGCTATGCTGGGCTCCACTTCTCCACTCTAGTGCCTGCTTGTCACGGCTTCACACACAGCAGGCAAGTGTTGTAGAAGAGAGAAGGGAGGGCAGATGAACTCTCAGTGGGAGCTGCTGCTTCAGGCCCAGAAGTCTCCCTGTCTTCTTGCTGCACCACAGGGCTGATCTGGTAAACTTCTGACTCTCTGTGCCTCCTAAACCTGTTCCTGATCCTTTTGAGTACTGGTGTACTATAGGACTCTGTCTACTATCAGAGCATCCTGTGTCCCATGTACAGTTAAAGGGAGCTTGGGCTGGGCATGAAGGGGCAGACAGGCAGGATTTTGTCTCCATCTCAATCCTTTCTCTGTAATTTTATAGCTAGCAAAAGGATCCATTTATCATGAAAACCCTCACTTGGGGGGCCGATAAGATGGCTCAGCCATGAAGACCCTTGCTAGCAAGACTGAAGACCTGAATTTGATTCCTAGGACCCATACAGTGCAAGGAGGGATCCGATTTACAGAGAGAGANATTAAATAAAAAAAAATAAATAAAATTTAAAAAGAAAAAAAAAGTTACTTCATAACCATAATCTATAAACAGTATTTCTTTATCATTAGTAGCATTATTGTTATCACATTTTATGATTGTATTACAACATAAAGTATTGAGAGTTACTGAGATCATGAAGTAATATCCAGCTGCTGGTTTCAAGGAAAGCTATTTTCTAGCATTCTATTCTGTGCCCTCTTCTAGACATATATTCCTTTAGCATTCAGAGTTTGCTATGTTTTTTTCTTTGTCCTTAGAATATTTTTTCTCTTGCTAAAACTGTCATTTTATTGTTGAAGATGCACCTAACTATTTCTATTTTGAAGCTTTTATTAATTATTATTCTTGCTTTTTCTGAGTACTTTTTGTAAGAAGTCAACTTATCCATGCCATAACATTTTTGGAAACGTACTACAAGAATGTGGTGAAGGACTGGTTCTAAGGTATGTCTCGCCATCCCCTTCTATGGTCTTCCTGCTTTTTTTCTGGGGCCTGTGTTTGTTCCTAACTAAGGTGGTAGAATGTCACTCTATCATCAAGTTGCTGGTCAAATTTATTTTAAACACCACTTTAGAATTAGTCCTTCATCCATATTCTAGCAATTGCCTTGGGAGCAATTGCATTGAATATGGTTAGAAAACCATTGCCTTAGATAAGAGTCTGCTATAAAGAACTGTTTTTATTGGGCTTTGATTTTCTTTTAATAGTACATATTTTACTTGGTGGTAAAAATTCTTTATCAGCTTTAATAATTACCCCATGAGGAAACTAACCCTACTAGAAGGTTTTTAGCATTGATTCTCACAATACTGTGATGGCAACACTTGTAATCAGAAGGCTTATATATGTCAATTAAGTGCATGAAAATTTTATGTTCTACAATCCTCTCAACAAAACATATTATTTTTGTTGCATGAAAAAAGGAAATGAACTCTTCATTCAAGAAATCTATTTAATTACAGTTAATCCAGACTTTTCCAAACTTACTTGACCCTTAAAGTGAATCAAGCCTATGAGCATTTTGCAGAACCAGTGTTGCATGGAACATATATTGGGGGATTCTAGCATATATCATGAGATATTTCAGAGGAGAGTAAAATACCTATATGAGAGTTAAGAGGAAAAATGAAAAGGATCATAATAGTATCTTCTCTATGCTTTTAGAAGGAAAGGCATACTTCTGTTTTGTTAGGGTTTTTTTTTTAAATCTTTTTTATTTTACATTATTCCAAAATATGCATATATACATTCCACACATAAGTCAAAATTACAGATTCTGAAAATAAACTATAGATTGATTCCTAAACACATTTAGAGATTCACATTTTAACAGTAAATTTGCATGCAGGTATAAAGATGTGTAATTTTACATTCTCTCTTTTTTTTTTTTTTAGAATATGACTACCTGTCTTCCATCCATATATGGTAATTACAATGTGTGAATATAAGTGGTAGGGCAACTCTAGAGCCCATTTAGAGGTTTATATTGGAATAGTACAGTTGTTTCAGAATAATAAAGTTGCTCAGTTTGCCTGCCAACTGGGGATTTGGTGTTAGCATCCACCATTTGCCTTTTATTGTAAGTTGTTNTTTTTTTTTTTTTTTATCTCTGAACACCATCCATTTCCAAGTGTCAATAGTTTTTTTCCCTTTCAGTAGTTTTTGCCTTTTCTGTTGTTGTGTAGTATTTCATGATGTATGTACACCACAGTTTGTTCAACCATTTATTTATTTTAGAATATTTTGGCTATTTCAACTATACAAAATTTTATGAATTTTTTGTAAATCAGTTAGCTTTCATCATTAAGTATATCTAGCTCTAGGATTTATGTTGCATTTGACTTTAATCAAGTTTCTTTCTACTCATTTTCTGGATTTTAGGAAATATATTTTCAGCATCAATAGGTCAGCAGATAGGATTATTTGATTTTTTAATCTCTAAAGATGGTGAATTACATTGATTTGCAAATAGTCAATCAGTCTATGTTCCTGAAATAAACCTTACCTGTTTGTGGAGTATTTTTCTTTGTACATATGTTGAATTTTATTTGTATTTTTAAAGCATTTCAGTATTTCATTTCAGAGGTAATATTGATCTGTATTTTTGTTGTTTTCACTTTCTTTTTTTTCTCTGTTTCTCCTTTTTCATTTCTAATTTCTTTTTCCTGTCTTTCTTGGGTTAAATTGAACTTTTTTAGATTCCGTCTTGATTTTTGTATAGTATTTTCAAGTGCATTTCTTTTTGTTGTTTATTTATGGTTGTTGTAGTTAAGATGTACCTTTTTATACTACTGGTGTTTGTAGTTAGGGTGAAATGGTTTACTTATTTCCCCATGTCTATTAATCTTAAATATTTCTTGTATATGGGTTGAAAACAGCAACATTAACAAAATACCTAAGCAATGTTTTCCTCATACTTCAAATTTTAAACATAATTTAGAAAAGTCAGGAGAACAAAATTCTATTGTATTGTATTATCCACATTTTTTGTTTACTGTGTTTTCCAATCCTTCTTAATATTTCCAGGTTCCCTGTTTTTTTGGTGTTGCTTTTGTGTACTTTAGCTATGCTCTCTTCAGCTGTTCTTTTAGCATAGGTCTACTGCTGACAGATTTACTTGGTTTTCTTTGTCTGAGACTGTTATTCATTCTTAAAAGATAATTTCATCATATTTAGAATTCGGGATCATGTTTCTTTTAGCAATTGAAAAATACTGTGCTACTTCCTCCTGCCCTCCAAGGTTTCTAATGTGAAATCTGCTGTCATTGAATTAAATTCTTTTCACATTTAGATAAGGTTCTTTTCCTTGTTTTGGTTATGATATTAGTTTTTAGTTACCATATGCCTTGTATGGGTTATTTGAGGTTTCATATTTAAAGATTTATATAACATTTTTAATCTGTATACTTACATTTTGATAAGCTTAGGAAATTTCCAGCTATTATCATTGAACACTTTCAGCCCACTCACTTTCCCTTTTCCTTCTCTAATTACAAATATATGAGTATCTTTTGTTGGAGTCTTTCAGTTCTTTGGTGTTCTGTTTACTTTATTTAACTTTTTAGTCTGTTTCTGTTTTTCAGATTTAGTAATTTTGTTGTACCTTCAGAATCATTGAGTCATTGCTCTGTCCTTCCCACACTGCAGTGCAGCCCATCCATTCGCTTTTAAAATTTCCCGTGTTTTCAGTTCTAAATTTTCCATGTGCTCTGTGTCTTTCAATAGTTCTTGATCTCGAACTGGAACGCTTATCACTCTATTTTTATATTTACTAAAGGATGAGATTTTATTATCTTAGCTTTGCCCTTTGAAGCTACACAAAAGTCAGTATTAAATAATGACTATTGTTGTCTACATAGAGGTAACTATGATGCTCTGAGACTTTTTTATGAGTTCCATGATCATTATTTTATTTAGTCCTTTTATTCATTCAGTAAATGCTTATTCGATGCCTCTTATATGAAACCTTGTTTTTGTCAGTATGATGATTTTACTTTTTCAAATGGTTAAACAGCTTATTTATTCTAATTTTTTACAGAGTAAAGAGCCACATTTCTGCTTTTTTAAATTTTTTAAAATTTTATTTATTTTTGTATGTGTATGAATGTACTGTCTGCATGTAGGTTTGTGCACCCATGTTGTGCAATGCCGCGGAGGTCAGAAGAGGGTCTCGGAGTCCCTTGGAACTGGAGTTCTCCTGGAATTGGAGTTACAGACGGTTCTCAGCCGCCATGTGGGTGCTGGGGATCAAACCCAGGTCCTCTGCAAGAGCATTCGGTGCTCTTAACTGCTAGGCTATCTCTCCATCCCCTACATTTCTGCTTTTCTTGTAGGTTACAGTCATGGAGGAAGAGGAGAGATTGTGTCTGGTGTTCTTACTTCCTCTAAGAAAAACTTACAGATGTTTCCTCAGAACAATAATAGGGTTTGGAAGTGCCACAGATTTTCTAAGAGAATACTTTGGAGCTCTTGCATATTCTCAAGTAGGGACATGAATATCCTTTGAGCTGCCCATCTCCACCTGCAGCAGTGTGTAGTACTAAAATTCCGTTTATCTGTGCCATGATGAAGTTTGCTAAGCACTTTTCTAGCTTACAGGCTAAAGAATGAAGTTCTTTCTATAAATTTTGTTTTCTAAACTAGATAATATGGCTTCATTCTCTATAAGTAAACTTTTCAAGATACTTATCTCCAGAAGTTCTCAAACATCTATGTGGAATATCCACCACATGGCCCAACACATTTGTAGACTACAATATCACTTTTTATTTTGTGGGGTTTTTTTGGTCTTTTTGAGACAGGGTTTCCCTTTAGTCCCAGCTAGCCTGGAGCTCACTCTGTAGACCAGGTTGGCCTTGAGCTCACAGAGATCCACCTGCCTCTGCCTCCTGAGTGCTGGGATCAAGAGCATGTACCACCATGCCCTGCTGGTGTAGTTTTTTGATAGGTTCTCTCATAGCTCCAGGAACTCATGTAGACTAGTCTGGCCCTGCTCTCACAAGAGATCTTTCTGCCTCTGCTTCCCTCCTGCTGAGATTAAGGCCATGTACCATCATTCCTGGCACTTTCTGCCTATTTCCTATGTCAGTACACAATTCTAAATTTGCCTCTAAATCTACCTTTTTTTTTCCTAAGACGCATTCCATCTTATTACTTGCTTATCGTATTCCCTTTGGAATACCTTACAGATGTTTCAAGCAATAGATCTAGAATCAACCATTATATTTTGAAATTCCAGGATGCATGTTTTAAAATCATTTTGATGTCATGAAATAAGAATCTTATAGTAAATGACATTTTAGAGTTCATAACATAATTTATTCCCCTATGTTTAACAAAAACAACAATAAGAACAACAACAACAACAACAACACAAAACTCTTCTTATAGTTTGGCCATCTCAGAAATTGTCTTTTCTTTATTTAGTTGTTGATGGGCAGGACCCAGGGTGCTGACTTTGACTTTTTAACTGTTCTTGACACCAGAATTTCCATCTACAGCATCTCTCAGTTCTTGCTTTCCACACTCTGTTGTCATTGACTTTGAGTAGGCCACAGTCACACGTTTCCCAAGGTTACTGCAAATGCCTGTCAGTGTTTCCCTTCTTCTAATCCAGTCTACACAAAGTTTTTATATTTAGCTTTTTAAAATGCAGCACAGATTCTGTCACCATTTCATTCAGTGTGTGAAAGTCATACATTGACATGGCATACAGAGACCTGTCTAGGGTGTTGTGGCCATTCTTACATATTACTAACCTCTCCTCCATCTCCCTGTTTTTTTTTTTTTTTTTCTTTTTTTTTCTTTTGGTCTTTTCGAGATAGGGTCTCCCTGTAGCCCCAGCTGTCCTGGAATTCACTCTGTAGACCAGGCTGGCCTTGAACTCACAAAGATCCACCTGCCTCTGCCTCCCAAGTGCTAGGATTAAAGACATGCGCCACCATGCCCATCCCCTCCATCCCTTTATTAAGGTATACTGGTGTTCATTTATCCTTCCTGGAATGCTTTTTCCTTTACTTCCAATCTGTCTGTCTCAGTTCTTGTCCAGTATATAGTATCTTTTCCTTGTCATCTTAAACAAGGTTACTTTAGAAGTGTTTGTGGATTCTCAAATCTAAATTAGATTTTCGATTTTCTCATAGTGTTTTGTGCTCTCCTATATGACACTGATTGGTTTGGGTTCTTCCCATACTGTAATAAATCTGTTTCATTGTGTTACCTCCCATCCTAGGGCTAACAAACATAAAAATGGAAGCTATTAAGTAAATATCTTTAGATAAATGAAAATATTATGAGTGCTTAGAATGTATGTGTATGTATAGGCAGATTGCAAAGTCCTTTTTCAAATAAAAATTAAGAAGCATGTTAAGTTTGTGAAATGTATTTTTATTGTTAGTTGCCATGTAAGTAAATTGTATGCCAGAACTGTTCATAAGAATTTAATTTCTGAAGAAGATAACTATTTGAAAGTAATATTAATTCATGGTATTAAGTAAAATTTGTAATGTCTTCCTTTCTACCAACAAAAATAGGATGAAACTGTTTTGTAATTTTCACAGAAAATGTTTTGAGTAACTAAGTTTTGAACTACTGAAAATTTTGAGGAGTTTTCATTCTTATTCAGACTATCATACTGCATTCCAGGAACAATATTTAATTATTTGGTTTTTAAAATAGTGGCTAGTGCTGAGTCACCGTTTCATTTTCAAGGGCTCCTCAGGCTCTACAGAATAAACTCATGTCTTAAGGCCAGCATGAGCAAACAGTCCCCGAAGCAGACATAGCTGATAGTCTTTCTCTTATTCAGTTTATCCAGCATTTTTGTTTCTATTTTTTTCTTATTGTTAGCAAATTTATTCATTTTTTTAATTCTTGAGGGCTTTTGTTCTGTTGGATCTGTCTAGACTTGCAAAAGCCTTAATTTCTGCATTTCATAAATTCTACTCACTTGGAATATTAGCTTTTTCCTGGTATAGATAATGAGTGCTACAGATAAATTTATTAATACCAGACAGGATCACATAGTTTAAAATGTTTATAATGTGTCTGTCCTTTTTCCCTGCCGTCTCCTTTACTGCACTCTTTTGTCTGTCTGACTCTCACAGGAGACATGGATTACAACTGGGTGGACCATGCATCTTGGCATAGCAGCGAGGCGTCCCCAATGTCTTTGGTGAGACATGTGGAGCCTTGCTATTTATTTCCGTTATCATTTCACTTTTCCTTTTTTATTTACACCTTTGCATGTTTTCTTTTTTGTATCTTTTTTTTTTTTTATCTCACACTTGTAGGGGACAGTCAAAAGGGAAAAAGAAAAACTAGTGAGCAGGCAGTTTTGTCGGATTCTAACACCAGGTCTGAGAGACAAAAGAAAATGATGTACTTTGGTGGCCACTCTTTGGAAGAGGATTTGGAATGGTCTGAGCCTCAGATTAAGGACTCTGGGGTAGATACCTGTAGTAGCACAACCCTTAACGAGGAGCATAGCCATAGTGATAAGGTACTGAGATTGTGGAGCCTGCCTTTTAACCTGCTCATTTGGTCTTCCTTTGTTTGCTCTCTGTCACTCATTAAAATAAAACATAATAAAAGGACAGGGCATTTCAAGGGTCAATGTACCATTTCTTAAGGTGCAGAAAAGAAAAACAAAACCAACAAAACAAAAAATCAAAAAGCTTCTTGCTTTCTTTGCTGTTTTTATTGTTTGACAGCATACCAAAAAAAAAAAAAAGTAAATGAAAATTAAACTTAGGAACAAAGGAATGTTTTGTCTATGGTCGAATGAGAGAACTTTGTAATGTTATTATAAACCATCAATAAATGCTTTTTGGATTGGCTTATTTGATTGCTTACATATATTTTCCTTGGGATGAAAATTAAATTTTTAATAGTTTAAATCCCAGGCAAAAGGGAGATAATTGGGTCTGTTTGCACAGAAAAGGTTGTTTTTCTTTTTTCCCTTTCACTGTCATTTGTTCTTTTGTTTTGTTGTCATAGTATTTTAATATAGCATTAATTAGTATTAGAACCATTGCCATCTGCTTTGATATTTATTATTTTTGCTTTTAGTATAGTGAAAAATTTGAAATCTTTTTACCATTTAAATGTGATTAACTCAAGCATTTTTTTTTTGCCTGCTAAATATTGCATGAAGATATGCATGCTACTTTTAGGTTACCATGAACCTACTATGATTACACAAATCTTTTGTTACTTAGCATATCTTTCATAATGAAATGGTGTCATCATTTATGAAGCCATGCTCCTGCCTCAAGAAAGAAATAAACTGCTAAAATTATTAGAGTTTAATTTAATAATTACTTTTTATTATCTCTTAAAGGTAATTTGCTGAATATATTTAAAAATTATGAAAGTAACAGTGAACTTTTATCCAGGTATAGTGGTACACACCTGTAATCTCAGCATTCCAAAGACTGAGTCTGAGGCAGCAAAATCATGAGACTTAGAAGTCAGCCTATAGACTAAGTTCGAGGCCAGCCCAAGCTACATAGTGAATTCAGGCGAGCCTGGGTTATGTAGCAAAACACTATCTTAAAAGAAAACAAAAGATTGGTGAATTTTATGAAGTGAGGAAGAGAATCTATCTTTGAGAGAATCCTGTTTTTCCCATGCTGATTCAATTGGAAAACTATTGAGGATTATGCAGTTTTTAAATTTTTAATGTTCAAGAAACTCCTTATTATGGGTTTAGATTTCATGTTTTAATGTGTTAGCCTTTTAACTTTTACTATTATAAAGTGTCTCAGAATCTTTCAGAAGTGTTTGAAGAAGAAATTTTTACTTCTAAGTGAGTGAGGTTTAGTAAGTAGAATCCTACATGTTTCTGTCCATGAGATTTTAATTATCTTTAGTATTTTGAGTTTGCATATATTTTTAAGACTTTTCCAGAGCTATGAAACATTAGTATTCTGACAGATAACTAAGAATTTTACATAATTGGAATTTGAAGAAAACTTTGAAATCATAAAATTAAGCTTCTGAGAATAATATAGTCAGATCTTTAATTAGTAATTTGGAATGTAAACTGGTTTGTGTAATCATAATACTTTAGATTTCTTGGTGATGTTTAGAGAGATTGTACAATCGTGATAATGTGTCATAAAATTAATTTTTCTTATTTGTTGATGTCAGCATCCTGTGACCTGGCAACCATCCAAAGATGGAGACCGCCTTATTGGTCGTATTCTGTTAAATAAGCGTTTAAAAGATGGGAGTGTACCTCGGGATTCAGGAGCAATGCTTGGCTTAAAGGTCTGTAACAAAATGTGTGGGATTTGGGCTCTATGCCACTTTAAAGATTTATCAGGAAATAATATAGCCCTTTCTACCCATGCCAATTTAGGGGATATTTTATGTTCCATTTTCATGGATTGTTAAGCTATTCATGGTGGTACAAGCCTTTAACCCCAGCCCTCCCCAGCCCTCAAGAAGCAGAGGTAGGAGGATCTCTATGAGTTTGATGCCAGCTTGGTCTACATAAGGAGTTTGAGGCCATCCAATGCTAATAGTGAGACCTTGCCTCAAAAAAGCAAGCAGATAAACAGAAACTTTCTCCTCCCCCCCAAAATAGAATTCTCAAATATTGTTATTTATCCCTCCAAACTCAAGTATTTTTTAAGGAGTTTCCAGGCTAGACGGATAGCTCATTTGTGATTGCCTTGCAAGTAACAAGACCTGAGTTCAATCCCAAGGACCTACATAGAAAGCCAGGTGTGCTGGTGTTGTGAAGCTGAGGAAACAGAGGCAGGCAGATCCAGAGGTCCACTACCTAGCTTGCCTAATCTACTTGACAAATTCTAGGCCAGTGAGACACCCTGTCTAAAATAAAACAAGAAAAAAGTAGGTGCTGATGAAGAAGGATCTCAAACATTGTTCTCGTCACATGCACACATATGTCCCTACACACACCCATAATCACACGTGTGCATAAGAAGTTTCTGGAATTTCACAACAGTATTCATACAAATGTTTTTGAAAGACATTGATAGTAATCTAGATAGAAAAAAAACCTGAGTTCTAAACACAATGAGCAAACATTTTAAGCTGTAATGTTTGTTTCTTGGTTATGTTTATGTCAATATTAAAATAATATTTTATTTATTCAATATGGAGTCTTAAAAATGTAGTATATGCATTATATCAGAATATATTTTGTAGTGATACAGTAAGGTGTCTTTTGTTTGAATACTGTTTTATTTTGTTTTTTGGTGTTAGGGATGGAACCCAAGACTTTATTCATGTTCCTCCAGTGCTCTACCATGGAAATATAGCCTCAACTCCAAGAAACCCAGAAACTCCAAACTAGTTACTTCATGCCGCAAAAGTATTAGTATCTATATTTTTTAACCATACAATCCTAGAAAATTATCTGGCAAACATCAAATAGAGCCCTTGCTTGTTTTGCACCACTAATATACCGAATTAAATACTAAAATGCAAAAAGAATACATGTTGCAGAATTAAGCCATTGTTTCAGAAATTGCACTCTAGAATACAGTAACAATAGAAATTTTGGGGGTAGGTGAAGTTGGATGGCTACATTGTGTTTGACACTCATCAGACTATTTTACATCTATCATCTTATTAAATACTTAAGGCATATGAGGTAAGGGCTACAGTAAATTTCCCATGGTCATAAAATGATGTGACAGTGGTGGGATTTAAATCCAGAATTCCCATGCTGATGTTAAAACAATGTGGTATAGAGATTACAAAATCTTGGATTTAGTTGCTATTAGAGCAGTTACTGTTTATATGACATTGGAAAACTAATCTGTAGTTAACCTCATATCCCATTTATACAGTGGAGATAATTGTTAAAATAAGATCGAATAACAAAGTGTTTTGACCAGTACTACAGTATTTTGTATAATTTTGGGCATAGCATATAAATTCAATAATAATTATCATTGACAGTATAATTACACTAATAATTCTAGTGCCATTATTATTAAAGTTTAAGCCACAACAGTTTTCTTAAAATATTTACATAAGAATGGAAGCCCATGAGAAATTTACATTTAATTATAGAATCAAACATTGGATTAATTAATATCAACTGGATTGCAACTGACTAAAATTCATTGTAATTGGGGAATAAGTTCATGAAATAAACTAAGATAGGTCAGTAATTTTTAATTTCAGATATCTTTCACTCAAGCATTATAAGAAACAAATTTACTTTTGCTAGTAGGTATTTTTGCTATCATTTGCTTCAGCTGCTGTGAAATTTCATATATTTTTTTTTTGTAGTGGCTAATCAGGGTCAAAGTGTTAATTTCATAAGAGTGGAGTATTTTACATAATATTCTACAGCATTATTCCTAATATGTTTTCTTTTCTCTAAAACAAATATTTTAATAAAAACACAAAAGTAGAAACATTTGATTGCAGATAATCTAAAGTTTACATTGTTTCCAATTAAGTTAGGAAAATTTGATAAATTTTCTTATAATGATTCATTATCATTATGAATATTAGCAGTATTCCTATATGTTCATAATGAAAATTTATTAGTTATTATGGTCATATTAAAAGTAATAAGATTTTATATTATAATATTTAAAATTTATCATTAGAAATGTTTGTATAATTAAATAATAGTGTATTGTTTTAAGAAATGATAAAAATGAGAATTCTATAAGGACAGAAATTGTTGAGTTGTTTCTAAAATATATGACATTTTCTTTTTTTTTTTTAAATTTTATTTATTTCCATATGTATATGAATGTATTGTCTGCATGCAAGTCTGTGCACCCGTGACGTACAATGCCACGGAGGTCAGAAGAGGGTGTCGGACTCCCCTGGAACTGGAGTTCTCCTGGAATTGGAGTTACAGACGGCTCTCGGCCTCCATGTGGGTGCTGGGGATCGAACCCGGGTCCTCTGCAAGAGCGGTCGGCCCTCTTAACCACTAGGCCATCTCTCCAGCCCCAATATATGACATTTTCAACAAATAATGAATTAAACTGCAACACACTTGGAATACATAAAAAGATTTCTTATCACAGCCACTCAGTTTCTAATAGCAACACTATATTATTTAAGAGACAGTTTTCAGTACAGTAGATTACAGTTATAGAAGCTACAAATTGTTCTAGATATTTTTACTCGCATTATCAACTATGTTCAATTTAACAATATGACAGTTATGTAATGCTTTCCTCTTTTAAACAGGTTGTAGGAGGAAAGATGACTGAATCGGGTCGACTCTGTGCATTTATTACCAAAGTAAAAAAAGGAAGTTTAGCTGATACTGTAGGACACCTTAGACCAGGTAGGTCTCTGTTGTTACCTATTTTACATTTAGAATGTTAACTGTGGGGTTCTAGCTATAACACTGTAGTAGAATGCTTGCCTAGCATGTATAAAGCCCTTGGGTTTGATCCCCAGCACTACAAAAAGATAAAATGCAAAGGGAATTTTTTTCATTTCAAAGTGCTTTGTCCAGTGAAAATTAATACATTTCATTTACATATAAATCTTTAATCATTAAGAGAAATAACTCCTATTCTTTAAGTCCTATTAGAGATAATATAGTGATATCTATATTAACTTACTTTGTTTCCCCAAAGCTTTATTTTTCTTTTGGAAAAAATTCCAGCATCTTTTTGAAACAAACTTCATGAATGTTCCAAAACATGGCATTCCATATCACTGGAAAAATGGATACTACTGGAGGAGCCCTTGAATGCTTTGAAGATTTTAGAGTTTAGACAATGGAAACTCCTTAAAGAAAACAGATCATTTGTGCATATACTAGAAACTTAGTGTACAGTCATGAAGTCCTCAAAGAGATAGTCGATTCTGATGATGGTCCACAATTACAATTTTGATTAAGAAATCAAATACAAGCCGGGCGTGGTGTTGCACGCCTTTAATTCCAGCACTCGGGAGGCAGAGGCAGGCGGATCTTTGTGTGTTCAAGGCCAGCCTGGTCTATAGAGTGAGTTCCAGGCCAGCTGGGGCTACAGGGAGACTCTCTCTCAAAAACAACAACAAACATTTATAAAACTTAACTTATTTAATACAAAACATTGTAAGGCCGGGCATGGTGATGCATAGCTTTAATCCTAGCTAGCACTCAGGAGGCAAAGGCAGGCGATCTTTGTGAGTTCAAGGGCAGCCTGGTCTACAGAATGAGTTCCAGGACAGCTGGGGCTACAGGGAGACCCTGTCTCGAAAATAAAAAAAAAAAAAAAAAAAGGAAATCAAATACAACTCTAAATTTTTAAAAATTGGTTCTTACAATGTGTTTCGATCATATTCAGATCCCTC
This sequence comes from Rhizomys pruinosus, assembly GCA_009823505.1. NCBI lineage: Eukaryota > Metazoa > Chordata > Mammalia > Rodentia > Spalacidae > Rhizomys > Rhizomys pruinosus. Next base: position 39,459 of record VZQC01013631.1, on the reverse strand, counting down.
CCCTATCTATATGCCATATTAATACCTTCTCCACCCCTGCATTCATGGCCTCAATTATCAATTATTTTTCTTTTTTTAAAGCCTATACAGTTTGTGTTTCCTAAATGCTCCTGGGTTCTTCCTTTGTAGTCTGGTCAACCTACTAGGAGTCACATCCTTAAAGATAGCTGGCTCTATATCCCAGGAGCTATCAGCGGCCAGTTCCTTAGCTTCCTTAGCTTCCTTAGCTTCCTTAGCTAGAGCTGGAAGTTATTACTTGCCTCTCCCTCCACGCTGACATTTTATCTGGCTTGGGCTTGCCCAGGACTCCATGCTGTGCCAGTGCCCTGTGGTGTCTAGACAGCATGTTTTCTTTGCATTCATCTACCACCTCTGAATCTTACAGCCTTTCTGTCCTCTCTTCTACAATGATTGTTGAGACTTGGAGGTAGGGTATACATTCAACTTTTATGTATTTATTTCTTCTTGTGGCAATTATCCTTTTGAGATTATTAAACTCTGCCGTGCGAAATGTTCTCAGTATATTATTCTGTTAATTTGATTCTTTCTTGTGTTCATTGAAACTTAAAGATTGGTTTTGCTTTGATTTACATCTCTGAGATTATTACTGACATTGCAGGGGATGAAGTATTGGAATGGAATGGGAGGCTATTGCAAGGAGCCACATTTGAGGAAGTTTACAACATCATTCTAGAATCAAAACCTGAACCACAAGTTGAGCTTGTTGTTTCAAGGCCTATTGGGTAAGATAGTTTCAGTAACCTGTGTGTGAAATTGTCTGCTGTATAGAAATTTGTGTTGTAAAATCCCAAAATTATCTGATTCTTTCCTGAAAATTATTTCATAAACATCTTTTTTCTTTCTCTACCCCCAATTTTTTTTTTACCAAAATTCATTAGTTTTCTATATCTGATGATGAGTGATTATAAAAAAACTATTTAGTTTTTATTGTCTCAGTAATCATTAACCAAAGTCAGTAGCAAAGCAGGAAGACTATCATAATAACTATTTTTAAGATAAGTTTTTATTAATAGTCTTCTAAAAAATGATAATCACTGTAGTCTATATATCTTACCTTGTTTTGTTTTTCAAATAAGATCCCAGCCTAAGCATATAATTTCCAGATACAATGACTTATTTAAGGAAAGCAGAGTCTTAAAATTGCAGCTGATAAAATAAAAATGGACAACACTGAAGCACTTTTTGTATTTGTAACTTTTTGCTGTACTTTGTTTTTTGCAAGAATGGCAATAAATTAAGTCTTTTCACCTGTTGTGAGAATTATTCATTAAATATCTCAGCAGTAATTTTTCTATTGCAATTTCTGTTCTGTGACAATATAAAAGATACATCAAGTGAAATCAGAAAATATGTAAGTTGAGGGGCTGGAGAGATGGCCTAGCGGTTAAGAGCGCTGACCGCTCTTGCAGAGGACCGGAGTTCGATCCCCAGCACTCACATGGCGGCCGAGAACCGTCTGAAACTCCAATTCCAGGAGAACTCCAGTTCCAGGGGAATCTGAGACCCTCTTCTGACCTCCGCGGCATTGCACGACACGGGTGCACAGACCTGCCTGCAGACAGTACATTCATACACATACGGAAATAAATATAATTAATAAAAAAAAATTAAAAAAAAAAGAAAATATGTAAGTTGAAAGTGAATTATTAAATTATTAAGTGAGTAACAGCATCAGGAATGGAGACAACAGAAATTCTTAGTTATGAAATAATAATGCCCATGTTAATTTATTTAGTAAATGATTGGGTTGTATTATTTTAATTTCTTTTATACTAGAGAAAATTATTTAAATTTTATTTTATTGAAATATTCCTGTAAGTGAACTAGCAAATGAAATTATACCCATTTTTCATTTTTCCTTTTTAAAGTTTTGGTAAAATGGTAAAATTATGGTATACCAGCTTAATGAATGAATCAAATGGATTTCTTGGAATTAAAGTATACTCACGTTTTTGTGTAAACTTTTAAATAACTTATATTTTTTTAGATAATTTTCTAAATGATAGTATTACTATTTATCCCTATACATAATAAGTGTATTTGAATTAAAATGTTTATTCTGAGCGTGGTGGCATAAGCCTTTAATTCCAGAAATCAGGAGGCAGAGGAAAGTAGATCTCCATGGGATTCTGGCTAGCCTCTCTATATTGCAAGTTCCAGGCCAGCAGGGGCTACAGAGAGACTCTCTCTCAAAAACAACAACAAACATTTATAAAACTTAAGTTATTTAATACAAAACATTGTAAGGCCGGGCATGGTGATGCATAGCTTTAATCCTAGCTAGCACTCAGGAGGCAAAGGCAGGCGATCTTTGTGAGTTCAAGGGCAGCCTGGTCTACAGAATGAGTTCCAGGACAGCTGGGGCTACAGGGAGACCCTGTCTCGAAAAGACCAAAAGAAAACATTGTAAGGGACAAAGACAGTAAAGGGTTTTTTTTTCCTTAAAATTTTTTATTGAGATTTTATTTTTATACAATAGTTCTTAATCAAATTTAGATCCCCCTCCTCCATCCATGCCCTTCTACCCCACCAGACTTCATGCATTCCGGCATATATGGTAAGTCCTATCCAGTCAAGCTTTTGTACCCAGATGTCCTTTGATACAACTCATCCACTGTGGAGTCTAGCCAGCCTATCTAGAGATCGTAAGTAAGGTCTACTCTTCCTTACCCAGTAGTTATCAGTCTTCACTAGTTCCCTGGCTAGGGCGGCCAAAGTATCTATTTTTATAAATCTGCTACCAATACATACAGATTTTAATTCCTTTAAATATTTGGAGTTGGCCCCAAATTTTATGAGCAAAAATGTGATCTCAGACCTGGGAGGCAGGAGCCAGGAGTATGCCAAGTTCAATGCCAGCAAAACAGAAAAGTGGTTGTTTCTTATTTATATAATGCTTCTACCATGCAGATATTTTCATTGTCACTAATTTGTAGGTTGTCACTAATTTGTAGGTTAATAATGATCCAAATAGCAGTTACATTCTTAAAAGTTTATTGTTTACTTTTCTATCATTTCAGAGATATACCTAGAATCCCTGATAGCACGCATGCACAGCTGGAATCCAGTAAGTCTCACTGAGTCTTGAAAGCTATGTCATTAAACATGTCATCAGACATCTAATGAAGAAATTTATCTTTTAATTTGAAGTAATAGATGTAAAAATTGTATTATCAAACCCTGAACCATATAGAATGGAAATTTTATTCATGTCATTGTAGGAAAAGGTACAAGTTTTATAATTTCACTGTTCTAATTTATATATTTGGAAAATAAGATTCTAATTTTATGTCTAATTTTATATTTGAAACAATAAACCCAAGTTAAAAGAATGTTTAATACACGGAAATTTCTGTTACTTGTTTTTTATTGCTATTTCATATCTTAAATTAATAGTCTTCCAATGAACTATTTCCATCTTTCTTCATTGTAATCCATACCTTAAGTAAGCAGTCAAACCATGTTCCTCTTATTATTAATGCATATAGTTCTTCTAGTATGCTAATAACTCCATTTCTATTCCCTTTCCAACTTCTTCCTTTAGTCACATAGAAACAACTCAGAATACATAAAACTTTGGGTGTTGTTTCTGATTTATCTGCTAATCTCCATCTTTTTCAAAATCTCTCATTTCATTTCTGCTAGTTTATTTTATTACATTTTTTAAAAGTGGCTTTATAAGCTGGGCATGGTGGCGCATGCCTTTAATCCCAGCACTCGGGAGGCAGAAGCAGGTGGATCTCTGTGAGTCTGAGGTCAGCCTGGTCTACATAGTGAGTTCCAGGCCAGCTGGGGCTACAGAGAGACCCTGTCTCAAAAAGACAAAAAAAANAAAAAAAAAAAAAAAGAATGGTTTTAAAAAATAGCTCCTACTAATATTGAATAATATTGGACATTCTGGTACATATGCTCTTAGCATTTACATTAAGTAATCATTGAGTTGCCTTATTGGTTTATCTTTTCGTCTTCCTTTTTCATTTAAAATATTTTCTTAATATATCATTATAAAATGAGTTTAGTATACTTAATAGACCAAGTAAATCCTGGGGTTAGAGACCTGTCTTTATGATAAATTACCCAGTAATTTTGTTACTGTTGGTTTTACATAATCTCTAACTTGCACTTAATTTTTTTAAAAAAATTCCCCAAACACAGACAATACTGCAAAAATTCCAGCAAAACAAAAACACATTCTAGCTATAAAATGGTCTATATAATGACATTTTACAGATATTTAAAATATATGTGCCAAATGTTCTGAAAGAGTGAAGAGTCATTTTTATTATTCTGTACGTATTATTATCATTTCAGGCTCTAGCTCATTCGAATCTCAAAAAATGGACCGTCCCTCTATATCTGTTACCTCTCCCATGAGTCCTGGCATGCTGAGGGATGTTCCACAGTTCTTATCTGGACAACTTTCAGTATGTACTCACTAAATTAATCTCTTCAGAAATATTAAATGATGCTCTTAAAATGTGGTGTTAGGGGCAATTTTTGTATGTCAAGTTCTTTCTAGAACATTATTGTGCCTTTACCAGCTTTTACATTTTTAATAATTTTAGGTACTTGGATAATAATGTGGATTGTTTATTATAGTGCTTTACTTTTAGAATTAGGCTTCTTAGAATTTAATGATTCTTATGAAGATATGTAAACCCTTATTTTACCTCCATAATTGTCCCCGAATTCAACCTGATGATAATTGCTGTACATTTAAAATGACCAGAATTACCATAAATTCTTGAGACAGAAAAATGAATATTATACAAATACTATTTTTAAGATAAAAATACACATGTATTCAATGCTTAAGAAAATTTGAAGTGATTTTGATAATGTAGTTGCACAGATATGCAAGTATGTTGGATATTGTTTTGTCAACAGGAAAAAAATCATGGGGGTGGGGAGATATAAATTCCTGGATTACTAGGTCATTTCCCATTATGTGATCATTCATTGCATATTTTCAAGTAAAAATGAAACATTTAATCACGTATTTTATGGGGGACCTTTTTGAGACAGTGTCTCCTTGTGGCCCCAGCTGGCCTTGGAACTCGCTATAGATCAGGCTGGCCTCCATCTAACAGAGATCTGCCTACCTCTCCCTCCAGAGTGCTGGGATTAAAGTGTATGCCACCACTCCCAGCTTAGCTTTTTAATTTTGTCTTATTACAAGATGTTTGCAAATTTATTGTTTTTTCAGTTGCCATTCCCTTATTAGAGCATGTACATATATTAATATATACAAATGTATTGTTATATTATCAATATGCTGGTGATTATTACACCAAAAATTCACTAAGAACTAACAAGCTGTTTAAGTTCTCCAAAATCTAGAAATTAAATTTGTGAAAAATTTGATAGTTAATAACTAGGCTATTAAGATATTTTAAGTGCAGTAAAAATACTTTCTAGTTTTTCTCCTTAGTCTTAGTGGGAAAGGGCAGTGTTAGTTTTTTCTGGAAACACTGTTGTGCTTTACTACTACTTTGTCACATCATTTCCATTTTCTAGTCCCTGTGCCAATCATGAAGGAGGGCAGGGCTTTGAAGAAAATTTAAACTCTGTTTTCCTCCTGAGTTCAAAATTAATGTACTAGAAAGATAAAACTGCTAAATATTTTGAAGCAATGTAAAATTCATATAATTGTAATTTTTATTTACTTATTTATTTGTTTGTTTGTTTTAGACAAGGTCTTCCCATAGCCCCAACTGGCCTGAAACCCACAGAGATCCATCTGCCTCTGCCTCCCAAGTGCTGGGATTAAAGGCATGTGCCACTACACCCTGCTGTAATTATAATTTAATATCTATTTATTTCATATCTTATTTTTTATAGCTTGGAAAGAAGATATTTTATGATTTTTAGTTAAATGTTAATTGCAAATATTTTGAAATCATATGCAAAGACATAAACAGTTTACATACATAAAAACTGTGGTTATAAATGTAAATCCATACTTATTATGGAAAAAGCCAGAAAGTATAGAAAAACAAGTAAAATTGCTAACAATCCTGATGCTATAATATAGTCTTGAAAAATATAGATACATGTTTTTATATAATTTGCACATACTAATTTGAATTCTTTTTTTTCCTCTTATTTTTTGAGTCAGGGTTTTGCTGTGTAGCCCTGGCTGGACTGAAACAGTCTGTAGACCAGGCTGGCACTGGACTGAAACAGTCTGTAGACCAGGCTGGCACTATTGGTGATGTTCCAGCCTCTGCCTCCCATGTCCTGGTTCTGGGATTATTGATATTTTCTGTAACTTGGCTTGAATTCTGCTTTCTTGTGTAGTAATATATTGTAGATTTTTTTCTTGTCTTTAAGAGTTCCTCTTAAAATTATTTTAACATCTGTAATGCTTCGTTTTAAATTTGTAGTTTATATTGTTGCATATTATGATGCCATCGACATCCTAAATACATATTTTTTGTGTTTACTAGGGCAAATTATTTTCTCAGGGTAACTTTCAAGAAGTGGAATTAGGATACAAAGTCTAGAGTAAAAACTTGAGATTCTGGGGGCTGGAGATATAGCCTAGCGGTTAAGAGTGCCGACTGCTCTTGCAGAGGACCTGGGTTCGATCCCCAGCACCCACATGGCGGCTGAGAACCGTCTGTAACTCCAATTCCAGGAGAACTCCAGTTCCAGGAGAATCCAACACCCTCTTCTGACCTCCGCGGCATTGCACGACACGGGTGCACAGACCTACATGCAGACAGTACATTCACACACATAGAAAATAAATAAAATAAAAAAAAAAATTAAAAAATTTTAAAAAAACCTTGAGATTCTTAAAATCTATCCCTTAATTTCTATGTTTTTAAAAATCTATCCCTTAATTTCTATGCTTTTTTAAGACAACATTAAACTGTGAACAGAATTGTTTTTTTCTATAGTAAGTAATTTAGTACACAATTGATTTTATTGACAAATATTTTTTATTTTTTATTTTATCTATTTATTTTCTTTAGTCTTTTTGAGACAGGGTCTCTATTTAGTCTCAGCTGTCCTGGAACTCACTTTGTAGACCATGCTGGCCTTGAACTTGCAGAGATCTGCCTGCCTCTGCCTCCCAAGTGGTAGGATTAAAGGCGTGTGCCACCACGCCTGGTTTATTTTTTATGTTTTACTTTAGTATCTATTGCTGATTTGTAGTTGCAAAGTATTCCCCATTTATTTTATTGTGATATTTTTCTACTTAATTTTGCTAAATATTTTGAATCCATTTTATTTACCCATTGGAGGGAATTAAATAACTTTAGAATAATTGCCTTTTATGTCTTCCTATAGGTAACTCGAAAACATTTAAAAATATTCTGTCTATGGTAGTTTTTTTACTTGTACTTTAATACTTTATTCTTGCAACTTATTCTTTTTTTTTTTTTTTGTCTTTTTTGAGACAGGGTCTCCCTTTAGTCCCAGCTGGCCTGGAGCTCACTGTGTAGACCAGGCGGGCCTTGAACTAACAGAGATCCACTTGCCTCTGCCTCCCAAGTGGTAGGATTGAAGGTGTGTACCGCCAGGCCTGGCCTCACAACTTATTATTCTAGAAACATTCTACAACCTAGAACTGTGTCCTAATAAAATAACAAAATAAGCAGTGGGAAGTGATGGTAGACATCCAAAACAGACTATGGAGCACAAATTCAGATTCTGCATTTCTGTGAAACCTGAATTGGTACAAATGAGGCACATAGAAGCTCACCATTCCTGCACAATCATTTATGATCTCTAGAGATAGAAAGCAGCTTAGTGGTTAGAGGATTAGCATGTTACAGGTAGCATAGTGTTTCCCTGGGGTAATGGAAAATATTGAAACTAAAGAAAAGTGATGATTCCACAGCATTCTAATACAGTAATTGTTGCTGAATTATATACTTTGAAATGGTTAGTTGCATGTTTGTGAATTTCACATCAATTAAAAATAGGACCTTTGCCAAAATAGGTTTTGGGAAATATTTAATGTGTAAACTCGTGGATAAATCTGGGACTTATTTACTTCAGTTATTTTAGATACTGGAGAATGTTTACTTTAAATGATTAATTTGAATATTTGAAATTATTATTTTGTATTGTTTTGTCTTTGTTTTTTAAGAGAGGGTCCCCCTGTAGCCTTAGGTGGTCTGGAACTTGCTATATAGACCAAGCTGGCCTTTGATCTCACAATAGATTTGCCTGCTTCTGTTCCCTGTGCTGGGATTAAAGTCATGGCTCCATGTCAGGCCTTGAAAATATTCTTTTTAAAATAAATCTACTTTTTGAAGTATTATTTGCCTTTAAAATATTTCACAATATAGAGATTGGAGAGCAGGGAAAAGAAAATCTATTTGTAAGTACTTGGTCCGCTCTTCACAGGTCTAGCTTCATGCTCTTTCTTCCCATTCACTAAGCCTTTACCTACCCAGATTTACACATTCAGTGCTAGCATGCTCCATATCAGAACATTGCTTCCTTTGGGCGTATCTCCATATAAAAGGAAGGAAGCTGACAAGTTTGCTTTTCAGGTTGCTTTCCTTTGAGTTTTAGATCTGTATCTTGGTGCCTGTCCAGTGAGAGTTGAATTGGGCAAATCCTCCTAGTGCTCCTTACTGTTTACATGACAGTGGGAAAGAAAGAACAAAGCCTTTAACTATTTATTTGAAAGATGCAAGAGAGACATCCATAACAAATGCGAGGAATGAATGGACTCTTTTTTGGGAAGCAGAATTATGTTCTTAAGTCCATTCTCAAACTCAGAGATATGCCTATTATTTTTCTTGATTTTGCGATTAGTATGCCTGCATTAGATTATTTTCATACTTTTAAATGGTTTCAAAATGAAAGCCACAAAAGTCAGAAAAGAAATTAAGTTTCGTTTTGAAACCTGTGCTCTACTTCCGGTGTTTATATGAATCTACTTTTGAGAACATTAGAGATAATAACAAGTGCTTGCCAAATCACTGGGAATATCATAAGGCAATAACATACAATAGACTTTGAACAGAGGTATGAAAAACTATGAGGAACCTGTAAACAAAAAGCAACAAAATATTATCATTAATAGACATGATTGGCAGCAAACGATATCTCGAGTGGTGAACTATTAAGTTTCTGAATATGGTGTCAGTGCTACAGCTTGAAATAGATTTAAAGATGAGTCAGTTGATCCAGTACACTCCACCACACTTCATTGAAATGTATTTATTTTTTAGAGATGTTTCAAAGACAGCATGGTTCATGTTTTTTGAATTTTGGTTAACCTTATATCATTTTGGAAGATACCCAATTTCTGCCATAGATGGCTTTTCACTGGTAATTCTGTGATTTGTTTTACACTAACTTCTTTTTCATTCTACTTTCTATGTACAGTTAGTATTCCATTTTTGTTGGTTTCAAATCCATAGCTTCAAATGATTATGGATCAAAACATTTTTTAAATTGTCTGTAGTGAACATGTATATGCTTTTATTGTAATTATTTCCTAAATAATAATACATCAACTACTTACAGCATTTGCATTATATTTTGGTATTCTAATCTAGGGATGACTGAAATAATAAGGGAGCATGTGTGTAAGTTTTATGCATATACAATGAATGCCATTTTACATGAAGAATTTGCACTTCAATAGATATGATATTTGTGGGTTTCCTGGAACTGATCACCCATGGATATCATGGGCTATAGTTTAAGGGTAAAGTTTTAAATTTCTTGATTTGGGGGTTATACTTTAATCATTTTTCAGAATATAAAAGCCTGAATATATTATTGTACCTTCATTCTTAATTTCTATTATACTGACTATATTTTAAGAATCTGATTAAATAAATTGTAGTATTTTATAATATTTTGAAGTTTTCATGTATTTTAGAATTTGAAATTATTACAATGAAGTAAAGATATTATCATTAAAGTACTGTATTTAAAGGATAGTTTTATGTGTTTATTTTTACTTTTGGTCTTTTAGTTCCAGCATACTGTCCTTTTTGGTTTTGTTTTATTGCTTTTTTCTTTAATTTTGCTTACCAGAGCCAAAGCCTTAGTAGAAGAACAACGCCTTTTGTTCCTAGGGTTCAGGTAAAGGCTTTGTCTGCCTGATAGAAACTAAAGTTGTGTTTTATCCCTTATTTGTATGTTTTTGGAAAATGCGTAGTAGGAACACTTTTTTTGGTATGTTGCTCCAAACCATGTTATTGACTTCCAAATCATTTTATAAGCCAGCCTGTAAAGTTCTGCATGAGGATTAGAATACTGAATAAAAATTTAAAGAGACAATCTTTGTTAGTTATTTTGTGAGCTAACAAAATACTCAAACATATAGGTCTTGAAGTGGCATTAACTGTAGCTTCATTGTAGATTCTGTTTTTTATGTGACATTTATTAAACTAGCTGATTTTGTACTGTTGATATTTTCCTTTATTACACTAAGGTTGCTGTCTCTTTAAATCATTCATTAAACCACCCAACATCTACATTCTCTTGCATTTTCCAAACAATGACTCCTTGAGGAAATTGGCAAATATATTTGTACCTTACTTAAAATATGATTTTTTTATACGTGATATAATAAGGGTCAACTTTTACAGTTTAAAAGAACAAAATCACAATCCAAATAAAATATATTAGTTTTTTTGTTTATATTTTATCATTTCACTTGGTTTTACTGTAATATTTGGGTACAAGTTGTTTGCCTCTTTTCATTAGATATCCTTATATGGTAAAGTAATGCCAATATAGTTACTTTAAAAGTAGTATTATGCTTTCCCTGCTTTGCTGCATGTTTTAAAAAAAAGTTTTTTGACTTTGAGTATTTAAAATTAAAATATCAATTCTACTTAATATTACTTGATATAAAATATTCATATTCATTGCCCAGGTTCTTCTTTGGCAACATAAATTGGTACTTGATAAAGCTGAAATAGTTAAAGCAAGCAAGAGTCATACTAAATTAACTGAACAAACCTTATCAGGAGTAGAATTTTGAAGATATATCTTCTGTGTTTTGTGGAACAAATAACTGTTTAAATACATATTTTTAAAGCACAGATTCAAGAAAATGATGACTAGCTGAGAGAATAAAATATGGTTGGAAATGGATGTCTGTTAAGAATTTCAATGCAAACTCTGTAATAAAAATGAAAATTAGGGCTATGACATACCCAGTTTAAGACAGTTTCTTTAAAAGTCTGATTTTGGGGGCTGGAGAGATGGCCTAGCAGTTAAGAGTGCCAACTGCTCTTGCAGAGGACCCGGGTTTGATCCCCAGCATCCACGAGGTGGCTGAGAACTGTCTTTAACTCCAGTTCTGGGGAAACCGATGCCCTCTTCTGACCTCTGCAGCATTGCACGACACCGGTGCACAAACCTGCATGCACACAGTACATTCATACACATAAAAGTAAATAAATAAAATTTTAAAAAAAGAATGTAAATGTATGTAAACACAAAAATACTTTAAAAAGTCTGATTTTGATAAAATAATTAGTAAATTTAAAATGTAATTGGTTCTTATCTAAATAATGTTAATACTCATATATTTGGACAATAGTTTTAGCCAACTGTATGGTAGCCATTTTCCTGTCTGTCTATATAAAAATAGATAATATTGGTAGTGATAGTGTTTGACTTTACATGGCATAGAGAAATCAAAACTAATACTTTATGAGACTTTTGATATAAACCTCAAATGTTCAGCTTTAAGTATTTTAATTGTGAAAAAATATTACCGATGTTGGCAGCAAATGCTTAGTCTCAATACCTTAACTCGCAGAAATAAATAATTTTCTCACATAATTTTGAGCTTAGTCTTAAAATAATTTTTAAATATTTTAATTATAAAGCTTATTAAAAAAGAGTTGCAGCTTTTTAGAATTTTTTTTCTTACTATCAAGTATTCATTTTAGGATAATTTGATAAGGAATTTTTAGTATCTTGAAAAATAAAACTATGTTTTACTATTACTGATGAAAAAAATGTATAAATGAAAGTGATCTTCCTCACAAGTTTTAGAAGACCTGTGACACTGTCTACATCTCTTTCATCATGCATATGATCAGACATCTCCTGAATTTCTTTACTTTAGCTTATAGCTTTTGTCAGAAAAATAGCTTAGTCTGTCCTTTGTTTTCTTTTCTTTATCTATATCTCTAGTCTAATATAGCTAAACAGGCAAATATTTGAACTTTTTCCCTTTCAAATATTGATCATTTTCCTTTCCCTCTGTCTCTCTCCTTCCCACTCCTCTTCCCCCATTCTCCCTCTCCCTTTTGTCCCTCCCTCCCTCTGGTTTTGGTTGTTTCCTGTTTGAGGCAGGGTCCTGCTCTTGCTCTGTAGGCCAAGTGGCTTGGAACTCACTTTGTAGCTCAGACTGGCCTTGGGCTTGTGATCATCATTCTGTTGCACTCAGCCTTCCAAGTGTCAATATTACAACCATGAAGTACCATCAGCTATTTATTGCACATGTTTTTGCTTTAGGGTGCTGAACTCTTGGACTAACTAAGGCTGTGGTTCTTAAATTTTAATGGACTTGAGAATCACATCCAAGATGTGTTAAAATTAAAATCTCAAGTCCCATTCTGATTTAGGAGGTGAGAAGTTAGACTAAGACTTTATATCTTTTTAATAAATAGGCCATATAATACTGCTACAGGATATTTATTACATACAACTTGAGAAACACTTGTTGAGCGTCTACTTTTGAATTTACTAGGTTTTAGAAAAAAACCTTTTTGTTATTGAATAGCACAATAATCCACTTTAAAATTTAAGACAATACAACATGAAGACTAGGTAATAGTCATCTTTAAATTTGGATACTTCTTATTCTTATTCCTGTAGGAGGACTGTTTCCTCTGCCCAGTACAGGGCAAGGGCAGAAATAATTTTCTACCTTCTAGACAGTCAGTCCACCTCTTCTGACTCAACAGTTACTCAGCATCTGATTTTCTAGAATATGTAAAGAGGGGCTTGATAGAATCCTATATGGAATTGGAACTATACTTTCAGTTTTTCATAAATAACCAGAATTTGTGAATTCTCAAGCTTCAGATTTAGGGTTCCATTTAAGTTTCAACATGCTGGTTAGAGTTTCTGATTTGTAAATCAAGGTATGAGTCAGAGTGTCATTAATAGGTAGGTAGGTAGGTAGGTAGGTAGGTAGGTAAACAGAATAAATCCCAGTAGAGGAAAGAAGAATCAGAGCTGAGAAGAAGCTGTGTGGGAGTTGATAACTGTTAACTCAGGTGAAAAACTGTTAAATTCAGCAACAGTTACAAATACCAACCCCTAATTATGACACAGCAAAATTATTCACATTTTCTAATGTAAAATTATAAATGAAGTTTTAAATTAAGAATGTGAGGTATTTTCTTCAGAAAAGAATAAAGGGACTATACCTAAGAAAAAAATCTTTGGTAAATTTATTATAGTTTAAATATGAACTGAAGGAATCTGTTAGCTAAAGCTATTTGTAATCCCCTTTTTCTTCTAATTGTTGAAATGTGCTTTGCTATGGATAACACAAAACATTTACTTGAAAATTCCCTTTGAATACCACATATATATTGCTGTCTACTCAATTTGTTTTGAACGCTTATTCTCAGAGCATAGATTAAACAAAAGAACTTTCATAAGACAGATTTTTTTATACCGAGTCTGTAATTACAATAATGTAATTAATATATGTGCTAATAAAATCCAATGTGATTATCAATGATATTAAATATCAATCAATTCATTTATTAATTGAAGTTATAGCATATCCCTTTATTTTTTTTTAACAAATCAGAGTTTACTAAGGGAAATATAAAATGTCCTAATATTAGGGTTAGGCAATGGTGTAAAAATTAGTACTATAAACATGTATTGTTAGTAAATGTTTGCATTGAATGTTTTTGCTTTTCAGATAAAACTATGGTTTGACAAGGTTGGTCACCAGCTGATTGCTACAATTTTGGGAGCAAAGGATCTCCCTTCCAGGGAAGATGGGAGGCCAAGGAATCCATATGTGAAAATTTACTTTCTTCCAGACAGAAGGTAGGAGTTTGAAATTAAAAATGTATATGCTCTTAAAAATAAGTGGGAAAGTAAGGAGCGTTTCAGTCCTACATCATTTATTACTTTGTATCATACAAGTGAGATATTTGTAAAGTTTAATATAACTAATAATTCTGTGTGCCAAGAGAGTAACAGCAAATATTTGACATTGTTTTAAAACTCTATGTTTATTATATATTATTTTATTTTGTTTCAATATTGTAAGAACCTGTAGATTATTTCTTGAGTAATATGTGGGGTTTTTTTTGGGGAGGGTCTTTTTGAAACAGAGTTTCCCTCTAGCTTCCAGCTGGCCTGGAACTCACTATATAGACCAGGCTGTCCTAGAACTCTCAGAGATCTGTCTGCCTCTGCCTCCTGAGTACTGAGATTAAAGGTGTCTTTCCCTATGCCTGGCTATAATGTATTTCATGCACAAAAATTCTTAAAATTACTTCTTCTTGAAGGTCAAAATTATATTTTATTTTATTTTGTCTTTTTTTTTTTTTTTTGAGACAGGGTCTCCCTGTAGCCCCAGCTGTCCTGGAACTCACCTTGTAGACCAGGTTGGCCTAGAACCTCACAAAGGTCCACCTGCCTCTTCCTCCAGAGTCCTGGAATTAAAGATGTGCACCACCATGCCTGGCTGAAAGTCAAAATTTTAATATAAACTATGAAGTTAAAAAAGTTGGAACTGGTACTAAAAGGTTTTCATATCCTTCTCTGATTTCTACCACCTTTTACTATGATATTGTGTTGCTGTATTTCATAAAATTAAAAAGGGTGTTTTATAATCATCACCTATATGATTATAGGGACTGTAATCCCTTTCTTTAAGCATCAGGTTTTGATTTCATCAACAAAACTGGTATTTTTCTACTCATATTTGAAAGAGTCAGGATAGGAGAAATATGTCCTCAAAAGTAAACTAACAATTCTTAATTACATGCATCTGAAAATAAAAGAGTTTCCTCAGTGAGCATTGTGAAAAGGTGGGAAAGATGACAGCAGTCCCCCTTTTCTGTCTGTCTGCCCAGCTTCAGAGCAGAGTGCTCTTACACATCTGAGTCGTTCTCAGGTTAGAAGTGGCTCTGCACATATTACATTGCTATTCAACAATTTCACATGCTTTGGGACTTCATAGCTCTGACATAACTTAGTTAAGCAGGAAGTTCATTAAAACTGAGTTGTGTGGTGTTCCTCTGAACAGTGCCAGTAGAGGACAAAAGAAAGGATGCAGATACTTAGCACTTCTTTTTCCATAGGCCACACATCATTTCTTTAGTCTAGTCTAGAGTTGCTTCCCTTTCCACGCCCCCCATCCCACCTGAGTCCCTGCACTCTGCCATACATGTTCTGCATCTTTTTCTGAGTCTTTCCAAGTTTTTTTTTTTTTTTATGTCCATATTCTGTAGCAATACAAGTTGGAGAGAACAACAAAAGAACTGGAAAAAAAACACTACCAATGCCTCAGAATATGTCAAGGTGTCACAGCAGTTGCAGTTACCAGAAAGTACTTTTTATATTATTCTAATCTTACAAATTAGGCTGAAGAAAGTTGTTCTATGATTTTGTTCTGTAGATTTTGTCCCTATGCAATGTTGGTTCAGGGCACTGAACGCAGCTCCGCAGGCGTGGCTGGTGCAGGTCTTAACCCACTGTTCCATCTCACAGGCCACATTTATTTTTGTAAAGATGCTGAAAGCCTCTCAGGTTACTGAATTTCTTTCTTAACTAACTTTTGTTCTTTAGTTTTATTTTATTTTGCCTGATTTTCCCTAGCTTTCCAAGGCAATAGAGCATGTAATGGAGGGTTATTTCTCCTTACCCAGTCCTGTATGTCCCAGATACAGCATTAAAAATGCTTTTAACTTCAAAGAATGTAGGAAATATTTGAAATCTTTTCTCAGGTCATTTCTCAGCCAAGTTACTTGTCAGACACCAGGGAATTTGTAGAACAGTTAAGTAATTTTCAAATTTACATTATTGAATGGGCTGTGTTGGAGTTTTATCTCTAATAGTGAAAAGAATTCTCTTAATTCAGAAAATTGCATTATCATCTCAACTTTTCTTTTTGCTGTTACAATAATTTTTACACATTAATAAAAAATGCTAATTTTATTTTTTCTGGCAATTTTACAAGAAGAAGCAGTCGAATAGATTAAATAGCAATGGATATTTTATTGATAAGAGGAAGCGGGTCAGTGGGGTTTATAAGAGATATCTATTCTAGAATCTTAGTTGTTAGTAAAAAATTTTATTTTCCATTTAATATACCATGTGTTATAAAATAATATTTGAAGTAAAGTTGGTTCGTACCACAAATATGTTTTTAAAGTTTTATGTAAGTTCACATGTGTTTTAAAAATAGTGATAAAAACAAGAGAAGAACAAAAACAGTGAAGAAGACATTGGAACCCAAATGGAACCAGACGTTCATTTATTCTCCTGTCCACCGAAGAGAATTTCGGGAACGAATGTTGGAAATTACACTTTGGGATCAAGCTCGAGTTCGAGAGGAAGAGAGTGAATTCCTAGGAGAGGTACCTGGGATTGTTTTAAGCTTTCTACTACTCATGTCATTCTGAAAATTTCTATCTAAAAATGATTGTCAGAAGTATATTATAAATTTTAAATATCAGAGAAAATGAAAATAATTTCTTATTTTAGCAGAATGAATTTAGCTACTGCTTTAAACATTAATTTAAAAAATTTTATATGTATGAGTTTTTTACTGGCATGTATTTAGCTACTGCTTTAAACATTAATTTTAAAATTTTATATGTATGAGTTTTTTTTAAATTTTATTTATTTCTGTATGTGTATGAATGTACTGTCTGCATGCAAGTTTGTGCACCCGTGTCATGCAATGCCACAGAGATCAGAAGAGGGTGTCGGACTCCCCTGGAACTGGAGTTCTCCTGGAACTGGAGTTTCAGACGGTTCTCGGCCGCCATGTGGGTGCTGGGGATCGAACCCGGGTCCTCTGTAAGAGCGGTCGGCACTCTTAACTGCTAGGCCATCTCTCCAGGCCCTGTATGAGTTTTTTTTTTTTATACCATGTGCATATCTGGTGCCCAAAGTGGTCAGAGGAGAGTTTCACATCTCCTGAACTGGAGTTACACATTGTTGTGAATCACTGTGTGAATGCTAGAAACTGAATCCAGGTCCTCAGCAAGAGCAGCAGACATTCCTAACAGTGAGCCAGCTCTACAAGTCCTTACCTAATGCTTTCAGATAAAATCTACTGATGCCATAGAAATCAATGGTTCTAAGTACCTGTAGCAATGCTGAGTCTGCTGGTGGTACCAGAGAAGCTGAGGGGAGGAGACTATTTAAACTCAAGAGTTAAAGAGCAGCCTGGGCAACATAGTGAGGCCTTGTGTCTTACCAAAATCTGAAATGAAAAAAAAAAAAAAAATCAGAAAGTCTTAGATAGTATTGTATTTCTTGTTATTTTATTGGATCAACTATTCATTTATTCATTAATTATTTTTAAGCCCTATAATGTCTTAGACAATGTGCTATATAGGCTTACTTTTCAAGAATCATGTTCTAGGGCTGGGCATGGTGGCGCACGCCTTTAATCCCAGCATTCAGAAGGCAGAGGCAGGCAGATCTCTGTGAATTCAAGGCCAGCGTGGTCTACAAAATGAGTTCCAGGCCAGCTGGGGCTATCAAGAGACCCTCTCTCAAAAAGACAAGAAAAGAAAAAGAATCATGTTCCATTGGGGATACAAATAAGTGTAGAGTGATTAAAATATAATATGGCAATTGCTATAATGAGAAAAATGCAGCAGGAATACAGAGTTGCTGTTCAGGCTAGAAGTGATCAAAGGGAGTGTCCATAAGAAGAGAATTCAGCAAAGTAAAAAAGAGTGAAATTTGGGACTGGAGACATAGTTCAGTGGTTAAGAGCACTGACTGATCTTGCGGAGGGCCAGGGTTCGATTCCCAGCACTCACATGGTAGCTAGCAGCCATCCATACCTGCAGTTCCAGGGGGTCTAATGTCCTCTTCTGACCTCCCTGGATATTGCACAAAACAAGTGCGCTTACATACATGGAGCCAATACATTCATACACATAAAATAAAATAATAAACAATAATAAAAAATCAAGTCTGAAAAAAGTGAAATTCCTGTAGAGAGAATAACAAAGCTTCAGGTTTGAGGGGTTTGGGCAACTGCCTCAAGCTGGAAGGGGAAGTGGTAAGAAAGGAAACTTGATGGTTGAATAGATACCTGCTCATTCTTCCTTATATATTATATTAAGAAATTTTGATTAATCCTGTGACTAATGGGAACTAGTGATATGTTTTTGAAAAAGCTTGGCTCATGGAACCATTGCTGTGAGTTCATATAAGTAACTGACCAGCTTTCTGGAAGACTCTGTTTCTCTGTGGTCACCTACTACCTCCAGCTCTTACACTTTTTCCTCCTGCTCTTTTGCAATGATTCCTGAGCTGCGTAGGTGTGGGGAAGTAGGTAAGAAATCCCAGCCCAACCTAAGGAACTTTGGGCAGTTGATGGATACTGGGAAGGAGAGACAGTGTCTTACAGGGATGGGACTCTTGGAATGTTCAGTGGACGGACCCACAGTGAAGGATAGTTGAGGACACAAATCAGACTCTATAGACTATACTATATATTATATATATATATATATATATATCATATATCATATCTATATATATATGAGAGTACTTTAATTTGATTGGGTGGGGAACAGTGGGGGGAGGTGAGGATAGGGAAGAGGATCTGAGTACCATTAAATTACATTGCATGAAAATAGAAAAAAAAGCTCCCCAGGTGCCTCCCCAGGTCCCTCTCTCTCTGGGCTCTCACTCTGCCTGCACTCCCCATCCTCCCTCAGCAAGGAGTCCGCGGAGAGCCAGGCTACTCCGGCCCCAGCGGGGATGCCGGCGCCCTGGTCGTGCAGGGCTACCCCGGCCTTCCCGGCCCCTGGGGACTGGTAGGAAATCGAGGCATGCCCGGACTACCCGGGAGACAGGGTGTGCAGGGAAGCGTGGAGAGAAGGGTGATCAAGGAGAAGTCGGACGTGGGCACCCTGGGATGCCCGGGCCCCCAGGGATCCCAGTGTGGAACCCTCAAGACAACAGCAACCAAGGGACAAAGCAGCTGTGTTCTCTGTTTCACATCACAATCAGTCTGTTAAACAAAAAAGGAGAACTGTAGCAACCCGGTCCATCAGGAGTTAAGAGTCTTGGGACTTGGTGGCATACTTCCAGAGCTAATGTTCAGTGAACAGACAAAAGAACCATGTGATCACTGCAAGTAGTGTACCCAGAAGGCAAACATCTGGGAAAAACATTATTCTTTTTTTTTTTTTTTTTTCATTTTACTCTGATTTTTTTAATTATTTATTATTTGTTTATTTTTTAAGGGATTCTACAATATAATAACACAGTTGTTTTCAGATAAAACTTGATGTTGCTCAGTTTGCATCTACAATTAGGTAATTTGGTGCATTTTGCAAGTATCTATGTCCTAATTTTGAAACAACCAAGGTTCCCAAGTCCAGTTGGAGAGGCTTGTATGCACAGGCATGTTGATCAATAGGAGTCCAGACTATATTGTTGTAGTCTCATGATTCACCCCTATCTCTCCACAGCCCTTACATTCTACCATGCCCCCTCTTCCACAATTTGTTCCCTGGCTTTGGGAAAGGGGCACAGATGAGTGAGAGGAAAACAGTCTACTTTTTTTGAAGTTGTCATTTTGGACTCTAGTCTGTCAGGTTGTTCCCCTTCATGGGTTGACAAGCTTTCCAGTGATCCTTTTTAGTCATCTAAAAACCACAAGCAATTGGATGTACAGGCATTTAAGCAGTACTAATTATTTTTTTTCTTTTGAGACAGGGTCTCCCTGTAGCTCTGGCTGTCCTGGAACTCACTCTGTAGACCAGGCTGGCCTCGAACTCAAAGAGATCCGCGTGTCTCTGCCTCTTAAGTGCTAGGATTAAAGGCGTGCACCAACCAAGCCCGGCATTTATTTATTTCGTGTATATGTATGATCAATGTACTGTCTGCATGCAAGTTTGTGCACCCGTGTCATTCAAATGCCGAGGAGGTCAGAAAGGTCTCGGGATTCCCCTGCAACTGGGTTCTCCTGGATTTGGAGCTTTTCAGATGGTTCTCGGCCGCCATGTGGGTGCTGGGGATCGAACCGGGTCCTCTGTAAGAGTCGGTCTGCGCTCTTAACCGCTAGGCCATTCTCCAGCCCAGCAGTACTAATTATGTCAACTAAGCTGGAGCATAGACACAGAATGCTTGGATGGTATGCTAATCCCAAACTGTGGTTTCTCTATAAAGGGTGACAAGTTCTTATTGTGCTCTTAATAACATCGCCTAACCACTAGATGGACATAAGCTTGTGGATCCGCTGTGAGTTATTCCTCCAGGAGAGAGCTAAATAGCCAATTAGATTTGGATATATATAGACACTTGGCTGCCCACTGTTGCACAGTATCTTCCAGGCTGTTGAGGTGTAGCTGATATTGATGGAGGAGTCTTGCTTGACTCAAGGAGACCAATATTTTGCTGTATTGCTTTATGGCCTTTGGTAATGCTCTCTGGCATTTCAGAGGCCAGTTGTATGCTAGCAAGTGAGTCTCATAACATTTTTTTCATGCTCACACCACAATGTCTTCGACAACAGGGACTTACTGCCTTTCTCCTTGCATATATCCCACTTATAGGCAAAAATTTTTTTTAATTGGGGGGGGGGTTGAATTCCCTGGTCAACATCTCCTAGGCAGAATAATTCATTGCTGATGTCAGAGCTTTCCTGTAGATATATATTTTGCTTAATTACACAGCTTAAAAACACTTTACTATTGAATTTGGCTCTAGATAGATAATCCTTTCACAGTTCTATGCCTATCAGTCAATTAAAGAAGGAGTGGTTATAACTGTGTTTATAAAGAAATTACCACTATAAAACAGTTGGCTCTAATTTACATTAGGGAATGGTTTCATTAACATCATGTTTAAAACATGTGATTCTTAAATTCTTAAAAACATGCTGGTGGGCTGAAGCTATTCCAGGGAGCAGAACTCTCTGACACAAGGTTTAGTTTAAAGGTCCTTTGTCTGATTACATCTATACATTGTATTCCTTAACTTGGTGTTAATCTGTAAACTTGTTATTGTAATTCCTTCCTGTTTCTTTGACACATTATTTCCTGTAAATCAATATTATCCATTATTTTAGTACTGAAAAAACTCAGGACTGAGAAGGATCTTGCGTCCCGGGACCCTGAGTCTCAGGTCTGCTGCTGAAGCCAGTCATCAGCGAAAAAAAAAAAAAATAAAAAAAAAAGCAGGGCGTAGTGGCACACCGGGCCTTTAATCCTAGCACTTGGGAGGCAGAGGCAGGGAGGATTCTTTTGGTGAGTTCAAGGCCAGCCTGTCCTACAGTGAGTTCCAGGACATCGTGGGGCACAGGGAACCCTGTCTCAAAAGAGCCCCCCAAAAAAAAAAAAAAAAAAAAAAAAAAAAAAAAAAGCAGGGCGTGGTGGCACACGCCTTTAATCCTAGCACTTGGGAGGCAGAGGCAGGAGGATCTTTGTGAGTTCAAGGCCAGCCTGGTCTACAGAGTGAGTTCCAGGACAACTGGGGCTACAGGGAGACCCTGTCTCAAAAAGAGCCCCCCAAAATAATAAAAATAAATAAAGAAAAAATAAAAATTAAATAAAAATTTAAAAGCTTGACTCATTTGCATATATAGTTGAGAAAAATATTATTGATTATAATATGTAGAATGACTTGGAGAGTGGTAAGAAACAAAGCAGTTTTCTAGCTATTTACACATAACCACACTGAGACAAGAATCAGTTACTGACTTTCTGACTTTACCAGTGTGTCATTTTCCTGAATAAATGAAATGGGAATTTCATCAGCAAAATAAAAATCGATAGAAAAAGTAACGGAATGATTTACAAATCATTAGAAGAAGATAGTGCCTTCTTGGGTACAGGAGCTCCATGCCCAGCTGCTTCGGGCCGCAGTCCTGGCGTTTTCCCTCCCTTGCTTTGTGTCCCTGAGCAAATTGTTTAACCTGCATGCTTCAGTTTTCTTTTTAGCCAAGTGCACATAACACTAGCAAGCAACTCAGGTTTCATGTGAGGATTCAATAAGTAGCATTTGGTGTGTGTGTGTGTGTGCGCGCGCGCGCGCGCACACGTGCCTCTAATGGTGGAGAGGTACAGGGAGCATTTAAACCAAGTGAATAACAGCTTTGCCTATTTACATTTGTAGCTAGAGCAGTGAGCAGTCAATTTATCTTTGTGTGGTATATCTCCTTCGTGTATGAACTCTCACATTTGCTTAGAACTCTGAAAGAAATTAAGAATTAATTTCTATGTGCTGATTTCCAATTTTTTTTTCTTTATTTCTGTATGTGTATGAATGTACTGTCTGCATGCAGGTTTGTGCACCCGTGTCGTGCAGTGCCGTGGAGGTCAGAAGAGGGTGTCGGATTCCCCTGGAACTGGAGTTCTCCTGGAATTGAAGTTTCAGACGGTTCTCAGCCGCCATGTGGGTGCTGGGGATCAAACCCGGGTCCTCTGTAAGAGCGGTCGGTGCTCTTAACCGCTAGGCCGTCTCTCCAGCCCTGATTTCCAATTTTTAGAAATATGTTATATAATCCATGCTATAATGTGGCAAATATTAAGAGCTCATTCTTGTCTTTTCTGGTTTTTTTTGTTGTTGTTGTTTGTTTGTTTGTTTGTTTGGTCTATTCGAGATAGGGTCTTCCTGTAGCCCCAGCTGTCCTGGAACTCACTCTGTAGACCAGACTGGCCTTGAACTCACAAAGATCCTCCTGCCTCTGCCTCCCAAGTGCTACGATTAAAGGCATCACCACCTATTTTTTAATAAAAATTGATGTGTGACATTGTACATTAATATGAATGTGCTACTTTGGTATTTTCATTGTGAATCTAACAACAAGGTTCAGTGAACACTGAGTTTTAAGAAAGACAGATTTGATTCATATTTTTTTTTAATTTTTTATTTATTTTTATTTATTTCTGTATGTGTATTATTGTACTGTCTGCATGCAGGTTTGTGCACCCGTGTCGTGCAACGCCGCGGAGGTCAGAAGAGGGTTTCGGATTCCCCTGGAACTGGAGTTCTCCTGGAATTGGAGTCTCAGACGGCTCTCGGCCGCCATGTGGGTGCTGGGGATCGAACCAGGGTCCTCTGTAAGAGCGGTCGGCACTCTTAACCGCTAGGCCATCTCTCCAGCCCCAGATTTGATTCATTTTTGTCTTTAACAAGTTCATATGAACTTATTTAGCCTTTTGTAGCTCAGAAATCCTCGTGTGCAAGGCAAAACTAGGTTTTTTTCTGATAATAGTGATGAATAACATATGACATTATTAAGATGTAGCAGATACTTCAAATTTGCTCATTTTATTTTTCTCTCCTTGGTTATTATTTAAGATGCCTAATAACTCTAAATGAAAGTGATATTTTATTTTTTAATTAATTAATTAATTTATTATTTTTTTGTGTGTGTATGAGTGTACTGTCTGCATGTAGGTTGGTGCACCTGTGTTGTGCAATGCTGCACAACACAGGTGCACCAACACAGACGTCAGAAGAAGGTGTTGGATTCCCTTGGAACTGGAGTTAAAGATGGTTCTTAGCTGCCATGTGGGTGCTGGGAATCGAACCCGGGTCCTCTGCAAGAGCAGTCTGCTCTCTTAACCACTGAGCCATCTCTCCAAAAGTGATTTTTAAAGAAATTTTTTTTGTATGCCTATGAATGTACTGTCTGCATGTAGGTTTGTGCACCCGTGTCGTGCAATGCCGCAGAGGTCAGAATAGGGTGTCGGCTACCTCTGGAACTGGAGTTCTCCTGGAATTGGAGTTACAGATGGTTCTTAGCCGCCATGTGGGTGCTGGGGATTGAACCGGGTCCTCTGCAAGAGCAGTCCATGCTCTTAACCACTGAGCCATCTCTCCAGCCCCAAAAGTGATTGTTAAATTAGAAAGTGAACCCTAAGTATTAGTTGTTACAACTATTTATAACGTAATAATTGTTCTTTATGTCTTGGGAAAGTTAATCAACTCTAGTAGTTGGGTAGTCAAGGATTCTTAAAAATACAGATATTCGGGCTGGAGAGATAGCCTAGCGGTTAAGAGCACCGACTGCTCTTGCAGAGGACCCGGGTTCAATCCCCAGCACCCATATGGCGGCTAAGAACCGTCTGTAACTCCAATTCCAGGAGAACTCCAGTTCCAGGGGAATCTGAGACCCTCTTCTGACCTCCGCGGCATTGCACGACACGGGTGCACAAACCTACATGCAGACAGTACATTCATACACATACAAAAATAAATAAAAAAATTAAAAATACAGATATTCAAAAGTATAGAATCACTAAGAGATTAGAACAATTGTCTTTTAGCTGTTGTCAAAATATGTTGATAATTTTGCAACATCTAAATGATCTTGCATGTTTTAACAGCATTACTGTTATAATTATTATGCTAAAAGTTAAAAAGCTTTTTAGATTTCTTTTTATTGCTATAACATGCCTTTGTGTCTTGGGTTTGTAGATTTTAATTGAGTTGGAAACAGCACTGTTAGATGATGAGCCACACTGGTACAAACTTCAGACCCATGACGTGTCTTCATTGCCTCTCCCTCATCCTTCTCCATATATGCCACGAAGACAGCTTCATGGAGAGAGCCCAACACGCAGGTTGCAGAGTAAGTATCAGCAAAACTTATTGCTTCCATTGACTACTTCTAGCCTTGAGTGTACATCTAACAAAGTTTGAAAATAGCATTATTTAAGCTAGCAAGCTTTGTTAGTGTTTTCATAGCTATTGTTTAGACTTTTTAGTAGTTTGAAACTCTAACATAAAATGTACCTGTACCACTCATGCTTCACAATATTAAAATTGTTTAGGTTACATTTTGGATGAAATGACACCAAATAAGCATGGCTACTTAAAAAATATTAGTACTCAGACTGTTAATAGAGGAATGTGATATCTAATATAATAGCTTGCTCATGTAGCTGTAGGTACCGAAATTTTTGTTTTCTACTTAAATTCTCCTAGTTATTCTAGTATTGTCAAGAGTGACTAGTAGCATCGTGGTTGCAACTATAAGCTTTAGAACTCAGTGACTTGAGGCAGTAATCTCTATGCCTTGATTTACTCATTCATAAAGTGAAAAAATACCCACCCTGATCATATAGTTATAAGGACTCATTAATCTCAGTGGCTGCTGAGCTAGCTCAGTTACTAAAGTTCTTGCTGTGAAAATATAAGGACCTGAGTTCAAATCCCCACCACTCATGTACACAGCTGGCACACATCTGTAATCTCAGCTCTGGAGAAACAGAAATAGGCAGATTCCTGTACTTTATCAGACAGACAGCCTAGCTGAATTGTTTAGCATCCCGTTCATTGAGTGATCCTCTCTCAAAAAATAATGTAGAGAGTGATTGAGAAAGGTACCTAATATAAACTTCTGGCCTCCACAAATATATACATTGTATGGACACAGACACAGACACAGACACACACACACACACACACACACACACACACACACACACACCCTAGAAGAATTGATTAATCTCAAATATAAACCACGGTTGTTACTATTCTTGATGTAATTCCATCAGTGTTCAGCTTCTACCACTGTGTTATGCACCATCTGAACTGCAGAAGCACAGATTCAGTGTTTCCAGATGGAAGAGTGAAATTGATGGCTTTTGCCCATCCCTCTTTTAGGAATTTTAAGGTTAATTTAGCTTTTTCTGACAAATCAGCAATTGAAAAATGAGGTGGATATTTGCTGCTTTGGCTATTATTTATGAAGTGGGTTTTTTTTTTTCATGGAGTCCCCAAGATTTTGGTTTAGCAACATTTTTGTCAAGTATTGATGACTGGCATTAACCAAATTTCAGAAGTGACAGTTATAAACAAAAATATCATGGCATTTGTTGATTATGAAGTATATGCCTGACAATGTATCAAAAAGCTATTATTATATGGATCACATCTTTTCTGCTGAATGTGGGACAAAATTATATATTTGAATGCTCTTTGATATATATAAAATTAAGAACAAAAGATTTCCTGTGAAAGTTGTAGGAAAATCTAGAGAATCACAAATCAAATCTTTTAAAAAATAATTCTTTATTCTTTCTCAATACTATCATCACTAGTACATGCTCTCTAAATCGTAGTTTAGGATGTGTTACTACATGATTACTAATATAATTCATTCTACACTATTTCTTATAGTTTACATCTGTAGGCTGCTAATGCTAACTGATATTATCCTTTCTTATAGAATTTGTCTGTTTCTTCACCTATTCCAGTTGTTATTAGAATTATTAATAGGTTTTAGGACCTGAAACTCTTACATTTATCAATTACTTTCATCCACTGAGGCTAATTGAGAAAGTGGATGCCAAATTATATTAGTTAGCTGTACATGTCCTGGATTTTGATACAATTAACTTTAATCAGTCTCGCAGCTCTTTTCCCATTCCCCAATGAGTCATCTATTACTTAGTTATTAATATTACCACACATCCACAGGCAATAAAAGAGCACCATATTGTCCATATGGTCATGTTACTAGAAACCAATTAACATCTAAAAATAGTTTATTAGTAATGTGTAGGTCTGACAATAAGAAAAAATACACATGTACATACATAATAAATAAAGAAGGAACAACAACAAAAAGACTGGGCCAAAGAACTGACTGAAATGGTGAACTGTTTGAAACAGTAAACTTCTGCACTGAAAATTTTAAAAGAGACTGAGAAAAAGATGAAAAACATGTTTGGCAGAATGCAAGTGCTTTGATGGTGTGAGGGGCAAGGAAGGGGGGGAATGGGTCTAGATTTGATTGGAAATTTTATATGAAATGCACAAAGCTTCAATAAAAATTGGCTTTGAAAAAAAGAATTAACAATGAAAATGCAACTATTCCTAAAGACATATTGATTATAAATGTCAGATAAAAGTTAGCATATGAATAAATATCTCAGTATTTTAAGTTCATTGGCAGCAGGACCCTCAGGAAGTACTTTTTCCATGGAAAGAGTAAACATTGTGTTTATTTATGTTTCATGTGTGAACAGTTAGCATCAAAAGTAGATAATATACAAGTGGACTGGCACACATCAGACACACGGGCAGAACTGGAAGTTTACAGTTTGTCAGGTCTACACAACAAGACTTTGTGTGTGATATGTGCATCGGTATGTAAATCCCTCATTTAATCCTCCATCACATCATAGGATTTTTCTGATAATGATGCTATCATTCTGAGACCGTGTATTTACTTATGTACATGGGTTTTACTGATGTTATTGAAAAAGTGGTTATATTAGCATTCCTTTATCCTCATCATGATTTTTTAAATCTCTAGCTTCAAATGATTTAAATCAGTATCTCTTTATACTGTAATCATAATAAATCTTACCAGTATAAAGATATGTTAAACATATTTTTGGGGGGTGGGGCTTTTGAGACAGGGTCTCCCTTTAGTCTCAGCTGGCCTTGGAGCTCACTATGTAGATCAGGATAGCCTTGAACTCACAGAGATCCACCTGCCTCTGCCTCTCGAGTGCTGCAATCAAAGTGTGTGCCACCCACCTCCGGCCCAAGATGGTTCTTTTA
Source organism: Rhizomys pruinosus (assembly GCA_009823505.1). Classification (NCBI taxonomy): domain Eukaryota; kingdom Metazoa; phylum Chordata; class Mammalia; order Rodentia; family Spalacidae; genus Rhizomys; species Rhizomys pruinosus. The sequence continues at coordinate 11,727 of VZQC01013631.1, read as the reverse complement.
CCTTGTGGGTGCTGGGAATCGAACCTGGGTCCTCTGCAAGAGTGCTTTTAACCACTAAGCTATCTCACCAGCCCATTAAACATATTTTTAAAAAAGAATAATTGCTGTACAGTTCTAGAAAAGGTCAATTTTTTCATTTTTATTGAATTTTTGTGTCTTTATAAAACATATTTAGATCATATTTGGACCCTTCCCTGTCTGCAGCTGTCCTCTTCAAAGCCCCATCCAATCGATTTTACATACTCTGTTGTGTATATTAAGGCATATTGGGTCAAATTTGTGTTCCTGATGCTCTTAAGTATAGCTTCATCCTTTGGAAATTGGTTACCTATCTAGCATCACACCATTAAAAACAAACAAACAGGGGCTGGAGAGATAGCCTAGCGGTTAAGAGCAACGACTACTCTTGCAGAGGACCTGGGTTCGATCCCCAGCACTCACATGGTGGCTAAGAACCGTCTATAACTCCAATTCCAGGAGAACTCCAATTCCAGGGGAATCCGAGACCCTCTTCTGACCTCCACGGCATTGCACGACATGGGTGCACAAACCTACATGCAGACAGTACATATCATACACATACAAAAATAAATAAAATAAATAAAATTAATAAAATAATTTTTAAAAACAAAAAAAATGAAGACTGACATGTTACATATGAAATACACAAAATTCAATTAAACAGTTAAGTATGAGCTGGGCGTGGTAATGCAGAACTTTAATCCTAGCACTTGGGAAGCAGAGGCAGGCAGATCTTTGTGAGTTCAAGGCCAGCCTGGTCTACAGAGTGAGTTCCAGGCCAGCTGGGGCTACAGGGAGACCCTGTCTTGAAAAGACCAAAAAAAAAAAAAAAATTAAGTATGAAAAAAAATAAAAAAAAACTCTTGCCCTCTCAGCAGTTATCCACTGTCCATGGTTCCTCTGCTATGGTTGGGACCTCTTCCCCACTTTAATGCTGGGATTTTGTCTGGCTTGAGCTTCTGTGGCACTTGTGCATGCTGTCACCATTGCTGTGACTTCATATGGATATCTGGCCAGCTGTCTGTAAAACTGTTTCCTTCTAATCATCCGGCACCTCTGGTTCTTAAAAATCTTTTTACCTCCTCTTCTGGAATAATCCCTGAGGCATGAGTGTCAGAGGTAAACAATCTGCAGCCTCTTGTTCTCAAGCTGTGGGCCAGTTGTGGGTCTGTGGATTAACCACTATCTGCTACATGAGGAAGCTTCTCTGGTGACAGTTGAGAGATGCATTAATCAGGCATGCTAGGGGAGAAGTCTTTTGATTATTACAGGTTTTGAATGGTCTTTAATGTAAGGTGATTTATTATATTTGTAGTATTCCTGCCTCCATGTGACCTAAGATGTTCTATAGACTGAAATATCTATAAATTCTTTCATGCTCATTGCTCTAAAGTTTGAATGAAATTAGCTGTGAAAAATTAAAATTACAACATCAAAATAGCATTTCTTATAAAACTATTCTTTCATTTCTGGATCCTTCTAGATATTGTCATTCACCATAGCCAGAGGATGGTAAATGCATATTTCAAGTGGTGATTAAGCATTTAGTTGTGCATCAAAAGATGAACAGGGTTGAAATGTCTCAAATATTGACAATTTTTAAATTTTTATTAATGAGAAATTATTCCATAATTTCTGGGAACATAATGAGTCTATTTTGGAAAGTGATTTTGATGTTTGAGATTTTAGTGTTACATTTTATTTACCACTTTTCTGCTAAAATGATGTCTTAAGGAAAATGTCTCCCTTAACAGGACTGAACTTACAATTTTTTATGACATGAAATTTTGTTCACCATTACTTGGAGATAATTTGAATCTTTTTTTATTTCCCTCATATCAAATAGAATTAAAAATGTTAATTCTTTAGTAAAACTTGACATTTTAGAATTAAGTCATCTACCACATTTTCATAAGCACAGGATTTAAGACAAAGGTGAATGGGGAAAAATTATTGTGACAAATCCAAAATGATGCTGAGAAAGAAAGTTAAAAATAATGATCAATTGTGTAAGTTTGTCACAGTTTCCATCAGTTGCAACAAGAGCTTCTTTGATGAGTGGTGAGAGATACACTTCTTCATACAAATAAGGATGGGTATTTAGTAAAGTAAGAAATTATGTTGGTCTAGGAGTAGGACAAAGGTTTTTCTCTAGGATCTCTGACCTTGGCAACAGTATATAGTTAGCTGTGTTTACAGTATAGCCCATGAGTTCTTTCCCATTGAATAGTCCTCAGGTCCAATTAGACAGCTATGATTACCCTCATGATAAAAGTGTTGCTACTATAGCATATGACATCAGTGCACTTTTGTTTTGGGGGAAATCAATGGCTAACCAATTGGACCTAAAGCCCACTCAGTGGGAGGAAAGTCATGGTGTGGCATTGTTAACATAGGCAGATGGACACAACTGGAGAGGTCATAGATCTTAAACAATTCTCCGAGGTTGACACATCCCTAGGCTAAGGTAACATTTTACTAACTACAAAAGAAGCATTCTTATATTTACAGACAAATATTGCAGGGGTACCACTCAGAAAAGAAGCTTCTTTTGTACTAGATGAGAATAGTGCAGAGTCCCACAACTGGACACACACAGACATGGTCTGTGAATTGCTCATGCCTAGATGACACTTCTACAATGTAACCTCTACACATAAGACTCAAGCATCATAGAACAAGGACCCAAGAAGACATTAACTACCTCAACTCTCATTAAGGAAGCTCCTTCATGCAGGGGATGCATTGGCTGGCACTGAGGAGTGAGCTAGGAGAGTAATTTGGCGTAATGGACTCTAGCACAAATGACAGAAGGTGTGAACTTCTGAGAGAAGGGGAGGCACTGCAGGAGGGTGATGGGAGAAGCTGGTATAATGGCGATTAAGACTGACTGAAAAACTCACGTAAAAAATTCAATTAAAAAATGAAAAAAAGTGCTGCTACTGCCTCAGTAGAGATTATTTGCTGGACTGGTCATTGTTGTGGTTCATTGAGTTATAGCTGTATGTAATCATTGGTTGGTTTTCTTCCTTGGATGTTTGCATAGTACCTTCTGATACTTTGAGAGCTAGTCTTCAGGGAGGAGGCTTCCCGTTCTATGCCGGCATGACAGGCCTTAAAATATGTGACCCAGTACATGAAATGGGGGGTGTCTGGATGAGGAATACAGAGAGGGGAAGGTTCTTAATATGAAATTTAATAAAATGAAAAGAAAAAATACATGATTTCATAAATAAGATTTCTTGTGATTTGATATTTGTAGGAATTTTAAACCATTATTTCTTAAAATTCTTTCTCTCTCAATTTCTTGTACTTGTATAATATACAAAGACACTTGATACTATTCTTTTTGGTTAATTTTTTTTAGATTTTTTTTACTTTTATTTATTTTTTATGTGTATGAATGTACTGTCTACATGTAGGTCTGTGCCCTGTCATGCAATGCCGCGGAGGTCAGAAGAGGGTGTCGGATTCCCCTGGAACTGGAGTTAAAGACCATTCTCAGCCACCATGTGGGTACTGGGGATCGAACCTGGCTCCTCTGCAAGAGCAGTCGGTACTGTTAACTGCTACGCCATCTCTCCAGCCCTTTGGTTAATTATCTTTTTGAGACAGAGTCTCCCTGTAGCCCCTCAATTGGCCTGGACCTCACTATGTACACCAGGCTGTCCTCCATCTCACAGAGATCTGTCTACTTTTGACTCCAGGGTCCTGCCATTTCTGGGAACATTTTTAAAGAGTTTTGAGTCTTTCCTTGTTTTTAAAATCTTCCCTCTTCTCACTTGATAGTTTCTTCTACAGTGTCCAGTATTTTGTTAAACCCATAGTATGAAGTGTATTACTAATGCTACTGCAGTTTCACTTTATTTACTTTTTTTTTTTAATTTTTTTTTTATTTTAAGGGATTCTACAATACAATGACACAGTTGTTTGCAGATAACAAAGATGTTACTCAGTATGTCATACAATTAAGTAATTGGTGCATTTTGCAAGTATCTATGTCCAAATTTTGAACAACCCAAGGTTCCCATAGTCCAGTTGGAGNTTTTTTTTGTCTTTTCGAGACAGGGTCTCCCTATAGCCCCAGCTGTCCTGGAACTCCCTCTGTAGACCAGGCTGGCCTTGAACTCACAAAGATCTGCCTGCCTCTTCCTCCCAAGTGCTAGGATTAAAGGCGTGCATCACCACGCCCAGCTCTATTTTATTTTTTCAAATTTATTTCTGGGGCTGGAGAGATGGCTCAGCAGTTAAGAGCACTGGCTGCTCCAGCAGAGGACCTGGGTTCGAACCCCAGCACCCACATGGGAACTAACAACCATCAGTAACTGCAGCTCCAGGGGTCCAGTGCCCTCTTCTATCCTTCTTGGCCACTGCACAACCAGGTGTACCTACACACATGCAGGCAATACACACATAAAATAAAAATAAAAGATTTTTAAAAAATTATTTCTGCTGGGTGTGGTGGTACACATCTTTAATCCTAGCACTTGGGAGACAAAGGCAGATGTATCTCTGTGACATCCCAGCCAGCCAGTTGGGGCTATAGGGAGACCTTGTCTCAAAAACCCAAACAAAAAAAAAAATCATTTCAGGGGTGGGGTGCTGTGTCCTGCCCACATGTGGCAGCCAGAAGACAACTGGACTATTTGGTTCTCTCCATCCATCATGTGGGTTCTTTGGGTCAAACTAAGGTTGTCAGGCTTGGCAGCACACCCCTCTACCCATGGAGCCATCCTGATGGTTTAAAATTCCATCTAGGGGCTGGAGAGATGGCTCAGTATTTAAGAGTGCTGACTGCTCTTGCAGAGGACCCAGGTTTGATTCCCAGCACCCACTTGATGGCTAAGAACCGTCTTTAACTCCAGTTCCAGGGGAATCTGATGCCCTCTTCTGACCACTTTGGCACTGTACAACATGGGTGCACCAACCTACATGCAGACAGTACATTCATACACATAAAAATAATAAATAAAATTTAAAAAAAATTAAAAGAAAATCCATCCAGTCCTGACAGCAGCTTGAGAAAGTATTTGCCACAGGCAAAGTGGAGTTTCATAGCACTGGGGAGAGCTGAGGCAGGAGAATTATAGCATGTTCAAGGCCAGCCTGGGCTACATGAGCCAACTGTTTCTTTAAACAATTTACCTGGGCCAGAGAGATGGCTCAGCCCCACCCAAACGGCAGCTAACAACTGTCATAATTCCAGTCCCGGGGGATCCAATGCCCTCTCGTGGGCTCCACAGACATTGCAGGATAGAATACATTTGCAAGCAGACATGTAAAATTAGAAAAATAATTACTGCCGGGCATGGTGGCGCATGCCTTTAATCCTAGCACTTGGGAGGCAGAGGCAGGCGGATCTTTGTGAGTTCAAGGCCAGCCTGGTCTACAGAGTGAGTTCCAGGACATCTGGGGCTACAGGGAGACCCTGTCAAGAAAAGACCAAAAAAAAAAANAGATTTCCTTTCTACTCAGCAACCAATGGAACATTCTCCAAAATTGACCAACATACCGGGACACAAAAGAAACCTCAATAAATATAAAAGGATTGAAATAATTTCATGCATTCTATAAGGACACACTGCAATAAAGTTCAATATTAATATCAGAATAACCCCAAGTAGCTAGAAGAACACATGGAAACAACAAAATCCTGAATAATGAATGGGTCAGGGAAGAAATAAGAATGAAATAAAAGTATTCATGGAACTAAACAAACAAACAAACAAAAGACAATGCAATACATCAAAACCTATGGGATATTTTAAAAGCAGTCCTAAGAGGGAAATTTACAACCCTAAGAACCAAAAACAAAGACAGAAAGGGAACAAATAAATGATCTAACATCTAACACCACAGTTAAAAACATTTCAGAGACAACAACAAATGGACCCTAACCCAACAGACATGAAGAACTAACAAAATTCAGAGCATAAATCAATGAAATAGAAAGAAAGAAAACAATATAAAAAAATCAATGAATCCAGTAGCTGGAGAGATGGCCTAGAGGTTAAAAGCACTGACTGCTCTTGCAGAGGACCAGGGTTCGATCCCCAGCACCCACATGGAGGCTGAGAGCCTTCTTTAACTCCAGTTCCAGGGGAATCTGATGCCCTCTTCTGACCACCACAACATTGCATGATACAGGTGCACAAACCTACATGCAGATAGTGCATTCATACACATAAAAAAATAAATACAATTTTAAAAAGTCAAAGAATCCAAAAGTTGGTTCTTTGAAAAGATGAATGAGATAGACAGAACTCTAGCCCAGTTAACCAAAAGAAAGAGTAATTCCAAATTAATAGTATTCAGGATGAAAAGAGAAACATTATAACAGATAAAGAAAATATCCAGACAATCATAGAAGAATACTTCAAAAATCTATACTCTACTATGTTTGAAAACCTAAGAAATGGATGAATACCTGAAATCCTGGGAACCAACAAAGCTTAACCAAGAGGAGTTTGAAAGTTTAAACAGACACTTAACATTTGAGGAAATTGAAGACATAATGAAAACCTCTCAACTAAAAAAAAGCCCAGGCCCAGATAGATTCACAGCAGAATTATATAAAATATTTAAAAAGGTCTTAAAATCCTTACTACTCAAACTATTCAGAAGCATAAAAACAGAGGGGAATCCCCTATCCTTCTATGAAGCAACCATAACCACCACTCTAATACCAAACCAAAGACACAAAAAAAGAAAACTACAGATGCAAAAATTCTCAACGAAATACTTGCAAATCACATGCAGACCTATATCAAAAAGATCATCCATCATGACCAAGTTGGATTATACCAGAAATGCAGGGATGGTTCAATATAAGTAAATCAACAAATATCATAAAACATATAAATGGACTGAAAGACAAAAATTACCTGTGGTGGTTTGAATGAGTGCCCCCCATAGGCTGTAACTATTCAGACATTTGTCTCCAGTTGGTGTCACTGTTTTTTGAGGTCTTAGAAGTTGTGGCCATGCTAGAGGAAGTATGTCACTGGGGGCAAGCTTAGTGAGTTTAACAAGCCTCGTGGTCTCCAGTTGCTCTCTCTCTGCTTGCTGTGCTCATTCCGAGATGTGACCCTCGGCCTGCTGCTCCAGTCTCCAGCCACCATGCCTCCTGCCACAATGGACTCTAATTCCCTGGAACCATCAATAATAAGCTCAAATAAACTCTTCCTTGTATAAGTTCCTTGGTCATGGTGTTTTATCACAGCAACAGAAAAGTGACTAATAAAAGTTATTTGGTATCAGAATTGAGGTTGTTGGCTGTGAAGAACCTGACCATGTGGATGTTTGGAGAAATGTGGAAGACTTTGGAACTTTGGGCTAGAAAAGCTGTTGACTACTGTAAGCAGAGCTTAACGGTCCATTCTAGCAGAAGCCTGGAAGAAAGCATGGCTGCAAAAAATATAGTTCCAGAGGAAAATAAAGATTTAGGCAGCAACTGGGATATTTTGATAAAGAGTCTGGCAGCAGTTTGCCCACAGCCCAAATGCTTGCCTGATGCTAAGTTGAAAAGCAATGGACTAATGTCTTTGGCCGAGGATATTTCAAGACAGCCTAATGTAGAAATGGTGGTGTGGCCTTTAATGGTGAATATTATACAGATCTACAGTGAAGAAGAGCAGATGGAGCAGAAAGAAATGCAGAATGTACAGTTTGGATCTGATAACTGCACTAGGAAGATTAAAGGTGGGGCCAAGGCATGTGAAGGAGAGGCTCCCTTTCATAAGGAGACTAAAGTGATTAAGGAGAGGCCTGGAGATTTACAAGTAAACAAAAGAATCAGTACCTTCAGGGCAAGACCACACCCAGCTAATCCTCC
>VZQC01013627.1:957531-991891 GCA_009823505.1 Rhizomys pruinosus | reverse complement strand
GAGTTGGCATCAATGGTGGCCTGAGCTTTCAGTGTCAATCGTGTTCATGTATGTGACCTATGACGACTAAGTAACCCCAATGAAGTCATTAGCTCACCAGGTTGGACTTTGGTATAATAATTATCCCAGACTCTCTGGGTTCCCTATGTGGGGTGAGTAGACAAGAATTTGAAGTGTTGGAAGAAAATCTTAGCTTTGCATTTGACAGAAAATGCAACCTTAAGCATTGCTCTTAACCTTGATCATCCTTCACCTGGGAGTAAGGTGAACTTCAGCGGGTAACTGTATCGCTGAGCAATCCTAATGGAGCTTTGGAGAGTACCTGATTGATTTATGAAACAGCTCTCATCTGTTGCTGTACCTTCAACACCCGTAAAGACGTTTCTCAAACAGTTCTCACATTTCCCATTTTTGCGAAATGGGGATTATTCGTTCCAGAAAAATACAGATAAGAAAGGTATTGAGTAGCTCTCTCAAAGGGACATTATGAGACCAGCATGTGTTGGGGAGTGGATGACAGCTTTGGAACACAGGTGAAATTTTATCCTAAGTTCCATGGCTCTAATTTTTTTCTAACACCAAGCATCTACTAGTGTTATTTGAGCAACTTGCTTAAAAGTGCTGAAAATGTCGTTAGAACAACTTACCCATGGTGTAACTGACCAACAGAAAAATATCTATGATTTTTTTCAAAATAAGTATAATGCTTTTTATTTCCTGGTAAATAGCAAAGGTATTTTTTAAGTTTATTGGGTAATTTATCTTCTTTCGTCAACATGGTGAAAATATGTGCTGAAGCACTTTTGGGTCCTATGGTAGTTATGCCTACATGGCTTTGTGTCTAGTAAAGGTCATTTTTCAGGAAACAACAAAATGGCAAAAGAGAAGAAGGATGAGGCCTGAATTGCAGAGGTGATTCGATTTTAGAAATGTAGCAGAATTTCCATGTTTGCACTGTCAGAAGCGAACGCTCCTTGCTATTTAAAACCTTGATAGTGTACTTAAAGAATATTAAGTGTTCTTGCCTCACCTTATTTCATCTTTCTAATAAGAATCTTAGAGCATGGAATTCAACAGATGAAGGGACCAGATAGATCTGACAAGTAGAATAACAAAAAGTGGTTCTCAGTACCTGCTGTATAGTGGATACTATGTTAAATAGTTCATGTGGTCTAAATTTTTTAAATTATCCTTAACTACATTATGATTGGCTTTCTTGTTGTCCACCATTCAGTAAAAGGAAAACTACAGCTTAATCAAGGTTTGTTTAATGTTAAATAACTCATGAATAGCAAATCTAATGCTAGCTGCTAGGAATGCCTAATGCCAATACTGAGATACTAAGGATGTTTTGGGAAAATGTTGAGCGAAAAAATTAAAACTAAAATAACTGAAGGAAATATCACATTTGTGCTAGCATTAAAATTTATAAACTCTTAAAAGTATCTACAAGAAATTACTTCCCTAAAATCACTAAGCTATTAAAATTTCCACTTGGACCCCGATCAGGAGACATATTTCGACATTCCTCTGGTGGCAGGCTGACAGTGGAACAGAGTAGAGCGTGGAAGACTTGCTGATACGGGGCAGAGTTTCAGTCTTCTCTGAAAAACATTCCCTGCAGCTCCTTCCCCTGGTGTCTGAGGTTGTACATAGCATAAGAGGAAAAACCTCTGTATGCTGGGGACTGGGGGGACCTTGGTTATTTGCAGATTCTGGTCTTGGGAAGACTGATTCTCTGAAATGGGCTTCCCAACTTTTCTGAGGCCCAGCTGTGATCCTCACTCTACACATGGTCCTGGACATCCAGGCCTTTGATGTTGGACCTCTCCCATCACCAAGTGCCAATAGTTTTCCCATTATTTTTATATTAATCTTCTATAACCCTGGTATAGTTTTGCCTATGCCATAACTGACATTTTAGAGATTAAAAATAAACAGTCTGGGAAGTTAAACATAATAAAACAAGTAGAAAATATGGTAATAATGAAATTGATATAATCCACAAACTAAAAATATGCAATTATATTCTACAAAATAAATTCTAGATTCTCTATGCCTTTCAAAATTTTTGAACATTGTTTACTGACAAAGCTGTATTACCAAGCTTCAACAATAAGGTGAAATTTGTTACTGTTCTTATAATGTGAGTTTGTCATTCTTTCCCCTTCCAAATCTCACCAAATCTTTAAATGTAATCATTGCTACAGCTTTTCTTAAATTATTATTTTTATTTTACATGTGTGAGTGATTTGCTTGCATGCGTGTAAGTGCGACCATGTCAGATGATGGCTGAAGAGATCAAAAGAGGGGCATCAGAGCCCCTGGAACTAGAGTTCTGCATGGTTGTTAGCTATCCCTGTGAGTGCCTGAAATCAAACCCTGCTCCTTTGCAAGAGAAGCTAGTTCTCTTAAATACTGAGCCACCTCTCCAGCCCCTCATGTTAATTCTTAAAAAAAAATGCTAATAAAATATTTTAAAATAACTAAAATGCAGAATGAGGTTATATATAAGTAGAAAATGAAATATCAAAATATTGTGCTATTTCATGCTGAGTGTATATAATTAAAAATTATGACCAGTAGATAAATATTTTAGCACAAATTATAAGTTATATGTAACCATTACTTTTTATTATCTTTGAACATTGGGAAATCTTTAGGTTTTTAATATCATTTGCATGAATTGTCCAGCTGATAGCTTTCTACCTTACTCAATTGACATCTACTCTTTTAAAATTTGATCTGAGAAAAAAATACTGCTCCTGAAGACAAGCTAAAAGTAAAGTGATTTTGTTATGAGTTTCTTATTATTGGTACAATTATTACTGTCTGTAGCAGCTGTCACAATTACATATATTACTTATTACACTTTAGTTAGAACACAATTGCTTACTTCCACATTATAAATTTACTTGATATCATATTGAAGCTAAGGACAGGCCAATTTTATAGTAAATTGAATCTTAGGAGACAATCGATTTTAAGGGATATGTTTTATGCTACATCAATTTGAGAGTGCTATAATTAGTAAATGCTGAAAGCAAGGATGTTTTAGTAGAAACAAATAATTTTAAAGATTACCTATCAATCCAAATATCTGAAATTAAAAATAAGTTCCTGGGGGCTGAAGAGATAACTCAGTGGTTAACAGCACTGGCTATTCTTGCAGAAGGCCTGGGTTTGGTTCCAAGCACCCACATGGCACCCAACAGCCATCTATAACACTAGTTCCAGGGCATCTGACACCCTCTTCTGGCCTCTATGGGAATTGCCTGAGATACATATAGACAAAACATTCATACACATTTAATAAAAGAAAAAGAAAAAAATTCTTAATACTTATTTTTTGTTTACAGTGGGATCCACAGGGCACAAGTAGTGGAAAGGAAGAGCCTGAGATATTTCCCAGAAAACGTTAGTAGCTATATTAACATGTAAATTGTATGATCCTATATTTTGCTATTGTTGCTAAAAATCCAAATGCAGGCATACATATAGGTCCAAATCTATGAGACTAAAATCAGAAGAAATGTTTTACAATAAAATTTTATTTTATGTAGATAATGACTATATTGTTTTAACAGAACTAATGCAGAAAAATGAGGCAAATAAACAAAAAATAAATATGGGAGAACTGGATAAAGTTAACAAAAACACTGACATTCAGATTCTGGAGATGGTGGGTAATGTTATTCCCTTCAAGAAGAAATAAGCAGCACACTTTAGAGTAGGCAGCACAGACCTGGGAATTGAAGGAAGGTGAATAGAGTCCAAATAAATTAAGAAGCATCCCAGGAGAGATAGCAGAAAACACGAGTCCAAATCCTTGGTGCACAGACTCTTCACTATACTGTAAATTCCAATGTGGGGTTGCTATCGGTAGAAGTGCTTAGTACAGTTAGGGTCGGCAGAACTAGTTTCCTGTGGAGCAAAGGGTAGAAGAAAGATCACTAGTTGGCTACATTTGGAAAGTGGGTGAAATTTGATTTGATGTTGAGAACTTCAGAGGAGCTGGAGAACATACACAGCAGAGTTCATCCATGCACTGAGTGATAGCTTAGTCTGATGAAAGTCAGAGCCCTCATTGTGAATACTATTATGCTATACAACTTAATACATGGTTTGTAATTAAGTTCTACAGATATTCTGTCCACAAACTCACTTTCAAGTATATTGCTAACAAGCATGTAATTTAATATAGTGCTATGCTAGAGGTTAAGGAATAAACAATTTATTAGTGGCACTAAATCAGTTGTCCTATCATTTTATTCAAATTACATTAAGGAATTAAATGTGTATGTTACGTTTCTTCTTCACATTGACATTTTGGCAAAGCCTAGGAAGAAGACAATACTTAGTGTCAGGATTTAATCACTATAACTCTTCTTTGCATTGCAAAAGTAGTTAATGTTCTTTTCTTATAAATTCAGTGATATTCCATTAGTTATAGAAACATCATTCATAGATCATTCCTTCTACATATAAGGAAAACATATAGAATAGAAGTAACATACACAAATTGACAAATATTCCACAAAAGAAAGGAGGGAAAAATAAAAATAGCTACAGAATGAGAGTGCTCTTCCATCCTGCACCATTTGTGCATGGTTTACAGTAGAAAATTCAAAAGAGATGAACAGAGTCACATTCTTGGACTTAAACAAGATTTTGACCAAATATGTGAGAATAACAATGGCAGAGTAAGAAACGGAATTGTGAAAAATCCCTAGACAGCCACCTGAATCCAGTTCCCAGATGAAATTGTGAGGTATCTTGATGCTGGAGAACTTTTGAGACAGCAGAGGGTCCCCACTCCAACCCCACAGTTAGTCTTCAATTTATTAGCTCATATGGAGCTGTAGAAAGGATTTTATTGTTAAAATGTGTTTAATTACTTTTAATAGACATAGAATAATTGTATATGTTCAATATGATATTTTGATACATGTATACAATCCTTATTGCTTTTATTCTGTACATCATCAGGAGATAGATTAATGGCTCTCCCTAACTTGTTAATATCAGAAAGATTTGGCTTTTAATTGCAGTGATTTCTGCAGTTGTTGAAAATTCACGAACATGTATAATAATGCAATTATATATTTACTTCCTACAAACAACTCCTCATTAGATGTTTTAGCTAATTCTTAAAGTTATCCACAACTCATAAACTATTCATGCTAGTATGTCTATATCAAAATCCCTTTATATGCAAAGAGATACCTTTCAAATAAGAAATTTATGAATCAAAATTTATGTAAATACTGTATTAGCCTAATAAACAGTATATTATTATACTCTTAAATGTTACAAAACATAAACATAGTATATGCTTACCTTGTAAAATTCTTCTAAAATTTCCATAAACTTCTATTTCATGATTCCATTAGGAACAGAATGCATTTGTTGTAAATATTTAGAATTTGCTCTAAGAAATGTAAAGCTCATAGACACAGTAGAATTATTTAACATTCTTAAAGGAACCCCAATATGTTTCCACCATTATGGCTTATGCCAGATATTGTGGCATTATAGACTAGGAAAGCTAATAGTTTTCTTCAAAAAGCACTGTCCATTTAGTGTCACTTGTCTTTAGCTTTAGGGATGATGACTTGGGATTAGACAGCCTATCAAGGGGCCTTGTCCTTCAAGAAAACCACTTCTCACTTCGCAGCCATTGGTTGCTTGTAGCTCTTCAACTAGAGGTAAGGGACCTTGTGAATCTTCCCTCACCCATGTCCACATGTTGACTGGTGCTGTCATTAGACAGCTCTTATTTTGAAAAACACATGATTGAGGTTTAATGAGTCCAGCTTTCCTATGTTGTCTAAAATATACTGTCTAGCATTCTCAAGCTCTCACAATCATTATGACCTGTCTTCTGTGATATTCCCTGAACCTGAGTTGTAGAAATTGTGTTGTAGATGTTCCATTTGGGGCTGGGCATCCCATTATCACTGATTCTCTTCATTTTGACCAGTTGCAATCTCTGCAACAGTCTCTATCTGATGCAGAAAGAAGCTTCTTTGCTCATGATGGATGAGAGCTGCACTCACTGTGGGTGTAAAGATAAGGAAGACATTGTTAGAAATTATATTAGTTTAGGAAAATGGCAGTAATTTCTCTTCTAGGGTCAGCCATGAAGTTCTTCTTAATGATTTGGCCTTAGGTATGATTAGACAGCTATTCTTTATGCTCACGATTAAAAGCTCTGCATTGCACCATTGAGGACATCTTACTAAGTGATCATTGTTGTTATTTCATACGCTTTACAGCTGGGCAGAACTATTGATTTGTTTTGTCCCTTGGCAGTTTTTGGAGTGACAATTCTATGAGAGCCAATCTTTGGGGAACAAGCTTCCACGTTACTTCTATCTCAAACCCTACAAGATTTCTGTCTGAAGCATGTGGTATTTTCAGCAACAGGGTCTTGTCTTCAAGTTTTGGGTGCAACCAATAACAATGGCACTAGTTTATAACGTTTTGGAAGTCTGCCACCCCAACCAACAAATGGAAGAGAGTTTCCTATGTTTGGTGCTAGGGTTTTGTTAATCTATGGCTCTGTGGGAATCATTATCCCTGACTGTGGCATACCTGCATTTAAGGTGCACATGCATGTACACACACAAATATGTGTTTTTAATTAAGCTTTTAAATAATGTTTCCATGTCTTTTTCAAACTCCATTGATGTTACTTCTTCTTACTCTCTGCCCTCTCCCCACTTAATAACCCTCCCTTCATTTCCTCCTTCCTGTTGTCCTGCTATCTGTCTCTCTAGAGGTCCTCCTTCAGGCTTCCTCCCATGATTCCATTCAGTTTTCCTGACTTTGACGGTTACCACAGGCCATAATCTCCAATCTAAGTATTCATAGCTAAGATTCCCCTCCCAAAAGGAATGAATAAATACTGTTTGTGTTTGTGGAACACATTAAAAACAGTCCTAAGAAGGAAATTTATAGTTTGAAATGTCTACATTAAAAAATGAGAAAGAGCAAATAGATGATTCAATTCAAGAATATAGAAAAAGAAGAACAAACCATCCCCAAGTCCAGTAAACTGGAAGAAATAATAAAAACTAGGGCAGAAATTAATGAACTAGAAACAAACAAAAGAACAGAACAATAATGAAAAAATACAAAGAATTAATGAATTTCAAAGCTGACTCTGAGAAGATGAACAAGATTGATGCTTCTAGCCAAATTAACCAAAAGAGAAAGAAAGAAACAAACAAACAAAGAGACTCAAATGAACAAAATCAGAGATGATTACAATAGACAAAAAGAAATTCAGAATATATGATGAATTCTTTAAAATCTATACTCCATTTATATAGAAAACCTCAAGGAAATGGACACATTTCTAGATTCACCCAACCACCAAAATTAAACCAATCACTTGACCAGTAACTTGTACAGATCCACAACCAACATCATCCTAAAAAGAGAAAAACCAAGTAATTCTATTAAAACCAAGAGAAAATGCTGTCAACTACCCCCACTCCTTTTCAATACAGGAAATGAGAAGGTGCACACGTAAGATGACACAGGATACAAAATCAACTTGCACCAATCGGTAACCTTTCTGTGTACCAATAACAAGCATTCAGAGAAAGAGATCAGGAAGATAATCCCATTTACAATAACCTCCCCAAATGATCTAGGAATAAACATAACCAGGACAGTAAAAGACTTCTACAGTGGAAACTTCCAGTCTCTGAAGAGATTGAGGTAAACACTACAAACTAGAATGTCCAGGCTATTTGATTGATAGAACATTGTGAAATAACCATCCCACAAAAAGCAATTTACAGATTAAATACAATCATAATCAAAATACTTATGATATTCTTCAGAGAAATAGATAAAAAGTAGTAAATTCATATAAAAGTTCAAAAGACCTCAGATAGCCAAAGCAGTTCTGAACAAAAGAACAATCCTAAAGGTATCATTATAGCATATTTGAAACCAAATTACAGACCTATAGCATTAAAAACAGCATGGTACTGTCACAAAACAAACATGTAGATCAATGGAACAAAACAGAAGTCCCAAACGTGAATGCACATCATTTCAGCCATCTGATTTTTGACAAAGATGCTAAAAACACAAAGAGAAGGAAAGGCAGTATTTTGCTAAGAAAACTGATGTCAGCATGTAGAAGAATGAAATGAGACCCTTATCTATTTTTCTGCCCCCCCCAAAAAAAAGTCAAACACAAAATGGGCCAGAGACCTCAGTGTGAAATCCAACTTCTGAAACTGCTAGAAGAAAGTATAGGCCTTACCCAAGAAGGTACAGGTAGAAAAGGGCTTTCTGAATAGGACTTATTTCATTCAGAAATTGACAAATGAGAACCTCGCAAGACTAAAATCCTTCTGTACAACAAAAGAAACAGTCAAGTGAAGCGGAAGCCCACAGAGTGGGGAAGAAGCTTTGCCTGTTTTATTGATTGAGGATTGATATGCAGAAACTACAAGAACTCAAAAGATGAAAAATCAAGAAAATAAATGACTCAACTTAAAAAATCCAGGCTGGAGAGATGGCTCAGCAATTAGGGATGCTCTTGCAGAGGACCTGGGTTTGATTCCTAGAACCCAAGTAGTGGCTAATCCATTCCAGGGGATCAGTCGTCCTCTTCTGACCTCTGCGATTGCAACACCTAGGTACACTTAACATACATTCAGGCAATACATCTTCTAGGAAAAAAAAAAAGAAAGAAAGAAAAAATCCTCCAATCGGTGAATATTATTATATATTAGATATTAGTATATATATATATATATATATTGAAGCAATGCAAGGTAGAGAGAACAACAACAAAAGAACTGGAAAACAAAACTCTGGAAAGACTCAGAGAAAGATGCAGGACATCTTTTTGGTAGAGTGCAGGGACTCAGGTAGGGTGGGGGGGCATGGAACAGGAAGTGACTCTAAATTCAATTAAGAAATGATGTACAATTAAGAAATGATGTACAATACAAAAAGTTTAATAAGAACAAAAAATGAATAATAAAAAATTAAAAAAATAATTTAAAAAGAAAAACAGCACTCACAAGTCAGAGTCAGGCAGAACTCTGTGAGATAGAGGCACCTTGGTCTACATAATGAGTTCTAGAACAGCCAGGGCTACAAGGAAATCCTGTCATTTAAAAAAAAAGTGGGCTATATATGTGAACAGGGGTTTCTCAAAAGAAAAAAATAAAAATGGCTAAGAAATAATTTAAAGTAATCAATACCCTGAGTGATCAGAGAAGTATAAATTGAAATGACATTGAGTTTTCATCTTACCTTATTCAGAATGGCTGATATTACAATAAAATGCTGGGGAGGAGGCAGGAAAAGGACAACATTCTTTCACTGCTGGAGGAGTGCAAGCTGGAAAAGCAACTCTGGAAATTAATGTGGAGAATTCTCAAAAAGCCAAAAGTAGATCAACCATATGATGACTCCTTGACTTAACCCAAAGACTCCATTCCTCACTTGATTTTTTAAGGTATCTAATCAGAGATTTGACGATTTTACATGTACCTATCTTGAACTGAATTTCCATGAAGTGATTTCAGTAATGCCCTGAAGCACATGTCATTCATTGGTTCACTCAATCACACATGACTATCTATTTGAGTCAGTTGCTTCTCACAGCACAGGTTAACCCTGAGCTCTGCAGGCCTGGCTGGTGCCTTGCTTAGTGTTCTGACACTTAGACAGATTGCAGACAAACCGTGAGTCCTTTAAGTCCATTCTTCTATTTGAACTGGATTTTCCTTTTAGCAAATCAATGTGATAGATTTTGTGGCAAATTTCCTTCACTCTCTTGACACAGAAATTTTAAAGCTGAAATGTTTAATAGGTGCTGCTATAGAATAGGTGGTGATTGGCACAAACAGTAGCACTAGTCTATCATACATTCATTCATTTTGCTATGAAAGTTTGATATTTTCGCAAATTGTACTTGATTTGGGCTCAAAGATGATACATTACTTCTGTGGTATAATTACCCAGTCTAGAGTATAGAGATAATTCTTTTACTGTTTGAAAGGTTGCTTCTTAAAAAAATATTTCTTTGCCAGGAAGTTGCATCTTTCTTTAGAAGTACATGAAAAATGTGGGAGGTGAAAATCCCCAAAGTGATTCATTTCTTTGGCAGGAAAAAAAGGTATGGCTACAGTCCTCTTTTGAAAAGATCATACACCTGTTTTTTTTAATTAAACATTTTGTAGTTAATATGTATATTTTAGTTACATTTTGACTGGCTCTCCATAAGGTGCTAATCTATTAAAGTAAAATTATAGTTGTATAAATGCTTTGATAAGTTGCCAGTGGGAGATGGGGAGCTGCCAATGATGCTCGAAAAAGCATCAGTAGACTCGCCTTATCTATAAAAGCTGAGCTTCTCCAAACATTGCTATTGCTATTTTTAAAAAAAAGAAAAAGGAGAAAGACTCTAAAAAGGTCTTTACAACGATAAAAATAATTGCCTATTTGCAAGAGTGCAAAATAGTGTAAGCATATGCAAAAACACAAATGTCAGGTGTAGAATTTGCCTTCTCTCCACAGAATACCTAACCCAGATAATGGTGGTGATTGTTCCTCTTTTTTGTTACTATGAGAACAATAGTGTTTTTCCCTAATGATAGTGTATTAGTCACTTTTCTGTTGCTGTGATAAAGCACCATGACCAAGGAACTTATAAAAGGAAGAGTTTATTTGAGCTTACGATTGATGGTTCCAGGGAATTAGAGTCCATTGTGGCAGGAGGCATGGCAGCTGGAGACTGGAGCAGCAAACCAAGGTTCACATCTCGAAAAGATCACAGGAAGCAGAGAGAGCAACTGTAGACCATGAGGCTTGTTAAAACTCACTAAGCCTGCCCCCAGTGACACACTTCCTCCAGCACGGCCACACACCCCAAGACCTCCAAAAACAGCGCCACCAACTGGAGACAAACGTCTGAATACCTAGAGCCTATGGGGGACGCTCATTCAAACCACCACATTCCACTCCCTGGCCCCCATAGGCTCCTGACCATATAAAATGCAAAATGCATTTAGTCCAACCTTAAAAGTCCCCATAGTCTTTACCAGTTTCAATGCCATTCAAAAGTCTACAGTCCAAAGTCTCTTCTGAGACTCAGGCCAATCTCTTAACTGTAAGCTCCTGTAAAATCAAAAGACAAATTACATACTCCCAATGTACAGTGGAACCGAATACACATTCCCATTCCAAAAGGGAGGAATAGAGGCATAGTGAGGAAATACTGGACCAAAACAAGACCGAAAACCAGCAGGGCAAACGCCAAGTCCAGTAGCTCCACATGCAACTTCTGGGACTTGACTTCCAAAGGGCTTAGATGGCTCAGCTCTTCCAGCTTTGCTTGCAACATACATCTCTTTCTTAGGCTGGTACCACTCCCTGTATGCAGCTCTCCTTGGCAAATATCTCACAGGTCTGGCATCTCGAATGTCTTCTTGGGGTCTCCGCTGCCAACCAGGCTTCACATTCACAGCTTCACGCAATGGCCTATCAGGGCCTTCTTTATGCAGGGACACCCCTGCTGCACTCTGCCTGACCTTGGCAGCTCTCTGAAACCGTGGAGGAAGAACTGATGACCCCTTCACTCTTGCAAACTTCATGCCTCTAAAGCCAGCACCACGTGAATGAAACTGCCGAGTTTGGCTGCAATTTTGGGATGGACCCTGGCCTATTTCAACCACATTTGCAACTTTTCTCTGCCCTGGACTTGTTGGAGGATTAGCTGGGTGTGGTCTTGCCCTGAAGGTACTGATTCTTTTGTTTACTTGTAAATCTCCAGGCCTCTCCTTAATTGCTTTAATCTCCTTATGAAAGGGAGCCTCTCCTTCACATGCCTTGGCCCCACCTTTAATCTTCCTAGTGCAGTTTTCAGATCCAAACTGTACATTCTGCATTTCTTTCTGCCCCATCTGCTCTTTTTCACTGTAGATCTGTATAATATTCACCATTAAAAGCCACGCCACCATTTCTACATTAGGCTGTCTTGAAATATCCTCTGCCAAAGACATTAGTCCATTGCTTTTCAACTTAGCATCAGGCAAGCATTTGGGCTGTGGGCAAACTGCTGCCAGACTCTTTATCAAAATATCCCAGTTGCTGCCTAAGTCTTTATTTTCCTCTGGAACTACATTTTTTGCAGCCATGCTTTCTTCCAGGCTTCTACTAGAATGGCCCGTTAAGCTCTGCTTACAGTAGTCAACAGCTTTTCTAGCCCAAAGTTCCAAAGTCTTCCACATTTCTCCAAACATCCACATGGTCAGGTTCTTCACAGCCAACAGCCCACTCTCTGGTACCAAATTACTGTATTAGTCACTTTTCTGTCACTGTGATAAAGCACCATGACCAAGGAACTTATAAAAGGAAGAGTTTATTTGAGCTTACAATTGACGGTTCCAGGGAATTAGAGTCCATTGTGGCGGGAGGCATGGCAGCTGGAGACTGGAGCAGCAAACCGAGGGTCACATCTCGCAAAGAGCCCAGGAAGCAGAGAGAGCAACTGTAGACCACGAGGTTTGTTAAAACTCACTAAGCCTGCCCCCAGTGACACACTTCCTCCAGCATGGCCACACACCCCAAGACCTCCAAAAACAGAACCACCAACTGGAGACAAACGTCTGAATACCTAGAGCCTATGGGGCACAGTCATTCAAACCACCACAGATAGTAATTTTCAAACCATTTGTGATTTCTTGCTAGTGTGCCAAAAGCTTGGAAACAATCAGTTTGGCCAAGGTCAACAACTAGTGTGCAGGCTCTGGGAAGGATATTTCATGTAGGTTTTATAACCACAGACATTTTCTGTAACCTCAACTTCTTGAAACACCATTAAAGACTAACTCTCAGAAAGTGCAAATCAGTTCGGTGTGCCATAGTCTATATTTTTCCTGCATGCTTGTATTTTTTTCCCTCTGCATTGAAAGAATTCAATGCAGAGGGAAAAAAATACAAGCATGCAGGAAATAAATAAAAGGAAAGCTACTAGATGCAGAACAGAAGGTGGGGTAAATCCCAGGATGTGGAGCACAGGATGTTAGATTAAAAAAGAAGCAATGACACAAGTTTATATCTGTGGATAAACCTTTCATTTCATCACCTGCATTTTAAAGGTGCTCGTATGTCAGTAAGACCTCCAGGGGAGTTTGAAATTTACTTAGGATTGTTTCAGAATCCCATATCCAAATGACTGCAGAAAGCCAAATATCTCCATATTTTCTGTATGTTCCTAGGACTTATATTGTGTTGCCCCTTAAAGTGCTGTCTCCTGAAGGAGGCAGGAGAGAGAGCAAAGGAGGCTAAACTTAGTAGGCAGCTATTGTTGTGAAAATGAGCAGAAATCTGCAGCAAGTAGCAAGGTGAATTCTAAGCCTATAAGAAGGAGAGTATTAGTGTCAGTGAAGAAAGTGAGAAGCTCTGAGAAAAGGCACATCTAGTTTTGTGCCCTGTTCTTATATTAAAATGTTAGATGAAGAGCTGCAGAAATGGCCTAGTGAAGAACACATACTATTCTTGTTGAGGCTGGTGGTTCAGTTCCTAGCACCTATATCTAGCTTACAACTACCTATAACTCCAGTTCCAGGGGATCTGACATCTTATTCTGGGCACACATATATACATAATTTAAAATAAAAAACACTAAACTTTAAAGGGAAGGAAAGATGGCTCAGGGGTTATGAGCACTGGCTGTACTTACAGAAGACCTACATTCAAGTCCAGCATCTACATGGCAGCTAACAACCAACCATCTGTAACTCCAGTTCCAGAGGAATCCAATACCCTCTTTTGACCACCCCCCAATGCATTGCATGACTTGAGTGCACTTCCATACATGCGGGCAATACTCTCATATGCATAAAAGTAATAAATAAACTGTCAGATGTCATATTTGAGAAAAAAATCCAGAACATTTCCAAAAATTTTTGCTTAAGCAGATAGGATGACATAAAACAGTGGCCATCAAATGGGAGAATTTGTGGAGGGCTAGGGATGAAGTCAAAGTGACCAGTTTTGTTGATCGGTTTTAGAGTTTTAGGCCTCACTTTGCACTGTATTCCAAGCTGCTTTTTGCTCACTACACAGCCGAGGCTGAATTCACATTAGCAACTCTCTTGCCTCAGCTTTCTGAGTGTTAGGATTACAAGTATAGGAATGTACGGTTGTTAGTTGGTTTTATATGTTGAAATTTTGAAAGCTGTATACTTATCCAGCTGAATTTTTAGATGTTATTCTAACCTGTAGTTTTAATTTACAACCTCGGAACATGATGATGTGAAAGCCATGAACACAAGTGATTGCACATGGAATGAATTTAGCCAAAGGAGAAATTTATGACCATGCCTTGCTTCCTCTAAAGTACAAAAGTTGAGTGAGCTGAAGACATGGACCTAAGGTTAAGGGCACTTGCTGCTCCTCCAGAGGATTTTCAGGCACCCACATGTCAGCTAATAACTGTCTTTAACTCTGGTTCCAGGGAATCTGACGCCATCTTCTCGCCTCCACCAACATTACACACCATGGTTGCACTTACATATATGCAGGCCAGATGCTCACGCACATAAAATGAAAATTAAAAACTAATTTTAAGTTGAATAAGTGAGGAAGAGGAGGAGAAATCACAAAACAAAACAAAAAGAGGAGGCCAAGAGTGGTCTAAAATAGTCAAGGAAAGGGAAGGCGAGAAGGAAGGAGGGAGGGAGGGAGGGACAGAGGGAGGGATGGGGGGCAGGGACAGAGGGAGGGATGGAGGGAGAGACAGAAGGAGGAAAAGAGAGAGACAGAGTAAAAGAGAGATAGATTTTGGAAGACATGAAGAAAATGCCCAAGAAAGTAAGTATAATGGAAAGTGTTAAATCTTGGATAGAGCTGGGGCTGTGGGTAATGAGAGTATGGTAAAAGAAGAGAAGATTAACGTTAAAATACTACATATTGGAAACACTTGTGACACATTTTGCTGCAAAGTGAATAATGAAATTGGGATAAGAGTCGAGAAGTATCCTATGGAAATGGAGCACATTGAAGACGGACACAGGACATGCTTGAATAGTGATGGAAATCAGATAATTGAGTGCAGAAAATTTGGAAAAAAGTTTTCAAAGATAAGACAGATATAAAATTGAGGGTAGCTGTCTGGCACTCCTGAAATTAATAGTCACAAATTTATATTTAGCCCAATTCATAAGGGTGTAGAGATTTGCTTCATTTCTAATCCAACATAGATGAATGGTTGTATTGAATCTCTGCTGTTGGAGATTTGTTTCCTTGTGGTCTATTGATTCTAGACTTGAAAAAAATGGCTCCAGTGAAGAGGAATCAATACAAGCTGGATATTTCAATGTTTATTTTAAGTTCTTCCATAGATTCACAAATTTATACTTGTGATTGGCAATTCTTGTTATTTTAAATATTGGTTAATATATAATTCATTTAAATATATTTTTAGATATTTATTTAAATTCACAGAATTCAAGGTTTCCCCGGATTTTACGTAGTTCTTTCTTGTGACCTTAGAAGGTATGCCTGTCAAAGGGGATTGTTCTCAATATTTGATAATTGGTTGACTTACTTAATGTTTATGTTTATAAACCTAACACACTTCTTCTCTAAGCAGATGGATTAAATCTCAATAAAATCTTCAAAAATACTTCATACATAATAATCTCTTTCCCCAGTTCAGGTCTGCCTTCTAGACTCAGGCCAACACAGCTTACTCTTTCTTTGGTGAGCTGTTAAATGTGTACTCAATCTTCTAGCTCCCAGGTTAGAAGAGAAGGAATTACCTTCACTAGGCACATAAAAAACTTGGAAGTAAATATTTCTGTCCCTTTTTCTCTTCTCTGTATTTTTGGCTGAGAATACTTACACTCATATACAGAAGGAAGAGTTGGAGCCTTCCCACAATTCACAGCTCCTGTCTCTCAGAATACCACTGTGTCACCTCCCACTCTCCATTACTCCCATCTCCAGAAGGCTGGGCCATCTGGGGCTCCAGCCCATGGGAACATAATGGCCTGATGACTTACGGATGCTGCTTTCTGAGGGAAGATTGTGCTTTATAGCTCATTCGGCATTTGCATTTTCTGCATCTTTGAAATACTGCGTATTTTTGACTCATAATTTATGGTATCAATTAAATGCAAGTCTTGAGTTAATTTAAATTATCAGTAAAGGTGGAAAAAATATAAAGGTTTCAGAGGAAAGAAAGAATCAGAGGAGAAACAACCTACTAAAACCCAAGTCTAACTTCTGAATTGGGGTTAAATGTACATAAAGAAGACAAGAGGAGAAAGCTTATACAGCCAAGCTATGCCCTCATTTACAAATTTACCTCCTCTTTCCAGTTTTGACTTTCAGTGAGATTGCCACCCATCTGTGTCATTCTTAGAGAACTTTTGTGTTTTAGTGTTTTCAATCAGTAATAAGTATTCAGAAATTGGAAACATCAAAAATATAGTAAAGGATTCACAGTGAAAGTTTCCTTTCAGCTTTGAGCGTGTGCATGTCCCATCACAATTCATGTATTAAAGACCTAATCTCCAGGGTTGTGGTCAGGGGTGAGATTCTTGGGAGGTAATAGAATCTGCATGTAATCATGAAGACTGATATATTTTTATGACGATGAAGTTCTCCTGGCCACTGACCATCTCTGCTATGTGAAATACAACCTGCTGCAAAAGAGGAATGAAGCTTCCTCAAACAGAATTACCATTATCTTAATGTTTCCAACCTCCAGAAGAGTAAAAATAAAACAAATAAATATTTGCAGCCTGTAGTTTTCTGTGGTACCACCAGAAAGTATCTGAGATACCTTGATTTCAAAATACTTTGAACCCTCACCCAGCAGGTTAAATACAATTATTATTTATACATTTGTTCTTTTCCTGTCAGTGTTTTTTCTTAATTATGTAGGTTTCATATGCATAAATTAGTATAAATACTTATTCTCTTTCATGGATATATACTCTGTTTTTTTTTACACAGGAAATAAACAGCATATTTCCTGCTTCTTTTTATTGTCTAAACAAACACATGTACATTTTTATGTATCATATATTTTCCTGTTGAGACAGAGAGATGTCTATTTCTTTATTTATGACAGATTATACTATTATAAGGAAATGTTATATGCAAGTAACTAGCACCAAGTTTTTGATATTGGAAATAATTAAAGTAAAGAAGAACCTGTACATACACAATTTTATTTATGCACTGCCTTAGATCGACAGGAAACACTAGAAGTATTGCTATACAAAGTTATATGCATGTAGGTTTATATGGTGATTACAAAGTCATTTACAAAACAGTGAGTGAAATGCTGACCCTGTCTCAATTCTAGTTAAGGATCTTCTGTATCAGAGCTAACTAGTAAATAGTCCATTCACATTACAATGTGAAATAAACTGCCTGAAAGGGGGAGAGCAATGGACCTACTCCCAAACACACAAGTCCACAGACATTACAGTTTAGTAAGCGTTAAGGTTGGTGTCCATCTTCTACAGACTTCACAGTTTATTAAGCTTTTAGAATGTTTTCAATCTGCTAAGTTTAAAAGGAATAAAGTCCTAAGTTTTAATTCTTTTAAGAGGAGTCAATTTTGTACCTCTTGCTATGTTCCAGGGCATTTTCCTTTCCTGTGACATGTTTCATACCATTTACCTGCATCCATATGTACATGGGTGGTGTGTATTACAGAATATAATAAATTATATGTAGATACATGCGGGAGTTGTCAAAATAATAGGGAGTCTGTGACATTTTCTCATTGTCCTTACCTTTTCTCTGATTCTTTCCTTTAGCATTTACTCACTTTCATCTTCATATTGTTAAGTTTATAAATACTTTAATCTCTTTGTGTTTGTGTGTGTGTGTGTGTGTTCTCTTACAAGTGTGTTTGTAGGTGCCTTTTTGCATGCACATATGGAAGCCAGAGGTTGACATCAAGAATCTTCTCTCCATTGTATCATTTTGAGACAAATTCTCTCACTGAACCTGATATGTCTATACTGGCTGAACAGGCAAGGACCTGAAACCCACCTCTGTTACCCACCCCCCCAGTGCTGGGCATTCCTGCCCAGCTTTTTACATGAATGCTGGGGTCTGAACTCGGGCCCTTGTGCTTAGTACTATAAGCACTCTACCCATGGAGCCATCTCCAAATCCATCTTTAAATGACTTCTAGCCATTGTTGCCGTATGTGTATCAGTCTTCCTTGCACACACAAACAAGCCCTGTGCTTCCTCCTCTACTTCTTTTCTATAATGCATCATTACCACATCTGGAATTCATTCTCATGAAAGTATGAGAAGAGTCCATTTTTCCATTTTATTTTTATCCAAAGTTGTATATCTACTAGGATCAGCATCTACATATCTGCTTCTATACACTTTTCATAATTTGAATTTACATGATATATTAAATACTTCAGGAAAAGTACCCCTTCTAGCTTTTCTTTAGCAGAATTTTTAATTTTTAAAAGCCACGTGAATCTGGAATTCACTTGTGTGGTTAAGAAGGGATGTCTTTATTGGCGCAAAGGCCAGAGAAGAGGATGGAAAACAGAATAAATGAGACGAGGAAGAGTGTTCAAAAACATCTACCATACACCCTGAGCTATATTCGCTTCCCATCATTATGACGAAAATACCTGAGTTAGTCAACTTAAAGGATTAAAAATTATTTTTGCTCATGATCGCTGAGAATCCAGTCCTTGGGTTGTTCATTGTTCATTGTTTTTGAGCAGCAGACAAGGCATCACAACAGTGATCAGGGGGTGGAACCAATCTGTTCATTTCACACTTGCCAGAAACAAAGAGGCTTCTAAGGATAAAGCCCCATCACTGAAAGTTTCCACGACTTCCTGATAGCCCATTAAGCTGTGCACAATGGATCCATCCATTGATGGTAGAAGCCCTCAGAAACCAACCGCTTCCAAAGGCCTCCCCTGTGAAAACTGTTGCAATGGAGGCAAAGCCTTCAGTACATGAGATTTTGGGTCATTTCAGATTCATGTCAGAGCAGCTTCCTAAATCTGTTCCCAGTCTCCATAAATAAGAGCTTCCCCTATCACATGGATGGCTTGAATAGGCTACCAAAATGCCCTGTTACCAGCAATAGTGCAACTGGTTTTGCTTTAGGAAGATAAAATCAAGAAATAACCACAGAAATCCAAATTCCATGCAATTGTACTTTGTCACAATGAAGTAGTTAGCAAAATAAAATTCTTATTTTCAAGAATTTATTTTCTTTATTTTTGGGGGGGGTGGGAAGTTACTCTTTATTTTTTATTTTTTATTGAAGTTTTGTGCATTTCATGCATCATTTCTCAGTCCAATTTAGAATTGTTTCCCTTTCCATGACCTCCACCCCACCCCACCCGAGTTTATGCATTCTGCCATACCTGTCTCATATCTTTTTCTGAGTCTCTTTAAAGTTTTTCAAAGCAGAGGATCACTGCTCTTAGGAGAACCTTACTGTTTCAGTCGGTTCCCTGTCCCAGTTCTTTTGTCATTGTTGTTCCCTCCAATTTGTATTCCTTCAACATATGCATATATTTATGTCACACCTACACTTAAATTATGTTTTCTGAAAATAAACTGTATGTCATTTCCAAATCATATTTCAGGATTCACATTTTTCCTTTTTAAATTTATATTACTCTAAAGTATGTCTACATACCCTCTTCTCAAATACCAAAATTACAAAGTCTGAAAATAAGTGGTAGGTTAATTCTAGACCCTGTTAAGGGATTTGCATTTAAAGAGCACAGTTGATTTCAGAAAAAGACGAATATAACATTGACGTTCTTCAGTCTGCCTTACAACTACAAATGAGGGATACCATTTGCCATTTGTTTTTCTGGGACTGTGTTATTTCATTTAGCATAATATCTTCTAGTTCTATTTTGTACCTATGAAAACTAGTTCTTAATGCTTAGGAATTGTTCATGATATTGCTATTGCTTAAGATATTTAAGTGTAAATGATATATTCAGAAGTTAGCTGCTTTTAAAGGTTTCAATGCAGGGATTTTTCTCTGAAAACCTTTTTTTCTCTTGTTTTTAAAGGTACAAATAGAAAAAATAAGCCTTTTTAGACTTTCTCTATCCCCATTTCCAAACACCCAGCTCAGATAAAATATATAATTCAAAGTAAAAGTGAGCTGTATTGGAGTAGATTCCCTAACAGTAGGAAGGCTGACACTAGAGATTCAGAACCTCGAGGCCAACCTGGGATGCATAGTATAATCTATCTCAAAATGAAAAAGAAAATATAATAATCTTTAGGGCAAGGACGGGTGGCAGGTCCATGGTAGACTATACACTTGTCTTACATGAGATCCTAAGCTAAAATCTGTAACAAAGAAAATGAGTGAAGTACTGAATAATACATATTTGAGAACTAATTCTAAAATGTCATCTGCCATCTTTGCATATCTGATACAAGAAATTACTAGTCCCATTTCTCACAACAATAACCTGCCTTACAGTGAAAAAGAGATAAGCTAATGAAATATTTGTTTATTTTTTTAAGATATTGTGTTTTGTAAAAAGAACTGCTTTTCTCCTTTGAAGCTTGTTTCTAGTATTTAGAAAATGCTATGTAAATTAAATCAATTTTAAATGTCAGTACTCTTTACAGTGTGCTTCCTGGGGGAACAGCAGAAATACCTTCAATGTAAATTTTCAAGCATGAGAGCTAATAACTTGAAATATATTTTGTTATTAATTTGGAAAATGAGAATAAAAAGTACAAACACAGCAGAAACATAAAACCAATAAAGGTGAAGTTCTCTGGCAAGTTGGATTCAATCTGGGGCCCAAGATGGGGTCTCAGCAATCCATGAGATTAGAAATTTCCAACAATGCACCTGCTTGGATTTACCAAATGAGTCAGTTTAAGCATCTCAGAGAGAGCTCCAGAGCTCTGTAAGATTCATTTTCCAAAGGCTAAAATCCTAAGTGCCATTCAAATATAAGTTAACAACATGCAAAAAGTTTCATTTAACTCATCAGTTAACAGGGAAATCAGATGTCAAAATCGGTTCAAATGACAATTTTAAAAAGTTTGCATTCTCTAGCACACAAATTTATTGGTTCACCATGAGAAAGAATCAACTGTAATGTAACAGAAAGGTAGCATTCACATTCTCATGAATTTCCTACCGCCTGAATTGTAGTAAGCTCCTCCAGGCCAGCCGAAGAAGTTCAGGTGGTTAGGAGCTCCGACTGCTCTGGCAGAGGACCCGGGTTCGATCCCCAGCACCCGCATGGCGGCTGAGAGCCGTCTTTGACTCCAGTTCCAGGGGAGTCCGACGCCCTCTTCTGACCTCCGAGGCATTGCACGGCACGGGTGCACAGACCTACATGCAGACAGTACATTCATACATACAAAAAAATAAAAAATAAAAATAAATAAATAAATAAATAAATAAATGAATAAATAAATCAGAACCATTAACTTAAAAAAAAAATAGAAGTTCAAGTCACGCCGGAGGAATGGAGGTGAGCAGATTGTGAAATCAGCACACAGACCTGGGAGTTGGGTGAAAGGCAGGGAAAATGCGAGCTCCTGCCAACTCGTTTAATATGGGAAAGACAAGGATTTATATATTATCATTCTCTGCTTCTTCTGGAAATGCCTCAGGTGATGGCTGATCAAACCACCAACTCAGGTGTTGCTTCTGAGCACAGGTTAAATCTGTTCAGTAGACAAGGTAAGCAAGTCGCTGCAGGTATGGAGCACTCTACGCTGAATGACTTCTCTTAAAAAAAAAAAATCATTAAACAGTCTTGTCATTCAAAGGCATTTGTAACTGTTCAGCCCTAGAGGATCAGCAGATCCTCATTGCCTCCAATCGATGTTGCCCTCCTTCCTTCCTTCCTTCCTTCCTTCCTTCCTTCCTTCCTTCCTTCCTTCCTTCCTTCCTTCCTTCCTTCCTCCCTTCCTTCCTTCCTTCCTTCCTTCCTTCCTTTCTTCCAGTTTTCTTTCTCTCTCCTCCAACTTTTTCTCCTCTTACATTTTTTGAAGTAATTACAAGTTTTGCACTACTTTTTTTTCTGAAATACCTTCATGATATGGTCAAAATCCATCTGACAATGTTTCAGTAGATAAATCAAAATTACATCCTCTAGAATTAAAGTTAGTTTTCACATATCTTGGTGCCACTAAGATATTTCAAGCCTGGTGATGTGGCACATGCCTTTAATCCTAGCACTCCAGAGGCCAAGGCAGGCAGATCTTTGTGAGTTCAAGGCCAGCCTGGTCTACAGAGTGAGTTCCAGGACAGCTGGGGCCACAGGGAGACTCTGTCTCGAAAAGACCAAAAAAAAAATTTCAAAAGATTATGTATGTTCGTACTCCTAAACTATTGGCTTCATGGCTCATAGCATCAGAAGATGTAGATCTCCAAAGGCAGTAAAGAAGAAATTTTTCCATACTTTCGTTAGAAAGTTTTTTGATAGTAGCCAACTGAGAATTATCTCACACAAGGTTAAGCTTCTTAACCTTGGGATATGACTCGAATCAGATGGCCTATGCAATAGTTCATATCTTCTTTTTCAGTATGTGGACATCTGTGTTGCTGTGATAGATCATCTACCCACCCAGGAAGCTGCATTTGTTGAGATGATTTGAAGATCTGAGATTGCTAACAATGGAGTTTAAAACAGTCACCTCAAGACACTCTTATAAACTGCAGGGTGAGAAGTCATGAACAATTCTGTCAGCAAATATTCCCCTTTCTTGCAGCTCAGCATGGGACCATGGCTGCTGGGTCAGATATCAAAAAGAGCTTAGGACATGAGTAGCAGTATTAGAACAGTCATCCCAGTCATCCCAGCTTAGTCTGTCTTCCTCAGGATTCCATATGAGGATTTTTCTTAATATAATACTTTTATTGATGGTTTGTGTGTTTTAGACATCATTTTTCAGTTCGATTTATACATATTCCCCTTTCCCTTCATCCCACCCCACCTCAGTTCATGAATTCTGCCATACATGTCCTGTATCTTTCTCCATATGAGGACTTTTTTTTAAAGTTAAAAAACTGCTCTTTCATTATTAAAGGCAATGTTACTTATCTTATATACCAACTTAAATGTAATTACTTACTGACCCAGGCCCACATTTCTATAAATGTAAGTCATCCGCACTAAATTATTTTATCATCATTCAAAAAAGAGTTTTTTGAATAGAAATTCTGTCTTATTCAGAAGTGAAGTTTACTGGATGTAAAAACTAAACAGATGGGTAGGGCAAATGACAGCTATTTGGAACAGACAGAGTCTTCCTTGGCTGTATTGCAATTGTAAATAACTTTTCTCACTCACGGGCATTTTGACCAGTTTTCCCTTTGTTATTGACTCAGCCCTTCATCTAAAGTAGAATTTTATGATCTAGTATGCTCAGCACTGAAGAGCAAAATTCTAACTAACCATTCAATAGGCTTTTTCTTTTTAATTTTTAAGTGTATGACTGTATTCCTTGCATATATGTAACTGTACCTGTGTCATGAAATGGCCTCAAAGTTCAGAAGATAGTGTTGGATTCCCCTGTAACTGGAGTTATGGATGGTTGTGAGCTGCCATGTGGGTGTTAGTATATCTACACAACGGAGTACTATTCAGTGGTAAAGAAAGATGACATCATGAACTTTGCAGGTAAATGGATAGAATTCAAAGCCGTTATCCTAAATGAAGTAACACAAGAAAAACAAATGGTGAGTGGTCCCCCTTATTTGTGGATGCTAACACTAAATCCCCAGATGAAAGGCAAGCTGAACAACATTATTGTTATATTTCTGTTTATCTGAAAGCAACTATGTTGTTATAATGTAAATCTCTTAATGGGCTCTAGAATTGATTCACCACTAACTTGCAAACTCTGTAATTACTGTATATGAGTGGAAAGTATGTATTCATATTTTAGAGTAATATAAAATTAAAGGAGGAAAATGTGAATTTCTAAACATAAAAAAAGACTGAGAGAAAGATGCAGGACAGTTATGGCAGAGTGCATGACCTGGGGTGGGGTGAGGGGAAAGGAAAGGGGAATATGCCTGAACTGAACTGAGAAATGATGTCTGACATACACAAAACATCAATAAAAAAGGCAGTTTTAAGGAAACAGAGACATAAAGAAATGAAGAAGCCTGTATAGGTCAGTGTTTCATTGAAAAGTAGATAGTTTCCAATCTGTGTGATTAGATAAAAGATATAATCTAATACTCATAAACAGGAAGGGTCTCAGGGCCTAGTTTTAGATTGTTTGTGTCTCTAGGAATTCTGACATTGCTTTCCTTGAGGTGAAGCTTAGGCTTTTCTCACACAAGGCTCTCATAAGCCACCCCAAAGAGAAGAGTGGAAAAAGCAAGAATAATCTTTTTACTTCTACTGTTGAATCAAATGCCACCTTCTGGTAGAGCAGAACCTGGACCCTACAAGTTACAAAAAAATTTCTGAACAGTTCCTTTAACTTTGTTGAAGGAATGAGAATGCAGCCATTTTTGATGTGAACAAAGTGCTGTGCTGTGCTCCAACAGCACTACATGTAAAAAATCGGGAAGCAGAAATATCACCATCCGTCCTAGATTGCTTTCTGTTGCTGTAGTAAATACCATGACCAAAAGCAATTTATGGAAGGAATAGGGTTCTTTCATCTTGTACTTCCAGGTCACAATCCAGGAAGTCAGGGCTCAAGCCAGAATGGAATTATATTGGAATTCCATGGAGGAATATAGTTGACTGGCTCTTTCCTGGGCTTATGCTCATCTACCTTTCTATACAACTGAGGGATGGTACCATCCACAGTGGGTTAGGTGCACAGTGGGTTGGGCGCACCCACATCAATCATAAATCAAGACAACCCCCTCAGAGATAGCCACAGGTCAATATGATTAAGGAACGTTTTCAGTTGATCACCTGTGTCCCAGATGACTCTTGGTTTGTGTTAAGGTAACAATAAAAACTAAACAACGTGCCCCTTGTCAAACTGACATACGAACCTATTGCTGTTAAATGACATAACTTTTCCTTTCTTATGTTAATACCGTGGTATAAAATATAGTGCAACTTAAAAAGTCTTAGAATCCTTAAAAATTTTAACAGTTAAAATGCTCAATGTCTCTTTGAAAATTTAAAGTGTCTTAACAGGGATCTTTCTAAACTAAAGAGAAATTATATAGTTTTTTAGTACAAGAGGAAGGAACCCATGGGGATAGTTAAAATCAGATCAAAGTAAAATCAAATCCAGTGGCATGAATAGCTCAAAGTCCAACATCTGGGATTCACTTATGGTGTTCTAGGTTCTAAAAGATGAAGGCAGCCCAGTGTTTCTGGTTCTGCCATCTGTAGAATGCATAGCCACAACTTCAGGCTCCATTCTATGCCTGCCTTATCCTTCTTATCTTTCTTTCTTTCTTTCTTTCTTTCTTTCTTTCTTTCTCTCTTTCTCTCTCTCTTTCTTTTTTATTTATTTATTTTGAAAATAAGCTAAGGTACCCCCACAAATCCTAATTTGTGACCTTATATTTTCTATCATCTAAAAACAGCTAATGGATTTTGTTTACCTTGATTTATATATTATATTTAGTATATTATCAACTCAGATTTAATCTTAACCACTACATTCTGCTTTAGTTATTACAATTTTTAAAGACTAATCCTTTACAGCAGTTTCAGACTTACAGAAAGAATAAGAAGGATGCAGATTGTCAAGCTACTTCAAACCAAGTTATATGTGTAGCTTCCATTATCAACCACCCCTGTCAGAGGTGTTATACTTGTCACTTTTATTAAATCCACATCTGCACATCATTATTGCCCATGGTGCACACAGCTGGCATTAAACCCACTTTTAGTGTTTACATTCTGGGGTGTAGATAAATATGTAATAACAGGACAGACATACGCCCACCATTGCAGTAACATGCAGCCTGTTCTCAAGGCTCTAAAAATGTCCTCCTGTTCAATTATTTTTATTTTTTTGTTTTACGTTTTTTCAAGTACTGTTGGGCATGCTGCCCAAATGATCTTGAACTTTTGTGCTTAATGTCCCTCTCACTGCATTCAGCTCCAGATTAGCTGGGATTATGAGGACCACCATCACACCTGTTTGATTCAGCTTTTAAACTGAATTCCTCTGGCTGAAAGGAGATGTATACTCAGCTCTTACATCTACTCTGAACTGTACTTAGTAGTGGCTAGAGGCTGCTTTGAAGTCTTGGTTTATGAGTTATTTCAAAGCTATAATGTATCACCTGCACCATGCCTGGAGTCAGGCATTTCTTTCTCTTTTCTTTCTATGCTTTTGGTTTGGATGCTTTTGGATGAAATATTTAGATAACAGAGCCTAATATCAGGAACCTATAGTACTACTGACCATATTTGTTTCTACATCATTCAAGAAACAGAATTAAAATAGCTATACTTTTTTTAAAAAAAAATCATGATTTCAACCATATCCTTGACCCAGTACTCATTCAGATTAGGCTCTTCAATATCAATAAAGAAGCTTAGCTGTCTCATATCCGTTCCTCTTTTTCTTCAAGGATGAACGCACTATTTGCCTGAAATACCAATAGTGACATCGACAATGTGATATAGACTACATTTATAATTCTTTTCAGATTATTGTAGTAAATACTGTTTAAGTTGAGTTGCTGAATTTTATGATTTTTCAATCTTAATTTAAGTTTACATCGGTAAATAATAACTATTCAACAAATATTTTACTTTATTTTCAATAACATAACTTTGATTTTTTCATTGTATCGTCTCCATAGTTCTGAGCACAATTGAGCCTCATGCAAAAATGGCTTTTAGTTAGTGAGGAAAGAGAAGGGAATTGGTACTGCAGAGATAACTAACTCCCTAGTATGAACTGTTTCTCTGCTTGTACCTCCAGCCTAGGAATTTACTTAATGTCATTAATAATTGCTTTTGGCTTCTCATTATCACTGTTAATTGATTTTTATTCTCATTTGCACTCACAGATAAATTATGTTACATCATACAATTCATCTCTCTCCTCGATCACTTCCACATACTCTGGCTGGCATATAATACCTCTGCATCCACAGCCAAACACACATATGCACATGCACACACAGGGGATCCCAATGCTGCTTTACGATTGCTGCACACAGGTAGCAGTGACAATTATGCAGTCATTTAAATTTAAAGGAGAAAAATTTCCAGAGTTTAGGACTCTGTAGAAAATATCAGGTTAGCACAAATTACATTGAAGCTGTGTCCCTCTGGTAGTAGACCGAAATCCCTCACTTTCTAGGTATTACCTTGGATATCTGACATATATAAGGAGATAATTATTAGATATATTATGTCATATATATGACAAATAATAATTACTAGTGAAATTGTTATATTCTGTTAACGAAGAAATAGCATATATATTTGCTTTATTGGTTTAGTGGCCTTTGGTAGTGCTCTCTGGTATTCCAGAGACCAACTATACACTTGCAAGTGTGGTCTCAATACATCTTTCCCATGCTTACATCAGGTCTTCAACAGCAGGGCCTTACTGCCTCAGTTCTTGCAGGTATCCCAGTTTACGGGCAAGAAGACTTTATCTTTGGGGGGGGGGCTTTGATCCCCTGGCCAACATCTCCTTGGTAGAATAATCCATTGCTGATATCAGAGCTCTCCTGTATTAATATATTTTGCTTAAGTGCATAACTTAAGGAGACTTTAGTATTATATTTGGTTCTGAATAAAGAATAATCTTTTTCACAGTTCCTATGTCTATTAGTCAATTAAAGAACACAGTTCTATCCAAAAATCCCAACCATGAAGTAAGCTAATTGTCAAGCATGAGCAATGAATGTAAGTAACATTCATGTAAAACCAATTAGCAAGTATCTATGTTCATATTTTGAACAACCCAAGGTTCCCATAGTCCAACTGGAGAAACTTGTATGCACAAGCATGTTGATCAAATAAGAGTCCAGTGTATATTGCTGTAGTCTCACAATTCACCCCAATCTCTCCACAGCCCTTACATTCTACCATGCCTCCTCTTCCGCAATTTGTTCCCTATGCTTTGGAAAAGGGGCAAAGGTGGGTGAGAAGCAAAACAGTCTATTTTCTCTGGAAATGTCATTTTGGACTCTAGTCTGTTCAGGTTGCTTTACTTCGTGGATTGACAGCTTATCCAGGGTATCTTTTTAATCCTACTAACAAAGCACAAACAATGGTTGGGATTTTTGGATATTAATTGGCCTTACTGTGAAAATAAAGTTTCAGGTCTGACCTGTCCCCCACTGCCTAGCACTCAAAACAGGATTGAGCAGCTGGCTATTTAAAACTCAGTTTCCTTTGGGTTGTTAGCCTCACCCATGGGCTCCCCTGCCTCTCAGAAAAAATAACAAATAAAATTAAAAGGGTGAGATGTGGGAAAACTTAGTTAAGATGGGGTGGGTTCTAAGCCAATGGTACCTCCCTGGCCACACCTATGGGGTGGGGTGTAGTGACAAATTGAGTCATGATGGATATTTAAGCAGACATGTTGGAATAAAATCTCTCTCTGCATTTGAACCTCAAAAAAAAAAAAAGAATGCAGTTTTACTGGTTTTATAAGAGATTACCTCTATAACAGTTGGCTCCAATTTACAGTTGGAGAATGACCTCACCATCATCATATTCCTCCTTGTTCTATGGAGGGAAGGTAAGAAAGTCTCTTGTATTAAACCTTTGCAGCACCTAGAAGGTAAGTTTCCTTAGGACTCATTATAAATAGTTGTTACAAGTAGGAGCCACAGAGGGGTTTGATGTCTGTAGCAGTCTGAGGCTTTTCTTCCTTTCAATGTTCAGACGGACCAACCTTTCTGCTGGCACATGATGGTGCATCATACACAATGCAAACCTGTATCTTTTCTTTCTCAGCCAGTAGGTTGGTGACATTTTAACCTGTTGGAACATACAAATCTTTTCCCATAAGGTTAGTTTTAAGATTTTGACGAAAAGCTTTCATATATATCTGTATCCCCCCTTTTTATTTTAGGTTTTTGTATTTTGACCCATGAGTCTCCAGAAGGCAGTTGTATTACACATACCCATAGGGTGGAATCAATGCGCAGATTTCATCAAATTCACCCAAGCTGGTCTCCTTGAGTCAAGCAAGACTCCTCTGTCAGCACCAGCTGCACCTCACCTGCCTGGAAATACTGTGCAGCAGTGGCAGCCATATGTCTGTATATCCCAAATCTAATTGGCTATTAGCTCTCTCCTTGGAGGAATAACCCATAGCTGATGCTACTAGCTTACATCCTCTAGTGATTAGGAGATGTTATAAGCCTCAATAAGACCCTGTCATATTTTACAGAAAAAGTGTAATTCATGGATTAACATACCATCCAAACATCTGTGTTAGTACCAAAGTAACCTATCATAACAATTAGTACTGTTTAAATACGTATATATCTAATTGCTTGTGCTTCATTAGTAGGATCGAAAGGTTATTCCTGGACAAACTGTCAGCCCATGAAAGGAAACAGCCATAATTGACCAGAGTCCAAAACAACAACTCCAGAGAAAGTAGACTGTTTTGCTTCTCATCCACCTGTGCCCCTTTTCTAAGCCTAGGGAACAATCTGCAGAAGAGGGGGCATGGTAGAATGTAAGGGCTGCAATTGGGGTGAATGGTGAAACTACAGCAATATAGTCTGGACACTTATTTGATCAACTTGATTGAACATACAAGCCCCGGCCCCCCCAGCTGGATGGTGGGACCCTTGGACTGTGTGGGTTTGGGCATAACTGCTTGCAAATTGATTTTAGATGAAGGATGCTTGTATTCATAAATTATTGCTTATTGTTAAAAAATGAAAAAAAAAGAAGTAATAGAAAAGAAGAAATAGCATATATAAATATTAGATAAAGATTAGTCAGTATTTATTTCCTCTGACTATAAAGTTAATGGGCTAAATGAAAAATTTTATGTCCTATATATTTGATTAGATTTTATAATATATGATCACAGGGGCTGGAGATATGGGATCAGCAGTTAAGAGCATTGCCTGCTCTTGCAGAGGACCCAGGTTCAGTTCCCAGCACCTACATAGTGACTAGCAAATGTCTAACTCCAGTTTCAGGCATCTGACATCCTTTCTGGCCTCCACAGGCATTTCACAATGTGAGTCCACTTAAATATATGTGGGAAAAACATTTATGCATATTAATTATAACTAAATATGTCATTTTTTAAATTTATTTTTATTGATGCTTTGTGTATTTCATACATCATTTTCCAATTCAGTTCAGGCATATATCCCCTTCCCTTCCCCCCCACCCCACCCCTACCCATCGCAGATCGTGTATTCTGCCATAAGTTTTCTGCATCTTTCTCTGCTTTTTTGTTTTGTTTTGTTTTCATTTTTTTAAACAATAGGTGATAATTTGTGAGTACAAGCATCCTTCATGTAAAACCAATTTGCAAGCAGGTGTAAATATGTCATTTTTAAAATGATATATGATCACATTCCTCCAATAGTACTAATCATTAATTATACTTTTCTGGAATGTAAATAAATGGTTGTTGAAAAAAACAGATGTTTAGTATGCATCTAATTAACATAAAATATGTTATTCCAATTAAATATATTATAAGTAACTATCTAGGATTTAACTGTTTAAGTCAGATAAAATTGTAGTAATATACTTTGTCACATATAAGTGCTATAATGACCTGAAAAATATTCTGTGGTTGTATTGTAGAAATAATAATTTCAATAGTCACTGTTATGTCTCTTTATCAAATACTTTTGTACTATGATGAGTGTGGGAAGTTAGATTTCACTTGTTCTCTTATTTCTCAGAAATTACCAAGTTGAAGTCGTGAATTATTAGAGGCACAGTATGAACACTTTACGGTGTGCTACCCTCTCTCTAATCAACACCAACTCTTTGTGGTGTACATCCAACTATGGTGTGAACTTCCTGCTAAGGAAGTCAAGTTTGGTAATAGATGTTGAACACCATACAAATGTCATATTTCTTTTCTAGAAATTTGGCTGAGGATTAGGAAATACCTCTACAGGCATTGTACCACACATGTAGGCAATATACTCACACATGTAAAATAAAAAGAATAATTTAAAAAACCCTTCAATTCCTTGTAAAAAATTTTCTTTCTCTTTTCTCTTCCTTTGGATTTCCCTGCTTGACTTTTTTCCACCTTTGTATAAAGCCAGCCACAGAAAAAATACACATTGATGTTTAGTGTGCACCTAGGAGTGACAAAAATAGAAGTCCTAACCAAGAATGCTGAAGAAAAAGTTTAAGGGGAATGGGAGAATGGTTAGTCAATAGCCTCATTCTCTGACTCTGCTACTTATCTAGCAAACTAAATCAATCAGATTCATGATTGCTTTTATGAGAACTTTAACTTGTATGATTATAAGAACTCTATTTCTGTGAATTCCATTAATTAATTTAATCCTGTCAATTGTCATTACTTGATAGAAATTGTTCATTATTTCATTTCACAAACATTGCATATCAGCAAAAATAGTTATATCCTTCTATGAAAGTCCTGAACCTAGTGCAAATGTCAAAGATATGACTGCATATTGAATCATTCCAGAGCCTATAATCTAACTACCAGATCCTGTTTCTATTTGTAGTGACAATTTAGGTGAAGAGAAACAAGGAGAGATTTGGGATCTTGCGAGACAAAACAAAATGTGCTTAATTCTGTTTCATAAGAGCCCATAGGAATTGGTCTGCTTGTTTTGGATGGTTGAGATAAGTAAAATCTAGTCAGTTCTTAAGATTCAATTTTGATCTATACAATAGATGGATAGATAAGATCCCATGGATTAAATGAGAAAAAATACAAGGCATGGTGGCAAATGTAACAATGTCCCACTGACCTTTCTGTGCTGGGTAATTACAATAGAATGCTATTCAGTTCCAGTGAATTTG
The DNA here is from genome assembly GCA_009823505.1 of Rhizomys pruinosus. Taxonomy (NCBI): domain Eukaryota; kingdom Metazoa; phylum Chordata; class Mammalia; order Rodentia; family Spalacidae; genus Rhizomys; species Rhizomys pruinosus. The sequence continues at coordinate 959,925 of VZQC01013627.1, read as the reverse complement.
TGTTTTATGAGAAAACAGAAAGCAATTTTTTGGCTCTTTTGTATGTTTGTTCTTATTTTTTCATTCATATTTTTAATTTTAATTGATTTTTTATGCATCTCGTATGCAGTATTTTATCCTTCTTAATACAGCCTCCCCTATTGCCACACTCCCACATCCATCCCGCTGGATTCCATACATTCTGTCATTTACCTTACAGCCTATCAAATCAAGGTATTATCCTCTGATGAACTTAAGCGGGTGTTCATACACTGGAGTCTAGTAATCTTAAATGTCACCCCCTTAAACTTTGCTTGTATTTTGTGCATGATGTCCTCATTGGTGTAAGTTCATATGTGTAAGTTCCCAGGAACCTGTAAGACTCTGCATCCATGTGGTCATTCACCTATCCCCGTGCTCTTACACTCTTTCTACCTCCTTCTTTCACAGTGGTATCTGAGCCCTGGGTGAGTAAAATTTAATATGGGAATCCTGTCCAAGGACTCACACTCTGCAGACACTTATTCTCTACACTTCGGCCGTCATTGCCCTCTATTGCATGAGGGAGCTTCTTTGATAAGACTTGAAATATGCATTAGTATTCTCTCTAAACCTTGTTCCACTAGGTTCTGTAACCCTTAGGTATAAAACGCTGTGGTTTTCTCTAAAACCTATGACTTCTCCAGACATGTATATTTTGCTATGTATTTTTTTTTATTTTAAGTTGAACTTTAGAGTACACATAGCATCAAAGTAACATAAGTGAAACTCGTGATACCAAAAAAAGCATCAAAACATAGTGATGCTTTCACATGGAAAGTCCATCTTTTTCTCCAACTTGTATTGCTTCAACATTATATATATATATATATATATATATATATATAATGTCACACCTATACTAAAATTATGTCATCTGAAAATAAACGTTGCTATTTCCGAATCATATTTCTAGATTCAAATTTTTTTCTTTTAATTTTATATTACTCTAAATATGCATACATGCCCTCGACCTATATACCAAAATTTTAAAGTCTGAAAAAGTGGTAGGTTAATTCTAGAGCCTGTCAAGGGATTCANAGTAACAGACATCAGTTACTTCCCATTGAGTGTGCTTTCAGACCAAATAGGTAGCTGTTGATTACCCCCGAGATAAAAGTGCCACTATGGCCCAATATAGTTTGCTGTGCTGATCTCTGTTGGGGTTACTGGTCCTTAAAGCTCAGGTTGGACCACTGATTGATGTGCTCTCTTAGCAGCTTGCATAGTGTTCTCCCAAGTTCTGAGAGTTAGCCTTCAGGTAGGTGGTGGCTTTGAAGTCAATTTCAGCTCTTTGTTCCAAGTCCTGTGTCTGAAGTTTGTCTTGTCTTCAAAAACAATAAGGTCTTGTCTTCAAGCTCTTGGAGGCAATCAAGGGCCGTGGCAATAGCTTATATAATTTTGGGAGTCTTTGGAACTACTTTGGCCAACAACTCAAAGGAAAGTATCTATTGTCAGGCACTGTCTCTTGTTATTTAGCCTTCAGCTATACACGTGGAATCATATAGAGACATTTTTCCAAATGGTTTTGAACTAATACATTGACCTCTGGTTTTGTATACCAGCTAGGCATTATTTCATGCTCTATGACCTTCTCACTTCCTTCCCAGTTAGAGTAGCCCCATTCTTCCCATTTTAGTCCTGATACCTGTCTCCTACAGCGCCCCCTTGATCACCTTGTTCCCCATGTTTCCTTGGATTACCTTCCCTCTCCCCCTCCAGTTTAGATGGCATCATTTTACCCATGTCTCCCTGTCTCCTACTGCTCTCTCACAGGCTCCTTCTTTCCCTTTACCTCCCTGAATCATTTCCCTTTTCCTGGCTCCTGCAGTTCCATCAGGATGCATACTCACATGTAAGGATTTGGTGCTAGAATCTACATGGGCTGGAGAATAACTTTGTTTTTCTGAGTCTGTGGTATGTCACTTAGTGTAATACTTTTTAGTTCCATCCATTTACCTGCAAATTTCATTATGTCTTCTTTCTTTACTGCTGAGTAGAAATTTATTGTGTAAATGCACCTCATTTTCATTATTCGCTCATCAGCTGAGGGACACTTAGGTTCCTTCCATCTCTCAGCTATTGTGAAAAGAGCAGCAACAAACACAGATGTGCAAGATCTCTGTAATAGGAGTCCTATTATAGAGTCCTATTGGGTATATGCCAATGAGTGGTATAACTGGGTCAAATATTAGGTTCATTTTTAGCATTTCTTTTTTTAAATTTCTTAATTTTTTATTGATGTTTTGTGTATTTCATACATCATTTTCCAATTCAGTTCAGGCATATATCCCTTTCCCTTACCCCCACCCCACCCCATCCCAGATCATGCATTCTGCCATACCTGTCCAGCATCTTTCTCTCAGTTTTTTTTTT
>VZQC01013627.1:942947-955912 GCA_009823505.1 Rhizomys pruinosus | reverse complement strand
AGATGTTATAAGCCACAGTAAGACCCTGTCATATTTAACAGGGGGGAAAATTGTAATTCATGGATTAACATATCCAAACATGTGTCTATGCTAAAGTAACCTACCATAACTATTAGTGCTGCTTAAATACCTATATATCTAATTGCTTGTTCTTCATTAGTAGGATCGAAAGGTTATTCCTGGACAAACTGTCAGCCCATGAAAGGAAACAGCCAGAATTGACCAGAGTCCAAGTCAACAGCTCCAGAGAGAGTGGACTGTTTTACCTCTCATCCACCTGTGCCCCTTTTCTAAGCCTAGGGAACAACCTGCGGAAGAGGGGGCGTGGTAGAATGTAAGGGCTGCGATTGGGGTGAATGGTGAAACTACAGCAATGTAGTCTGGACACTCATTTGATCAACTTGATTGAACAAACAACCTGTCACCCCCCACTGGATGGTGGGGCTGTAGGTGTTTGGGCACAACAGCCTGCAGATAGGTTTTGCATGAAGGATGCTTGTACTCATGGATTATCACTTATAGCTAAAAATGAAGAAAAAAAAAACTGAGAGAAAGATGCAGGACAGTTATGGCAGAATGCATGATCTGGGATGGGGTGGGGGGGGCGGAAGGGAAATAAGCCTGAACTGAATTGGAAAAAATGTATGAAATGCACAAAGCATCAATAAAAACTAATTAAAAAAAATAAAAAATAAAACTATCAAATATTCTATGAAGAGCTGGTTTAGTAAACATGAAATTCTTTCAGGCTTTTCATGCCATGGAAGAATTTTCTTTCCCTTTCAACTATAATAAATAGTTTTGCTACATAAAGTATTCTGGGTTGGCATATGTAGTCATTTAGAACTGGGAATACTTTGGTCCAGGCTCTTCTGGCTTTCATAGTTTGCACTGAAAAGTCAGCTGTAGTTCTGATGGGTTTTCCTTTATATTTGACTTGCTTTTCTCTTGCAGCTTTCAGTATTCTCTCTTTGTTCTTTTCGTGTAGTGTTTTTATTATAATATACCGTGGAGAGTTTCTTTTCTAGTCCTGCATATTTGTCTTCTATGATCATGCTTCTTGTGTTTGTATGTGTATATCATCCCTTAATTTGGGCAATTTTCCTCTACAATTCTGTTGACATTATGGTCAATATTATCCTGAGAGTCTTCTCCTTCTCTATGCCTGTCATGTGTAAATTTGGTCTTTGCATTGTGTTCCACATTTCCTGCATGTACCATTCCTTCCCTTTTTTTTTCATATTCTTTGCTAGAACATTCTGGTTCTTCAGCTTTGTTTTCTAAACTGAACAGTCTGCTTTCCTTTATGCCATTATATTGGTGAGGTTTTCTATTGTTGTTTTAAGTTGGATTATTGAGCTTTTTCACTTCCTTCTTCCTTTTAACCTGAGTTGTCTTCAATACTTTTTTTTTCTGTTGTGAAGTTAGTCAGAACAAGTACCCTATTTTCTTTTTGCTCTTTAATTGTTTGTTTGTGTGCTATTTAAAGTTGTTGAATTCTTTGATCATGTTTATAATTATTCTTTTACATTCTGTGTCTTGAGTTATCTCTAGAGGGTTCTCACTGTAGTACTTTTCTATAGGACTGGTAGTGTTTGGTAGAAATATATTATTTTTGCTTTTCATATTATTATTTTTTCATTGTTGTTTATCTTGTGGATTTCTTTTGTTGCCTGTGATTCTGGTAAAAAACTCTCCTGACACAGAGTCCAAAAAACAAAACAAAACAAAACAAAACAAAACACAACCTCAAGCCTTCCTTTTTTAAGTTGAAGTCTGATTTTGTGTGCATTATTGATATACCTTTGTTGCTCTTTGATTGTATATAAAAAGCCGGTTAGTCTAGACATCACATTCTCTCTTTGGATTTTATATTGTAGTGACAAAATGGCTCCAGTCAAGCTACCCAGAATCTCTCCAGGAGAGAAAACCATATCTGGCTAGTTAAGAGAACATCAGAAGTCTCAGGTGATATATTAGTCACTTTTATGTTGCTGTGGCAGAAACACTATGAACAAGGGAACTTGTAAAAGGATAGTTTGTTTTTTTGAACTTACCAACCCAGGGGAATTAAAGTCCATCATGGAGGGGAGGCCTGGTGACTGGTGTACCAGCAAAGTTTCACATCTTCAAGCAGTCCCAGGAAGTAGGATGAGCAATTGGAGATTGGCAAGACTTTCAGAACTCTCTACAGAAGCATGGCAACACTCTCTAAGACTTCTCAAAACAGCAGCACCAACTGAGAACAAAGGTCTGAATACTTGGAGCCTATGGGAGACTGTCTCATTCAAACCACAACAGATGGGTTGTGCCAATGTCTAAAGAGAGGAGATGGGAGATGGAAGTGCTGGTTCCCCCTGTTGCTCAGAGTGGGAGGGGCTGCAGATGATCTCAGAGCAGGGTGCTGGGCAAAGCCTGATTTGGAAAGCTGACCACATAGAGGCTAGTGTTAGGCACTCTTAGGAAGTATCCCCAGATCTGAGTCCCTACTAATCAGCAGGGTAACCTGGCCCTGGTGCTGTGGGAAGGAATGTAACTGGTCCCAAAGTGGGGGGAGGGGCACAGTTTGATTTGGGAACCTCACCCTGTTGAGGCTGTAGTCAGGCACTCTCCTCTTTTGATTTTTTTGAGAGAATCTCCTTGCAGCCCCACCTGGTCTGGGACCCCTTATGTAGACCAAACTTGCCTCAATCTCACAGAGATCCACCTGCCATCACCTTTCAAGTACCGGTATTAAAAACATGAATCACCATACCTGGCCTTTCAGAAACAAAATATTTTTAATACATTAAATCTTATATTTTACGATTTCTGAAGTAACTTTGCCTAGTAGGTACTGGCCTTGTGAAGATATTTTGAAACCATGACTTATCTTCCAAATTGGACTTTCAATTTAAAATTCTGATACATTGACCTTGTTTTATGTTTTGTAACCTAAATTTCCAATAAACAGCATGCCAGCCAAAGATACTCTATTTGCTGACAAAACTCCAGACCAGTTTAGAACACAATGAAATATTTAAGCTAAGATAAAGCAGACAGAAACTCAACCATCAACAGAAAGATTTTAAATCTATTGACAGTTTCTACTGGGACAGTCATTGAATAATTATGTCTGTCATTGTGTGGATTAATTGACATCAGTAAAAGATCAGGAAGTTTTTCAATGGAGCCTGTGATGTTTTATTCTCTTACATGACTGTCTGCCCTTTTAAGATGTCCTCAGCATGCTGTAGAGCTCAATCAATTTGCCATTTTATTTCACTCATATAAATTCACCCAGTGAAGTCTCAGAGTTGAGGACCCTGAACAAAGTGTAACAAGAGTTACAGCTAATCCATCTGCCCCAAATTTCCCATTCCAGAACTTTATCACTAAGAAGGCATACAGGACCAAAAGCCATAAATAGAAAACGGGTCTCATGTTGGCTTTCTGTGCTAGTATAGAATTATATTGAATCAAATATATTCTTAAATAAAATGTTATGGATAAATTATGATTCCTCATCTTAGGTGGTTCGTGATTGTTTACAGTGATCTTCACAGCAAAATGTGATGTAAAATGCTAAGCAAATCATCCTTACATAAAAGTGAAATATTCAATACAGTAATTCAGTGATATCATGTTATGAGTCCTAATGGTTTAGATAATTCTTAGTAATATGTTTACCACATAAAACCAAAGTCATAAAAACTGCAGTTACTTGTAAATGCTCTTTTCCAAGGGAATCAGCAATAAAGAGCACCGTTTAACAAACAGATGTTCAGATATGTATTATGTTAATAAACCCAATGGCTAAGCTTGATTTGAAAATGACATATTTGCTACCCCTGGCTGCCTCATCACTATCCCCTATGGCATAATTTAAAAGCATTGACACGTAGAAAGAACTTAAGGCAGCATACTGCTGCTATTTGAACCTCAATTATTTATGATTATGTTGTTCAATGACCTAAAATTATTTACATAAAAACCACAAAATATATAGACAGCTAATATATAAAGACCAATTACTCATAGGGGGTATTCTGTTTACAAATATTATGCCTGCAATCCATACCCATAGATTGGACGTTCATGCTCTACGGTACTTTCTTCCTATGAAATTCTAAGTGAGAATATTAAAGATGAAAATATAACAGTAGTTATATTCATTAAAATTCAAATTCATTGAAAACTATTGCAATATATGGAAGGAAATTTAATATAGAACTGAGTTCTGTTTTGAACATAACATAGCCAAGTGGGAATTCATAGCTTAGTTACTGGTGGTGATCAGTGGATGGAAAATTAGAGAGAAGAAACATCATCAGGGGCTTTCGAAGAATCTAATGCCACTTGGGAGATTCTTGCTGAAACCAGGCCAGAATGATCAGATAGAATGGGTGAGGAAGATGATCAGGTATAAAGGTAGAAATTTCTTACTAAAAAACAGATTTGGGGCTGGAGAGATGGCCTAGTGGTTAAGAGCACCGACTGCTCTTGCAGAGGACCCGGGTTCGATCCCCAGCACCCACATGGTGGCTGAGAACCGTCTTTAACTCCAGTTCCAGGGGAATCTGAAGCCCTCTTCTGACCTCCGCTGCATTGCACGACACGGGTGCACAAACCTGCATGCAGACAGTACATTCATACACATACAAAAATAAATAACATAAAAAAAAAACAGATTTAACAGAATTTTCCACTAAATTGGGCATTTGCAAAGGTAAAGAAGTCCGGAACCCTAGTTGGCAAGACTTTTCAGAGAAGCCCACTGTGGTTTTTGTCAAGATCCAGTATATAAAAACATACAAGTCTAACTGAGTCAAGGGTAAAGAGAAGTGGCCAGCCATTTCAGAACCTTTTCTCTGTGTCGGTTTCTGAAAACTTGCTACAGAAGTCCCAAGGTTGGTCTATGCAAGAAATTTGAAAGTGGTTGATAATAGTGATCTTAGAGTTAGCCCTATTTTAAAATCATCTCTTCAGCTTTTACTATACAGTAAATTGCTCAAGCTCTAGTGTCCGCATTTTCCAACTGCAAAACAGAAACAATTTCCCATAGAGTTTAGCATGTGATTAAACCATTCAATTCATCAAAATAACTACAGGTACACCAGCAACTTAGATAAATACATTTTTTTTATTTCTCCCTCCTTCCCTTCTTCTATCCCTTCCTCCCTTCTGCCCTTCGTTCTTTCCTCCCTTCTTTTTCTGTAATCCGGTCTGGAACCAAGGCTGGCCTAGAATTTGCTGTGTATCTCAGGCTGTCAAGGAAAGAGTGATTATCCAGCTTTAGCCTCCCAAGGGCTGTAACTTCAGATTTGTATCACCACACTCAACTTAGAGGAACAGATTTTCAATTGGAAAAATGACTTTAACTCTGAAAGAAGTGATTCACTGAATATATAAGTAAGCAAATATGATTATACTTATAAGTTTGAAACATTTGTGTGTAGATGTTAATTTCTTCTGAATTGAAACATTCTTTCATAGAGGAATGAAGGAGAATCTTAAGACTCCAAAAACTAACATTTAATAGGCTTTGAAAATTCAGAAAACCTACAAGATCCATGAAGGTCATAAACTTATAAAACTCACAAGAATCCTCCCCAACTTTATAGGCAAAGCAGAAATTTGTTAGAGAAGGGATTCTCTACCATGAGGCTATCTATAAATTGTACATGAAACTTTGGTCAAATAGTTTCCTTTGAATCACCCACGTACCTATAAATAATCCTCAATAAACTCAACAGTTCACCAAGCTATACTCAAGCAGAATTATTCCTTTGGTTTGTTTCTGGAGCCCTGTCAAGCAGATGTTTATGTTTCCCCAAGAAAATAATCACACAATATTGTTAAAGAAAAACAATTAATTTGAGGAATAAAATGAAGAACATTAACATATGATCATGAAATTAAAACAGATGAATGGAAGGCTAGTAGACCAACCACATCTCTGTATCACAGTTCCAGTCAGTGAAGTACCAAGACTTTGTACTATGGTAAAATCCAGTGTGTGACTAGATCTTGTATTTATAGTGAAAATCAGTATAGTCTTCCTTTAAATTATTTAGCTGGCTGAAGCATGTAGCACACTGCCCTTTTAAAGAAATTAGCATCTAATGGAAAAATATTTAAAAAAAAGACAAATTGACACTGTAATCTAGTAAGTACAAGAAAAATAATTAATTCAATGTTACAATGTCATGGTTTTTTGTAGAGCTCTAAAATAAAAGGTAATCAGATAATTTGCTTAAATATTTTAAGAGATGAGTTATCAACTGAATCGAATTGTCAACCATTATTGGTATGCCAATCACGTTTCTTATACAAATAATATATATAATCTTCTCCACATTGCCCCCACACACACAGCCCAGAGAAGAATTGGACTTGGCCAGGCATGGTGACACAAACATTCAAGTCTTTAAATCTCAGCTCTCAGGAAGCTGAGATAGGTGGATCTCTGTGAGATGAAGGGTGACCCTGTTGAAAAAAAAATCAGATTTATTTATTTATTTATTTATTTTTTAGCCATTTCTCCAGGCCCTGCACTTAAATTATTAAAAGTCTGCTCAACTGCTGGGTATGGTGGTGCACACCTTTAATCCCAGTTTTTGGGAGGCAGAGGCAGGTGGTTTTCTGTGAGTTCAAGCTCAGCCTATCTACAAAAGCAAGTGCCAGACTAGCTGTAGCTTAAAAAAAAAAAAAAAAGCAAACAAAAGAGAGTAATTGCAGTGTCCAGACTTGGTTTATGGAGGACTAGAGTACGTGCCTTAATTTAATGTCAACTATTGAATACAACCTGTTCTAGTAAGGAGTCGCAATATTGTGGGTGAGAATCTGTCTTCCATTCCATTGACCTGGCCTGTGGCCCCATAGTCCTTGGGATATTTTCTTGATTGCTGGGTGATAGGGCCCAGTCTCTCTCTCACTAGGGATTGGTAGTAGGTCCAGCCCCTTTTGTCCTTTTGCATTTATTTTTTGCCCTTTGAGTCGTATTTTGTTCTGATATCCTGCGGCACGTGTCCTGGTCATTATTACATATAGAAAAGCAGGCTACGTAAATGTGCCAGACGGAGCGAGCCAGTAGACAGTCATTTCCGTCCATGTGCACCGTGCTTGACCTTTGACTCCTAGGTTCTTGCCCCAAGTTCCTACTTGGACTCCCTAAATGATGTAATTGTGAATGGTGAGATTTTAAGGACCGAAATATTATATGTCTGTTAACACATCCAGAATTAAAACTTTTGGTTCCAGACCGTTTCTGTCACAATCCATGCTGTCAACCTGAAGACAGCTATATACTAAGAGTCTTATGGTGCCTATTTCGTTCTTCAACTCCATTCTGCAAGTGGAGTAAATTTGAGGAAATAGTGCGGCTTTCAGTCAATTTCCACACTACAGTCTCTTGACAACGATTGACTATTATTGACTCTTATCTTAATCTTCATTACACTTATCCGGCTTTCCAGGGAGGAAGAACCAACAGCTTCCCAGTTCCTGTCGTCCTCTATCTGAGATAGAGAATCCTTTTGTCTTTTTTTATGTTTGTCCACTCTTTTCCACCATTAAATATTTTAGTTATTTAAATTTTTATTCACTAATTTCGATAAAGAACAAGATTCATGTTCCATGTTGCCTGCTCATTCCTGATTCCCTCACCCCCTTCTTCACCGACTACGTGCATAATTACTGCCAGTAACATCGCTTTCGTTACCATCTCTTAGTCTTCTTCAATTAGTTTTGCGCATGGGGTACGTGTTGTACTGTAGTTTGAGCAGACATTTAACTCGTTCAGTCCAGTTTTTTGACCTGCAGTATTTTCCCAGTTGTTTGGGTATTTCGCTATTACTCCGAAAATGCAGATTATCTGCCCAACTGCTTTGTATATGTTTTAGAAGAAATTCTTCTACGTGGCAGGGTTTCTCCTTCTCTACCATCTCGTAGGAGACTAATACTTTGAGTCTAGACTGTGGGAAGTATATGTTGGCACTACTAGCATATTCCACAGATCGCTAGCCTGCTACCCTTAGCATTCGTTTGTGTTTTTCTGGGACTTGTGTTAATTCACTCAGCATAACTGTCCCTCTTTAGCTCCAGTGATTGCCCCTTATTCTTCCCTGGTCCATAAAAGCTCGTGATGTCGCTTTCTTTACTGTATCTTGCTTGCAACATGTTACAGAGAAGTTTACCTCCTACCATTTGTGTAGATGTATCACTCCCCTTTTATGTCATGGAAGTTTTTCCTCTCCTGTTCAGCTAGATCCTCGTTATCCACGCCTTTTTTGGTATAGTACTTGTTCTGGGTTTGCCAATCCTTCCTTTAGCTGGGATATTTGCCTTCCATTGTTCTTGCCTCGCATTTTTTTATCCATTTGTCAGTTGAGGGCATTTAGGTTGGCGTCCAGCTCTCCTTCTATTTTGTGAGAGCAGAGCTGCAATACATCTTTTGCCCTTTGCTTCCATGAGGTGTGTTTTGTTGCTGGCATAGTATCTCTGTGGGGACGAGATGTAATTCTTTGACGGGTACATGCCAGGAAGTTTGCGTTAGAGATTCGAAGGTCTCCGTGATCAGTGTTTCTGTGGCAATTCACATTGCCAAGTCCTTCCAGTAGGTTGTTTCGGATATGTCCAGGCTAGCCTTTTCCTAATTATCGTTCGGCTTGTACGACAAGTTCTAACATTGTCATGACTTCCTCTAAAACCACGCAATGTGGAATGAGGCTGTTCCCCACATTTGGCTTTCTCTTTCTGCCACATTACCCTTTGGGCGGTTTGCCTAGCCTTCGGAATATACATTTGTTTTTCTGATCTCCTTATGCTCTTGCTCTTATTAGGAGTAAAAAGAAAATATCTCTTTAAAATGATATGCCTAGGTGAGGTTTTTCAGTCGGAATTTGCATTTTCCTTAATAGTAATTTTAAGTGAGTTGAGTTCTTGGTTTGTCCTATTTGGGGTTATTAATTGTCTGTCAGGTATTTGTATGTTTGTCTAATTTTGTTAGTTTGGTTGCGGGGAGGTGTTGAATTCTTTTTTTCTTTCATGACATTCTCTCAATATTCCTTCGCTTTAGTGAAGCTCTTCATGTTCAGTCTGTTGAAAGTATTCTTTTGCCCTTTGAACCTACTCTATAATGATGTGGGTATTCGTATTTTGTTTTCTCTCTCTCTTTCTTTGTTTTTTTGAAGTAGTTTATTTAATATTCCTGGAATATCATGCCTTTGTCAGATGTATCTAGTTGTATTAGGTTTCACATCCTCTTCCGGATTTCTCTGTCCTCCTTGATGTTTTGGTCTTTCCTTGATTGTTTTTGAGTCAGAAGCTTTTTGACGTTGAATGAGGTCCCATTGGTCAATTGTCGACCTTAATCTCTTAGAATGGCGGGATGCTGTCTGATTTTAGGAAAGCTTTTTTTCCTATGCCTATGTCTTGTGTCTGCTGCCAACTGTTTTTCTCTATCCCTTCAAGTAGTTTGGGGTTTCACATTGAGGTCTTTCAATCATCTGGAGTTGATTTGTACAGGGATGAAAAGGTTATGTTGGGTTTAATTTCATTCTTCTAACAAAGTGGTAATCCATTTTGCCAACACACTTCTGAAGATGCTGTCTTTTCTCCATTGTGTGTTTCTTGGCCCCCTTGTACAAATTATGAATGGCTGAAATTTGTAATGCTGTCTGGTCCAGAATGTTGGAATCTTCGGTTTATGTTCCAGTTGCCAATTTTCAGTCGTGGTTTTTTGTGCCAGTACCTTAGAATGCGTTTTTATGCTATATAGCCCATGTATAGTATAATGTTTAAAAATCTGGGATATATGAGATCTCTCCTGTGTAGACTTTTCACTCAGGATATGATTTAGCTAGGTTCGGGGTCTTTTGTTTGTCCAAATGATTTAGAACTTTTGTTTCCATAGCCTGTTGAAAAACTCTTGGGGATTTTGATTGGGATTTGCATTAAGATCTTATAACAAGAGTTTTGGTAAAATGGACCATTTACAATGATTAGATTTTCCCATATGGACATGTGGTAAGGTTTTTCCATTCTCTTGAAGGTCATTCTTCAATTCTTTCTTTAAGGTTTAGAAATATTTTTGTATATAACGCGGTTTTTGGTATTCTTGTGTTACGGGTGTTTGTTCCTAAGGTATCTTATTGTTTTTTAGGCTAATTGTCGTAGTGGGAAAGCCGTCTCCTTAGATATTCTTCTTCTCCGAGTTGCTTGTTGGTTGGTTAAAGAAAGGCCAATTGATTTTCTAAGGTTAATTTTGGTATCCTGACCCCTTTGCTTGAAGCTGTTAAATCGTCTTCTGGAGTTTTCTGTTGAGTTTTTGTGCATCCCTTAAGTAAAACCATCATTATTTCATCAGCAATAAGGTGATAGTTTTTGCTTTCCCTTCTTTTCCAAATTATTAATCCTTAAATTTTTTTTTTCTTTTTTTTTTTTTTTTTTTTTTCTTGTCTTATTGCCCTTAAAGCATTTCTAACACTATTTTGAAGAGGAGTGTTGATAGGGGCAGCCTTGCCGGGTTCCTACCTTTAAGGGAAATGTTTCTGTCATTTCCCATTTAAGGATGTGTATGTCAGTGGGTTTGCCTGTAATGTGGCTTTGATTACGATTTGAGGACTATTCCGCTCCCAATCAATTCCTTCTAGGACTTTACGCATGAAGGATGCTGGATTTTGTCAAAAGGCTTTTTCTAGCATCAGTTGAGATGATGGTGTGGTTTTTGTCTTTGTTCCATTTATGTGTTTATGAGTTTATTGATTTTCCATATGTTGAACCATCCCGCATCTCTGGTTAATGGAATGCCACCCTGGTCATGGCCGGTTAGACGGATGATCTGTCCTTGCATGTAGGGTCTGTATGCGATCTTGCCATTATTAAGAACTTCGCTTTAGGTAATTCCTTTGGCCACTGCTGGATTGGATGTAACGAGTCGCCACCGAGGAGATGGGTCCTAAATTCTCAACTTTTTAGTTGGTCTTTGCACTGGTGTTTTGGTAATAGAGCTGATGTTGGCTTCGTAGAAGGAATTTGGGAAGAAGTCCCTCATGATTGTATACTTCTAAAACAGTTTCAGAAATAATGGTTGTAGGTCTTTTCGAATGTTTTAATAGAATTCTGCTGTGAACCGTACCCTGGGTCCCTCTTGGCTTTTTACGTGGGAGCTTTTTTTTTTTTTAGTTGCTCATGTTTCTTTTTGTATGGCCTAGCTTGTTCTCCTCTTGGCAAGTTTTATTCCACAGTTCAATAGATTCACTTTCTCTAATTTTATTTGATATATCTGATTCCTATAATTTTCTTGTTCCTTGCTTTGTAATGTCCTCATCACAGATTGTAGTGTGAATTCTGGAGCTTGGCTTCCTTCTTTCTTTTAATGGACCTAGAGTTCCTTACATGCTGTTATTCTTCAGACCCTGTTGTTTTTTTTTTTTCATGAATTTTCTGATTGTTCTTGTATTTATTTCATCTTTTCTGACCGATTTCTCTTAGATTTTTCACTTCTGTTGGTTTACGAATCTCGTTGTGCCTTCATGCTTTAGCTGTATGTTAGATCATACTGTCTCATTCTAATTTTCTCATGTTGAGCATCCGGCAGGTTGCCTACTCTCTACATCTTAGATTTAAAACAGTCACAAATGACATTGTAGATATTGGATTTTTTCTTTTTTGTTTAACTTTTGTGGCTAGACGCATCTGGTTGAGTTTTGGCTAAGATACATTCTTGCTATCTAATTTTTCCTAAGTTCTTTTTGTCTTTTTCATATCGCATTTTTTTTTTTTTTTTGTTATGTTTTCTTATGTTTGTTTTAGTCGTTCCATTGTCACGATGTTCCGTCCTATCCCTTGTGCTCTTTCTGTTTTTCTAATGTAGCACCCATGGGCTATGAAATCAGGATTTAAACAGACCAAAAATGACATTTAAACATTGGATTGGTTAATGAAAGGATGCTAGTATGTTCCCAGGAAAAATTCCCAAGCCCACACTGGAGAAATGGGCTGCCAGTGGTATATTACAGTAGCTCTAAGATAAACCACCAGTGTATTGGGTCAACCAGCACATGTTCACGCTAGCTTTACTATGCTGCTGCAGTAAGAAGCTGCCAGCATGAAACACCTTCCTTCATGACATGACAGAAGAAATATTTCACATTCTGTTCCTCTTACTCATTCTGGCTGATTTTCTCCCGAATTCACTGCTTGTATTTTTATTAGATTTATAGGAGAGGCAAGGGAGTTAGAGAAATGTCATTTTGACTTTTTAGCTTCTGCAGTTCAAGAAGGCGTACAATATGAATATCCATGAGAAGTAAAGAAGAGTGGATAACAGGATGAAGAAACAGCAAACAAAGCATGTGGAATGGCAAAAATATGTAGAACCCACGACCATCGATATTACAATATTAGGCACAATAGAGTAATTAAAGCCTAGAGTGGGGTAGGCATATGGAAGGAACAGTGTTAAGAGTCTACATTATAAAACAAAAGTACTGTTTTCAGTGGATAATGAGAAATCTTTTCTTAAGTATAAATGACCTAGCAAACATACTTTGTTCTCCTCTCCTGAATACATGTAGTTATGTTTAGGAACAGGCTCTTAATCCACTTTTCAGATATGATTTTCTTAATGTTAGTTTTTCTATTCTTTGTAGTTGACTTAGAGAGTAAAGCTATAAAATTATTAAATTGTGGCTTCCCCGTCCATTTTAAGAAAAGATTAACTTAGACTTTACAATATAACTTGAAAGATTCCTGCTTTCATTTCATATCTAATGGTTGAGGATCTAGCTTTTTCATGTTTGGCAGAATAAACAAGTCAAATACATGGATATATATATTATATATATATATATTAAGTATATATATATTTTAAAGGAAATGGCAAATTAAAACCACTTTCAAGATATGTCATCTCACCGCGCCCCAATACAAGGCTGAAAGGATCAAGAAATCAAATTGGGGCTGGAGAGATGGCCCTTATA
>VZQC01013627.1:869043-942509 GCA_009823505.1 Rhizomys pruinosus | reverse complement strand
TCCAGCAGTTAAGAGTGCCCAACTTGCTCTTGCAGAGACCTGGGTTCGATCCCCAGCACCCACATGGCAGCTGAGAGCCATCTTTAACTCCAGTTCCAGGGGAATCTGACACGCCTCTTCTACCTCTGCAGCATTGCCCGACACAGGTGCACAACGTTACATGCAGACAGTAGCTTCATGATCACATTAAAAGATAATAGAAATATAAAAAAGAAGAAAGATAACAAAAATGATCCGTAAAATGCTGGAAGAGGTTGTTGGGAGACAGGGGAACACTTACTTCCACGTCCTGGTGGAATGGCAAAACTTTACAACTACTATGGAAGCAGTAGTGAGAACACTTAAAAGACTCCGAAAATGTACCCTACCACCGACCCTGCATACCACTTCTGGGGAGCATATCTATCGAGTATTCTTCCACCACATAGATACATGTACAGCCATGTTTATTTGCGCTCTCTCTTCACAATAGTGCCCTCTCAACTGACAATGGATAGAGAAAATCTTGTACAACTACACAATGCAGTTCTTTTTTATTTTTTTCAATTTATTGTGATTTATTTTTATTGTCTAGTGTAGTGTACTGTGTTGCATGTGGTTGAGCCAGTGACTCAGCACTGTGTTGTTGCAATGCGTCCGAGAATAGGAGTGTCAGAAGAGGGCATCGTAAGTTCCCCTGGAAACTTGAATGTGAAGTATAAAGCTTACGGTTCTTAGCTGCCACTACTGGGTAGTCATTGTCTGGATGGAACCTGGTCCTGCCTCGCACACAAGCGAATGTCATGCACTCTTTAACGCGGACTGCGCCATTATCAGCACCCAACATGGATGTATGCAGCAATTAAAGGAAAGATGACACATTAAATATTTGCAGAGTTAAGGATGTGGAACATAGAAGATTATATGCAAAGTGTAAGTAAACAATCCTCAGAAAAACAGAAGAGAAGATGGGTATCCCTCAACTGTGGATGGCTAGTATTGAAATGCCCATACCAATTTGGCCAATGGACTTAAAGGATTACTTATTTTCATTCAAATTTTTTTCTTTTAGTTTTATATTACTCTAAAATATGAATATATGCCTTCTGCCCATATACATTAATTACCATGCCAGCAGAATTCTATAAAACATTTAAAGAGGTCTTACAGGGGCTGGAGAGATGGCCTAGCGGTTAAGAGTGCCGACCGCTCTTGCAGAGGACCCGGGTTCGATCCCCAGCACCCACATGGCGGCCGAGAACCGTCCAAAACTCCAATTCCAGGAGAACTCCAGTTCCAGGGGAATCTGAGATCCTCTTCTGACCTCCACGGCATTGCACGACACAGGTGCACAAATTTGCATGCAGACAGTACATTCATACACATACATAAATAAATAAAATTTAAAAAAATAAATAAAGAGGTCTTACAACCTTTACTACTCAAACTGTTCAGAAGGATACAAATAGAGGGAAATATCCCAAACTCCTTCTCTGAAGACAGCATCACTCTAATACCCAAACCAGGCAAAGACACAACCAAAAAAGAAAAATATAGGCCCATATCATTAATGAACACAGATGCAAAAATTCTCAACAAAATACTTGCAAATTGCACACTGTAGTAGCCTGTACAGAGGAGAGCATGACCTACATTAACCTAACCTGTTCTAGGTAGGTGACCATACAAGCAGCTGAGTCGCAGACCTGGGCCAATCATAAGGCGACACGATGACTGCACTAAGAGGAAAGTGGAATGCAAATAGTACATAAACCCTAACCTTGCCCCCAATAAATGAGTCCACAGCAGCTCGCCTTCTGCTGCATTCACCTGACTCCCAGGGTCTACAACTTGACTCCTTTCATTCACAGTTGGACTACAAAATTCCCAGGTAGGCCCCAGGCTATTGACAACACCATACAGACCCACATCAAAAAGATCATCCATCATGATCACAAGTTCCATTCATACCAGAGATGCAGGGATGGTTCAACATATGTAAATCAATAAATATCATAAAACACATAAATGGACTGAAGGACAAAAAATATCACAGAATCATCTCAACTGATGCAGAAAAAGCCTTTGACAAGATCCAGTATCCTTTCATGTTTAAAGTTCTAGAGGGAATTGGACAGAAGGGAACAGGCGTAAATCTAATCAAAGCCAAATACAACAAACCCAGAGCCAACGTCATCCTAAATGGAGAAAAATTAGAACTATTCCCCTTAAAGGCAGGAAATTGACAAGGCTGCCCCCGTCACTAACTCCTCTTCAACATAGTCCTTGAAATGCTTGCTAGGGCAATAAGACAAGAGAAGTAGATTAAAGGAGTACTAACAGGAAAAGAGGAAATTAAAATATTTTTTCTAAAAAGAAAATCGGTAATGATACAGAACACCTGACTAATACTGTCAAATGAAATTACCCAATTGCCATTTATGGAACACCCCACCATTTGATCTCTATAACACGAATACGGAACATTCAAGGAGATGGAGTATAAAATTTATTTATAAAGTCCCAAGGTTTTGGGGCTAGAGAGATGGCCTAGCTGTTAAGAGCACCAACTGCTCTTGCAGAGAACCCGGGTTCAATCTCCAGCACCCACATGGCGGCTGAGAACCGTCTGAAACTCCAATTCCAGGAGAACTTCAGTTCCAAGGGAATCCAACACCCTCTTCTGACTTCTGCAGCATTGCACGACACGGGTGCACAAACCTATCTGCAGACAGTATATTCATACACATAAAAAATAAATTAATTAAAAAATTTTTAAAGTCCCAAGGTTTCACAGCATTTAGAAATTATGTTTTGCTAATAAGATAACAAAGCTAAATGTTACTAACAGAATGATAACTAAAGAAAAACTTCAAACATTTAGGTACTACAAAAATTAATAAGCCCATGGGTTTATATGAGCATTAAAATAATTTATTCGATATTTTGAGCTGTAAAAAGATGATACATCAAGACTTATACAATGAAGTGAAAATATTTCTTAGAAAATTTAGAACACTACAAACTTAATTTAGAAATAAATAAAAGTCTTGAATAAGTTAATCTGAATTTAATGCTCAGAAATCTAGATAAGGAAGAAATTACACTTTTTATAAGCAGAAAAAATTAAATAAAAATTAAATAAACAACAGAATTCACAAAATATACTACAAAATTCATTGATAGACACATTTCACTAATGAACATACATGCAAAATCTCTCAACAAAATACTTGCAATCCGCATACAGACACATATCAAAAATATCATCCACCATGAACAAGTTAGATACATACCAGAGATGCAGGGATGGTTCAACATATGTAAATCAATAAACATCATACAACACATAAATGGACTGAAAGACAAAAACCACATGGTCATCTCAATCAATGAAGAAAAGGCCTTCAAAAATTTCAACATGCCTTCATGGTTAAAGTCCTGGAGGGAATTGGACTTCAGGGTACATTTATCAACATAAAGACATATATAACAAACCCACAGCCAACATGATACTAAATGGGGAAAACCTAGAAGCATTCCCCCTAATGTCAGGAACCTGGCAAGTCTGTCCCCTATCCTCACTCCTTTCTAATATAGAGTTTGAAATGCTGGCAAGAGCAATAAGACAAGAAAAGTAAATTAGAAGAGTACTAACTAGAAAAGAGGAGGTCAAACTATCCCTTTTTGCAGATGACATGATGGTTTAACTAAGGGACACCAAAAACTCCACCAGAAAAACTGCTAGAAACCATCAACAGGTTCATTAAAGTAGCAGGATATAAAATTAACCTAGAAAAATCAGTAGCTTTTATTTATGCCAATAATAAGCAATTGAAGAAGGAATACAAGGAGACTTTGTCACTCAAATTAGCCTCAAAAAATAATAAAATACCTAGGAACAAACCTGACCAAAGACACTAAACAATCTCTACAATAAAAATTTTAAATCCCTAAAAAAGGAGATTGAGAGCCAGGTTCCGTGGTGCATGCCTTTAATCCTAGCACTTGGGAGGCAGAGACAGGCAGATCTTTGTGAGTTCACGGCCAGCCTGAGCTACAGAGCGAGTTCCAGGACAGCTGAGGCTACAAGGAGACCCTGACTCAAAAAGACCAAAAAAAAAAATAGTAAAAATGACCATCCTGCCCAAAGTAATATACAGATTCAATGCAATTCCAATTACAATCCCAATTAACTTCTTCACAAACCTAGAAAAAAAAGTCCTAAAGAGCATATGGAAAAACAAAAGACCCTGGATAGCCATAGAAAACCTGAGCAAAAAGAACAATGCAGGGGGGAATACCATATGAGATTTCAAACTATATTTCAGGGCTATAGTAATAAAAACATCATGGCATTGACACAAAAACAAACCCATATTTCAATGGAACAAAATTGAAGACCTGAATCTGAGCACATCCAATTTCAGCCACCTCATATTCGACAAAGGGGCCAAGAAGATTCAAGGGAGGAGAGACAGAATCTCTTTAGCAAATGGTGTTGGCATAACTGGATCAACACTTGTAGAAGAATAAAACTAAACCCCTACCCCTCACCCTGTGCAAAAATCAACTCCAAATGGATCAAAGACCTCAACGTGAAACCTGAAAACTCTGAAAATTGACAACAACCTACAAAACATAGGCATAAGAAAAGACTTTCTAAATCAGATAGCAGCTGTGCTAGAACTAAAGTCAACAATTGACAAGTAAGACCTCAATAAACTCAAGAGCCTCTATACAGCAAAAGAGACAATCAATGAAGTTAAGAGAAAACCCACAGAGTGGGAGGAAACCTTCAACAGTGATACATCTGACAGAGGATTAACATCCAGAATATATAAACTTCTCAAAAAACAAAGAGGTAAGAAAACAAATGATTCATTCAAAAGATGGAGTAAAGAGGTGAGCAGTGACTTCACAAATGAAGAAGTAAAGATGGCTGAGAAACATTTTAAAAGTATTCAACATTGCTAATAATTAAGAAAATGCAACTTAAAACCACTTTAATATATTATCTTACTCCAATAAGACTGTCCAGGATCAAGAAAACCAGATAGAAGCCAGGTGAGGTGGCGCATGCCTTTAATCCTAGCACTCGGGAGGCAGAGGCAGGCAGATCTTTGTGAGTTCAAGGCCAGTCTAGTCTACAGTGTGAGTTCCAAGACAGCCTGAGGCTCCAGGGAGAACTTGTCTCAAAAAGACAAAAAAATAAAATTAAAATTAAAATACAAAAAAAGGAAACCAGATAGATAAATAGATACCAAATGCTGGCGAGGTTGTGGGGAAAGGGGGACACTCATCCACTGCTGGTGGGAATGTAAAGTCATACAACCACTATGGAAAACACTGTGGAGAACCCTTAGAAGACCCAAAATGAGGCTACAACCTGACCCAGTCATACCACCCCTGGGTATATACCCACAAGACTCATCCTACAACAGAGATACATGCACATCCATGTTTATTGCAGTTCTCTTCACAATAACAAAGAGCTGGAACCAACCCAAGTGCCCCTCAACAAATGAGTGGATAAAGAAAATGTGATACATCTACACACTGGAGTTCTATGCAGCAGTAAACAAAGATGACATCATGAACTTTGAAGGCAAATGGTTGGGACTAGAAGATATTATGTTAAATGAAGTAACACAGTCCCAGAAAAACAAATGATAAATGGTATCCCTCATCTGTGGATGCTAGCACCAAATACCTAGATGTAAGGCAAACTGAGCAATGTTAACGTTATAATTCTTTTTATCTGAAAGCAACTGTGCTCTTGTAATGTGAATCCCTTAATGAGCTCTAGAATTAACCTACCACTTATTTTCAGACTTTGTAATTTTGGTATATGTGTGGCGGGTCGGTATGCCCATTTCAGAGTAATATAAATTACAAGGGAAAAATGAATTCTAAAATTTGATTTGGAATTAACATACACTCTACTTTCAGATGGCACAATTTTAGTATATGTGTGACATATATATATATATATATATATATATGTAAATTTTGAAGCAATACAAATTGGAAGGAACAACAACAAAAGGGCTGGGACAAAGATCCGACTGAAACAGTAAACTTCTCCCCAAAACGATAATCCTCTGCATAGAGAACACTTAAAAAATCTCAGAAAAAGGTACAAGACATGTATGGAAGAATGCATGAACTCAGGTGGGGTGGGAATAAGTCTAAATTGTACTGAGAAATGATGTATGAAATGCACAGAACTTTGATAAAAATATTTCTTAAAAAGAAAAAGAAAGAAGAAAAAGGAAATGAAAAGAAGTCTAACCTTTTCTCGTAACTTCTAAGAGCTTCTTCAAAGTGGACTTTTATTGCATTAAAGTATATCTCTCTAAAATTTCAAGGCCTGCCACCTTTAGATTATGAATCATGGTAACACACATGGGGTAAGCTATCACTAAAAGGAAATGTAGAAGCTTATTATCAGTGGGTGGTGAAAATGAATGAATAAAAGCTAGGAAAGTAAAGGAAGGGGAAATGTATTATAAAATTGTAGCAACTAAGTAATTAAATTATAAAATGCAATAATTGAGAACATATTAGCCACAATTGTTCTTAAATATAATTTTAAATGAAAGGAATTCCTCCCTTGCAAGGTTGGTTCATCAAAAATAAAAGAAACGATAGTGCAAGTGATTTCCCTGAGGAACTGCAGAGGCACATCTGCAGGTGTTGCAGAGTCAAGCACACTGAGAAGACTGCCAAATTCCTACAGCCACAATCTCAGCACCAAAATTAACTGCACGGGAAATATAACATCTAAAGGAGGTAACCATTCAACTGGCTGAATCAGCAGTTCAAAGGAAAGCCGTGATCGAGAAACACTAGACCAAGTAGTTATTTCTTACAAATTATGATGTGTAAAGAGAAAAGTAATCTCTGGCTTACTCCATAGGTCTCCCATAGCATGGGCATGAAAAATCAGCCAGCTATACTAAGATGCAAGCACTGTAGGTGAGGCTCAGTCTCAAACACATGCAAAAACTTATGCCAAGGATCAGCTAATGGCAGGAAGTAATTGAGAAAAATCGTAAAGTGTCATGACCCAGTTAGATTTAATTGCAAGAATGCTCTTGTTAGATATTGGAATATTGAAAAATAGACAAATTAAGCTGTCATTATTTTCACATGGTATAATAGAAGCTCGAATGAATAATAATTGTGAATAATTAAATAGTTTAAAGGAGAGTTGGACTAAAAGAGAAACTTCAGTTACACTTCTAGTGTTCAGAAAGAAAAGTAGAGAATATAACTTTAAATAAATCAACATTTATTCTAGCAAATTAGTTTACAATTCAAGATTTAGTCTAACAAAATATACATAAAATGTTTGTAGGAAAAACAATCATAGAAAAACACTGAGGGGGAATGGAGTGATGGCTCAATGGTTAAGAGCACGGACTGCTTTTACAGAGGACCTGGGTTCAATTCCCAGGACCTACATGGTGGCTAAGAACCATCTTTGACTCCAGTTCCAGAGGAATCCAATGCCCTCTCCTGACCTCTGCTGCATTGCATGACACAGGTGCACCAACCTACATGCAGACAGTACACTCATACACTTAAAAAAAAAAAAAAACACTGAGGAAGTAATATATAGAGGGGTATGTATTACAAAATACAAAATACAAAAACGAATAGAAAGATGAATTGAATAGGCAAGTCATTAAGAAAAGTTGTCTATCTTAACATAAATTAGGGAATTAAAATCAATACCACATTGAGCTAATGTAGTCATTGTAGCAGCAAAATTTTCAAATTCTGACAACTAGAAAGTTATGGCACAGAGAAATGCTTGTTTTTTTTTTCTTTGCAGTTTTATAGATTGATGGAAATATTGTAGAAAATTTATTGCTATTCCCTAGTGAAATTGAAGGAGCTTTATATCTTATAAATCAATAGTAGGCTGTAAACCCAAAGAGTTACTTGCCAAAGACAGAGGCATCTATGATAAATGCTGTGATACAAATAATGCCAAATCTGGAAAAATTCAAATAGCCATCAAGTATGAAAATTTTAATAATGGGTTAACTGTGGTGTGTTCATTAACTAACCAGTTTATAGGATTCCTGTAAATAGCCAACAGTCAGATCCATCAAAATACATGACATGTAGAAACACAAGAATTAAGTATGTAAAACCCAAATGAATTATGAGTATAAATTCCAAGGAATCATCTATTACATGAAGAAAAGCTATTTGATGATCAAATTGGATCATCAATATAAAGTTTTGAGAATTTTATTTGCTTTATCAATGTCCATATGTAAGTATCCTCTTTGAGTTAACAGCTGGGAAACTTTAAGTTTTAAATCTTTTAATGATAGTATATTGATATTTATCCATCTTCCATTAACTCTGCCACATTTTCAATATCTGAATGAAATTATCAAGTAATTGGTATGATCATTATATCCAGCTAACTGAAGTCAGACTCCTCTCATAGCTTTCTATTCAAGTAACACCCAAGGTAAAGAAATGACAGTGAAATTGATTTAAATCTCCTTTGTTCTATTTACACTGTTCACATATATTATTTTCATTAAATTAAGTTTACTTTCCAGCCATTCTTATTATATATTAATCAGTAGTAAAGCTGAAAATGAGTTTTAGAAAGGCTTTTGTCTTTATTTATGTTAATAAATAATATATTATTAAAAACTGACAACATGGTGGGAAGGAGAAGCCAGGCCCACCTGGCGCATAGAAGTGGCCAGGCCCAGACCAGCCGAGCTGCAGGGACTGTGCCACATCTGGGAGGGGATTGTGGGAAGGAGAAGCTAGGCCCGCCTGGCACACCATCCACCTGCCTGCTTGGGTCTAAACCATAAACCTTGTAGGGTGTGGCTGTCCAGGCAGGGTCGCCCTTCCACCTTGCACCAGGAGTGGCTCTAGAGCCATAGTGAGTCTTTGTGTGGGGGGCTCAGGTTGGGCCCTTGCTAGCCAAGACCACCTGAAGCAGAGATAAGAGCCCAGCACGGCTCCAGACAAGGCTAAGCCAGGCATCGCCCCCCCCAAACTGGAGTTGAGGAAAGAGTATCCAAGTGGAATTTTTTTGGAGGAACTTCAGAATGGGAAGGGAAGAATGACTTAGACTTCCAATATCCAATATATAAACAAAATTGAAAGCCTGAAACCTAGACAAGTCAACATTCCATAAACAAGGAGGAGAAAAAAACAAAGCATCGGAAGGAGGCAAGCAAATCAAGTCTTCAACATAGTGAAAAGACATTTGTGATTGGCATCATAATAAAGGCAAAAAAAAAAAAGGAAAACCTCATGCCAGGGACACGGCTAAAGGATAACATGAGAAAGGTGCAGGATAACTCCCCACCAAGCACTAAGAACCCTGTAGGAGAAAGCTACAGTGGGATACCCCTGGAGGTGACCCAAGAAACGGCTCTTAGAGGAATAATTGGAGACCTATGCAGAGAAATTAAAGAAAATAATGAAGTCAGAGAAATAAGGAGAGAGAATGAAAGACTCAAAAAGGACCTAGAGGGATACAATGACAAACTTTGGAAAGAACTAAAGGAAGAGAATGACAAAATCCAGAAAGAACTAGAGGGAGAAAAGAAAACAAACTCCAAAAGGAAGTAGAAACACTGAAAAAGGAAGCCAACCAGCAAAGTAAGGAGCATCAAGAAGAGACTGAGAAGCTCAAAAAGGAAATGGAAATACTAAAGAAACCAAAGGATGAAATGAAAAAGGAAATAGAACACTCATCCAATCAAGAAGAAAGGAAAGGAAAAAGTCTCAGAAATAGAATGGAGGTTACCGGGCGTGGTGGCGCACGCCTTTAATCCTAGCACTTGGGAGGCAGAGGCAAGCGGATCTTTGTGAGTTCAAGGCCAGCCTGGTCTACAGAGTGAGTTCCAGGACAGCTGGGGCTACCAGAAGACCCTGTCTCGAAAAGACCAAAAAAAAAAAACAAAGAAAGAAATAGAATGGAGGAAGCAGAACAAAGAATATCAGACCTGGAAGATAACACAGAGCAACTAAAAAGCTCATATAAATAATATGAAAAATTTAAAAAAACACAAAAGTGAAACAACCAGGAAATATGGGACACTATGAAAAGACCAAACCTCCACATCATAGGAATAGAGGAAGGAGAAGAATCTCAAGAGAATAGTATTGATCAGATCTTCAACAGAATAATAGATGAAAAATTCCCCAAACTAAAATTAGACAAACCCATACAAATACAAGAAGCATATATAACTCCAAATAGACAAGACCAGAAAATAAACTCACCAGGCCATATCATAGTTAAAATGCTAGACAACCAAAACAAAGACAAAATTCTGAAGGCTACAAAAGAAAGACAAGTCACATACAAAGGGAAACCCATCAGAATTACAAATGACTTCTCAGCACAAACCATAAAAGCAAGAAGAACATGGAGCAAATATTCCCAGTGCTAAAGGACTATGGATGCCTACCCAGAATACTATACCCAGAAAAAATGTTGATTATAGTTGGAGAGAGAAAAATCTTCCATGACATAAACAAGATGATAGAATACTCTTCAGAAGATACTTGAAGCAATTCAAAGGGCAGAAAAGAAGAGCAACTATCACCAAGCACCTAGGAAAAGAAACTAAAAATCATAACCATAGGAGTAGAATCAGAGGCTAAAAGTCCAAATGGATAATAAGGTGAAAGGAAGCAACATCCATCTTTCAATTATAACCTTAAATATTAATGGACTAAACTCCCCAATCAAAAGACACAGACTGGGAGAATGGATTAAGAAACAAAATCCATCTATATGCTATCTACAAGAAACCCATCTCAATTTCAATGATAGGCACCAAATTAAGGTGAAGGGATGGAAGAAAGTATTCCAAGCAAATGGTACCAAAAAGAAAGCAGATGTTGTTATTCTAATATCAGACAAAATAGACTTCAAAGCAAAAGAAATCAAAAGAGGCCAAAAGGGCCATTACATCTTTATTAAAGAAATGATTGATGAAGATCTCACCAATCATGAATATATACGCAACCCAACCTCTGGTGAACCAAACTCTATAAAGAAAATTCTTCGGGGATCTCAAGGCAAGATTAACCCCAGCACTCTCATAGTAGGGGACTTCAATACCCCATAAGTCCTTTAGACAGATCAACATGACAAAGGATAACAGGAGAGACATCTGAACTGCATGATACAATACACCAAATGGACTCACAGACATCTATCAATTATCCCACCAAAACACCAGATAATACACCTTCTACTCAGCACCCCACAGAACATTCTCCAAAATAGGCCATATGCTGGGACACAGGATAAAACTAAAAAAACCTCAACAAATACAAAACTCGATTTAAATAATCTCATGCATTATATCCGACATGCAGAGCAATAAAACTCAATATCAACACCAAGATAAGCTCTACAACCTACAAGAACACATGGAGACTTAAAACAACACTCTCCTGAAATAATGAATGGGGTTCAAGAAGAAATAAAGAAAAAAAAAAAAAAAAAAACTTTCCTGGAACTGAATGACAATGATGACACAACACAACAAAAACCTATGGGACACTTTTAAAAGCAATTTAACGGGAAGTTTATAGCTCTATGTGCCTACATTACAAAAACAGAAAGATCACAAGTGATGATCTAACACTGCAGCCTACAAATACTTGAGCGACAACAACAAATGAACCCTAAACGCAGTAGCCCAAGAAGCATAAATACAAAACTCGCCCCAGAGATCAATGAAATGAAGCAAAAAAAAAAATGCAAAAAAATCAATGAATCAAAAGTTCGTTCTTTGAGAGAATAAACAGATAGACAAGACCTCCAGCCCAGTTAACAAAAGGAAAAGAAAGAACAACTCAAATCAATTAGAATCTGTGTTGAAAGGAGAATATCACAACAGACGTGAAAAAGATATCCAGACAATCATATGGGGATTATTTCAAAAACCTATACTAAGTTTTGAAAACCTAAGAGAAAGGTATGAATATCTGAAAACCTGGAATCACCAAAGCTCAACGAAGAAGTAGATCGACAGCCTAAATAGAACCATATAACATATGAAGAACTTGAAGATGTAATAAGGAGCCTCCCAACCAAAAATGCCCAAGCCCAGATGGTTTCATGCAGAATTCTATAAAATATTTCAAAAAGATTTACAACCATTTGTGCTCAAACTAGAAGGATACAAACAGAGAAAAATATCCCAAACTCCTCCTATGAAACCAGTAGCACTCTAATACCAAAACTAGGGAAAGATACAACCAAAAAAAAAAAAAAAAAAAAAAAAAAAAAAAAAAAAAAAAAAAGATGCAAAAATTCTAAATAACATACTTGCAAATCGCCATACAGACCCACATCAGAAGATCCTCCATCCTGACCAAGTTGGATGGATTTCATAACCAGAAATGCAGGGATGGTTCAAACATATGAAAATCAATAAAAAAAAAAAAAAAAAAAAAAAAAAAAAAAAAAAAAAAAAAAAAGATCATCTCAATTGACACAGAAAAAAGCTTTGACAAATATCCAGCATCCCCCTTCATGCTAAAGTCCTAGAAGGAATAGAACTGCGCCGAGATCATTCCTCCATGTAATCAAAGCCATATACAGGAAACCCACAGCAAATATCATCCTAATGGGGAAATGGACTCAACATTCCCCTTAAAGGTAGGAATCAGCAAGGTACCCCTGTCACACTCCTTTTCAATATATTGCTGGAAACCCTTGCTAGGGCCATAAGGCCAAAAAAAAAAAAAAAAGAAATTAAAGGAGTTCTTTATGGAAAAGAGGAAGTCAAGCTATGCTTTTGCTAATGCTATGATCATTTACTTAAGGGATGCTAAGAACTCCCCAGAAAAAAATCAAGAAAATGATTAAGAGCTTCAGTAAAGTGGCAGGATACAAAATAAATCTAGAAAAATTCAGTAGCCTTTCCTTACACAAACAACAAGCAATCTGAAGAAGGAATATATGGAGAACTTACCACTCACAATAGCTTTTTTTTTTTAACTTGTTTTCAAATTTTATTTATTTCTGTATGTGTATGGATGTACTGTCTGCATGCAGGTGTGTGCAACCCGTGTCGTGCAATGCCACGGAGGTCAGAAGAGGGTCTCGGATTCCCCTGAACTGGAGTTCCCTGGAATTGGAGTTTCAGTGGTTCTCGGCCGCCATGTGGGTGCTGGGGATAACCCGGGTCCTCTGTAAGAGCGCCGACCGCTCTTACCACCGGCTAGGCCATCTCTCCAGCCACAATAGCTTTATAAACAATAATATTACCTAGGAGACACAACCATAACACAAGACACCAAGGATCTCTACAACAAAAAAAAATTTTAAAACCCCTGAAGAAGGAAATTGAAGAAGCATCAGAAGATGGACAAACCTCCCGTGCTCATGGATTGGGAAAATAAAAAAGTCCTTAATTTCATTTGGAAAAACAAAAGACCTCGAATAGCCAAAGCAACACTGAGAGAAAAGAACAATAAAGGGGGAAATCTCTATACCAGACTTCAAACTATACTATAGGGCTATAGTCATAAAAACAGCTTGGTACTGGCACAAAAACAGACCAGTTGACCAATGGAATAAAACTGAAGATCCAAACCTGAGCACATACAATTTCAGCCACCTCATATTTGACAAGGGGGCCAAGAAGACACAATGGAGGAAAGAGCATCTTCAGCAAGTGGTGTTGGCAAAACTGGATCACCACCTGTAGAAGAATGAAATTAAACCTCTACCTCTTGCCCTGTACAAAAGTCAATTTCAGATGGATCAGGGACTTCAATGTGAAACCCAAAACTCTGGAGCTGATAGAAGAAAAACTTGGCAGCAGACTACAAGACATAGGAGTAGGAAAAGACTTCCTAAATCAGATAGCAGCTGCACAAGAAATAAGATTGACAATTGACAAATGGGACCTCATTAAACTCAAAAGCTTCTGTACATCAAAAGAAACAATCAAGGGAGTGAAGAGAAATCCCCCAGAGTGGGAGGAAACCTTCACTGCAGATACATCTGACAAAGCATTGATTTCCAGAGTATACAAACTACTCAAAAAACAAAGAAGAAAGAAAACAAATAAATCACTCAAAAGATGGAGCAAAGAACTGAATAGAGACTTCACAGAGGAGGAATTAGAGATGGCTGAGAAACGTCTTAAAAACTGTTCAACATGACTAATAATTAGGCAAATGCAAATTAAGAACACTTTAAGATATCATCTCACTCCAATAAGTCTGGCCAAGATCAAGAAAACAAATGATACCAAGTGCTGGAGTGGTTGTGGGGAAAGGGGAACACTCATCCATTGCTGGTGGGAATGTAAACTTGTACATCCACTATGGAAAGTAGTGTGGAGAACGCTTGGAAGACTCAAAATGAGCTTGCCATTTGACCTAGTCATACCACTCTTGGGTATATACCCACATAACTCATCTTATTGCAGAAATACATGCACAGCTATATTTATTGCAGCTCTGTTCACAATAGCAAAAAGCTGGAACCAAACCAATTGCCCCTCAACTGATGCATGGATAGAGAAAATGTGGTACATGTACACAATGGAGTTCTATGCAGCAGTAAAGAAAGACAACATAATGAACTTTGCAGGTAAATGGATGTAGCTAGAAGATATTATGTAAAGTGAAGTAACTCAGTCCCAGAAAAACAAGCGCTGAATGGAATCCCTCATCTGTGGATGCTAGCGTCAATAACCCAGTTGTAAATATTTCTTGTGGAGAGGGATGCATATTGAAAGAAAAACGACAGAAAGACTGCATCAGAAAATTGACTAAAATGGTGAATCTGGAGGGGTGGGAGGGTTGGGAGAGGGACACGGGACTATATTCAATTAATGTATATTTAATTGATGTAAGTTAACCAGTATCCAGTTTTGCCCAAACTCTATCTACAAATTACATGGCATTTTAGGACTTAGTAATAGTAAAAATGTCTATATTAAACAACATTGGTTTAAAGATGTTTAATAAAAACAGTAATACATCTAACTTAATTGGAAATACAAATTGTTGTTGTCCACATTTGTTTTACTTAAAATCTGTATAACAATAACTTTTGGATGAACATCTACAAATGTTCTCTATAATTTTTGTGTTATACAGTATCATCTTGTAACATTCTCTTTTACCTGTAGGATAATTTAATTTAAGGAATTAAGTTTGCCTCCCAAATTAACAACATACAGTGACCCGAAACAGCTTGGGTAAATTTAATGAAATTTACACCTTGATTCATGCCTATAGGTATGTGTACTACAAACTACCTTTTTGAGACTCATGAGTCAAAAAATAAAAACCTAAAATAAAAAAGGGGGATACAGTTATATATTAAACCTTTTTGTCAAAAAAATTTTCAAATTAAATATTAAAACTAACTACAGGAAAAGATTTGTATGTTCCTACAGGTCAAAACATCACCAGCTTAATGGCTGAGAAAGAAAAGATACAGCTTCGCATTGTGCAGGATGTACCAAGAAATACCAGCAGAGAAGTTGGCCCATCTAAATATTAAAAGGAAAATAAAAATCCTCAGACTGCTACAGGCATCAAACATCTCTGTGGATCCTACTTGTAACAACTCTTTATAATGTGTCCTAATGAACCTTACCTTCTAGGTGCCACAAAGTTTTAATATGAGAGACTTTCTTACCTCCTTTTCATAGAACAAAGAAAAACATGATGGTAATGAAGTCGTTCTCTAACTGTAAATTAGAGCCGACTGTTATAGAGGTAATCTCTTATAAAATCAGTAAAACTGCCTTCTTTAATTGACCAATAGACATAGGAACTGTGAAAAGGATTATTCTCTATTCAGAACCAAATATGATACTAAAGTCTCTTTAAGCTATGCATTTAAGCAAAATATATTAATACGGGAGAGCTCTGATATCAGCAATGGATTGTTCTGCCAAGGACTAGTTGGCCATGGGATTCAAGCCCCCCCAAAAGGTAAAGGCATCTTGCCTGTAAACTGGGATACCTGCAAGAAGAGAGGTGATAAGGCCCTGCTGTCGAAGACCTGATGAAAGGATGGGAAAGATGTATTGAGACCGCACTTGCAAGTGTACATTTGGTCTCTGGAATACCAGAGAGTGTTACCAAAGGCCACTAAACCAATAAAGCAAATACTGATCTCCTTGAGTCAAACAAGACTCCTCCATCAACATCAGCTATACCTCACCTGCCTGGAAATACTGTGCAGCAGTGGCAGCCATATGCCTGTATATCCCATATCTAATTGGCTATTAGCTCTCTTCTTGGAGGGATAACTCATGGATGATGCCACAAGCTTACATCCTCTAGTGGTTAGGAGATGTTATAAGTCACAGTAAGACCTTGTCATCTTTTACAGAAAAAACGTAATTCATGGATTAGCACACCATTCAAACATCTGTGTCTATACCAAAGTAACCTACCAAAGTAATTAGTACTGTTTAAATACCTATATATCTAATTGCTTGTACTTCATTAGTAGGATTGAAAGGCTATTTCTGGACAAACTGTCAGCCCATGAAAGGAAACAGCTGGAACTGATCAGAGTCCAAAATGACATCTCCAGAGAAAGACTATTTTGCTTCTCGTCCACCTGTGCCCCTTTTCTAAGCCTAGGGAGCAATCTGTGGAAGAGGGGGCGTGGTATAGAATGTAAGGGCTGCGATTGGGGCGAATGGTGAAACTACAGCAATGTAGACTGGACACTAACTTGATCAACTTGAATGTATATACAAGCCCCTCCAGCTGGATAGTGGGAGCCTTGGACTGTGTGGGTTTGGGCACAACTGCTTGCAAATTGGTTTTACATGAAGGATGCTTGTACTCACAACTCATTACTTATTGTTAAAAAAATGAAATAAAAGAAAGCAAAAAAAAGTATATATGTATATATATACTTTTCAGCATCATCTATCAATCTATCTATCTCTGCTCTTACTATATAATATATATGAAGAGAGAGAGGAGTAATATCATATATATATCTATATATATATCATATAGGATCTCTATCTATCTCTCTCTCTCTCTCTCTCTCTATCTATATATATATATATATATATATATATATAGAGAGAGAGAGAGAGAGAGAGAGAGAGAGAGAGAGGATGCTGAAACCAAATCCCCAGTTGGCAGGCAAACTGAGCAACTTCATTATTATATTTCTTTGTATCTGAAAGCAACTGTGCTGATACAATGTGAATCTCTTTGAATCTCTAGAATTGACCTACCGCTTATATTCAGACATTGTAATTACCATATAGGGGTGGAAGATATGTATTCATACTCTAGACTAATATAAAATTAAAAGGAAAAAAGTGAACCCCAAAAGTTATTTTGGAAATAACATACAGTTTATTTCCAAAGGTCATAATTTGATACATATATGTTGTTTAAACAGATATAATTTGGAGTAATACAAAGGGGAGTGAACAACAACAACATAAAGACTAGGTCAAAGAACTGACTGATACAGTTAAATTCTGCTCAAAACAACAAGCCTCTGAAGAAAAAAATCCTTGGAAACACTGAGAGAAAGATGCAACACATGTATGGCAGAATGCATAAACTGGGGAGGGGGAGGGGTAGGGAGAGGGTAATGTATCCAAATTGGACTGAAAAATGATGTATGAAATATATAAAATTTCAATAAAAAAGAACATAATTTTTAAAAAGAATAATAAAAAATTTAAAAAACTGACAACATAAATGACATTGACTCTTAAAATATGTCTGGAGATTTTTATTTGAGATTCTTAATATTTTCTTATACACATTTTGAGAAAATAATTTATGGTTTATTTAAATTTATTTGGTTCTGTTTTATTTTGTAGTTTTAATTTTAGGAACTTGCTTTCTAGCCCTATTCAATTGCTTACTTTTACACATCAACTGTTATTACAAGTAATAATTTCTCTTATGAACAGAACCTATGTTTGAACTTGTTGGTTCTTATCTCTATTAAGCTCAAATACTAATAGTTGAATACCACCTTACCTTTTCTCATTCTTGACAATAATCATTTAATTTTCCAAGACATTTAGTTCATAGTTTTCTTAATTTTTTGATTCTTTTATATATTCTTTATTATTCCTATTAATCTAGAATCAAACAATTTATCAATTTCCTGATTAATCTATTTCAGTGTCTGACCCAATTATAACAATGTGCCTTTTTCTCAGTACAGAAATGTCTCTGCCCTTGAAATTCCTTCCTCATCTACCTGTCATCACTGCATCCTTCTTGGTCTAGGTTCAATTCCTTATTACATGTCTACAGAATCCAAATAGTTGTATCCACAGCTCTCTGTCTATTAAGTATGTTTACCTATATTTCTTGTTATGTAATCAAAAACTTGCAAGTACTTCCAATTACTTCTGAAATAAAGTACACACTTCATCTGAACATATTTATGATGTAGGCAGAAATTACTTTTTCAAGATATATTGCCCTACTTTCCTTCAGATGATTAATAACCAGGTAGAGAAAAACACCCAGCATTATCCATGTCTTACCTAAATTCTCAGCAGCAGATTTGTTTATGCCCTTCCTGAACCCAACCTCCCTCTTTTCCTTTCTTCTTATTTGTTTCACCTTTCTTTTAAAATCAATTCAAATTATAGCTGTTTTGCTGTTTTCTAACTCACAATATATGAAAGTACAAGAGTGATGAAGGAAGACTAAACAGATTTGTGTCCATCTGTTCCTCATTAGCTAAGTATTAACTGTTTGAAAATCTCATCAATGCATCTAGTATCTATCATGCATGTGTTTGTGTGTTTGTATGTAGTGTATGTTTTATGGAGGGTTCCTGTGTCCACATGAGCACGTGTATAGTATACATGCATGTTACTTACATACCTGTGCTAACCAGAAACTGACAATGGATTTTTTTCTCACTTTTTCTCCTCCTTATCTTCTGAGACAGTGTCTCTCACTAAACCTGTGTTTATTGATTCAGGGGGGCTGGTTGGCCAATAAGCTCAGGAGCTTCCCCTGTCTCCTCTTTTCTAGTACTGCAACTACAGACATGTGCTGCCACATCTGGTTTTTATCTGTGTTATAGGAATCCAAAATCAGGTCCTCATATTTTCATGCCTGCTCCATACCAACAGAGCTGTCTCCCAAATACCACTCCCTTTCTTTCATACAAAGTGATTTATGTTACAAAAGAAATGTATGTGCACTTGGGACATATTTGGGACATCATATGAATATGGTGTGTTTGTGTGTGTGTGTGTGTGTACTGTAGGAAATTTTTATTTGAAACTCAAAATTTTATCTATATAGACTATGAAAAATGTTTGATGTTAATTTTATTATCCTTCTTTTTTTCTAACTTGTTTCCTGAACTGGAAGCTCTGTATTCTTGGAAGTAGCCATAAACAATAACAAACACCAATTTTTCAGATAATTTTATTTGATAATTCCATATGTGAGTATATATTTACATTATTGCCACCCCTTCCTCTCCCTCTCTAATGCTTCCCATTCTCCCAGTCCCCCTCAATTTCATGACTTCTTTAATTATTGTTGTTACACACACACACACACACACACACACACACACACACACACATAAAACCAAGTCCATTTAGCATTGTTCATATGTCCTTCTGTTTAAGGTTGACCACTTGAGATTACATGATCTTCTCTGGAGAAAACTATTTCTCCCTCTCTTGGCACTCATTGATTGCCTGTAGATCTCCAACTAGTAATGGGGCCTTGTGTAAGTTTCATTGAATGTTGATTGGTGTGGCCATTATTGTTGGTTTTGTTTAGACAGCTGAACTGTTGAGATTTCATGGCTACAGCTACCCTGTCATATCTAGAACACACTAGCTAGTTAGCAGCAGGTGTCCGGGTACTCTGGCTCTTATAATCCTTCCACTCCCTGTCTGCAATCTTACCTGAGCAATCAGGTTACACCGTAGATGTGCCAATGGGATTGGGCATCCCACAGTCACTTATTCTCTGCATTTTGTCCAGATGTGGATCTGTAATGGTCTCCATCTGGTTCAGTCAAAAGCTTCTTTGATGAGGGGTAAGAGTTTCACTTATCCGTGAGTGTAAATTTTTAGAATACAATTAGATATTGCTTTTGTTGAGGAAAATGGCAGTAGTAGTTTCTCTTCTATGCTCTATGGTTTTTCCCACTAGATATATTTGGCTAGTGTATAGAACCAGGCTTCCCTCTTATTGAGTAGAGTGAAGTCCAATGAGATAGCTCTTGGTTACTCACCAGATAAAAGTGTCTCCACTGTTCCATTCGAGCTATCTTGCTAAACTGATCATTGTTGTGGTCCATAACCTTTACAGCTAGGTAGGGGTATTGATTAGTTTCTCCTTTGGCAGCTGACATAACACCTTGTGATACTATGAGAGCTAGTCCTCAGGGAGGAGGCTTCCAGGTCAGCTCCAACTCAATTCTTCTAAGTCATGTGAGTATGTAGTATCTTCAGCAACAGGGTCTTATTCTCAACTTCTGGGAGGTAACCAAGAGCAATGACAGTAGCCTATGCTGTTTTGAGATCTCCTGACCAACAACCTGAAAGAAGAAAAAAAAAAATACCCAGTTTTCAGTTCATAACCTAGAGTAGCATTTGCTTTATGGAATATTTAAAAATGAGATGGCCTAGCGGTTAAGAGCGCCGACCGCTCTTGCAGAGGACCCGGGTTTGATCCCCAGCACCCACATGGCGGCCAAGAACCGTCTGAAACTCCAATTCCAGGAGAACTCCAGTTCCAGGGGAATCTGACACCCTCTTCTGACCTCTGCGGCATTGCATGACATGGGTGCAAAAACTTGTATGCAGGCAGTACATTCATACACATACAGAAATAAATAATAAAAAACACATTATTTGTAAATAAGTTCAT
Source organism: Rhizomys pruinosus (assembly GCA_009823505.1). Taxonomy (NCBI): domain Eukaryota; kingdom Metazoa; phylum Chordata; class Mammalia; order Rodentia; family Spalacidae; genus Rhizomys; species Rhizomys pruinosus. The sequence goes on along the minus strand of VZQC01013627.1, from coordinate 921,620 downwards.
GCAATGTATTGTTAGATTTTTATATTCCAAACTATTCAAAATACACTTATCAATTGCTCAGCGAATTCACTAATCATAGGTAAATCCATTAATATAATGATATTAAAGAATAATTTTGTTCAAAGTGAATACCATTGATTTCACTAGAAGTACTTTATTTTATCTTAACTATGTTTGAATTAAAGTTAGTACATGAAATAAAATAATGTTGTGTACTCTGCTATCAGATAATCATTTTTGGGCCAAATTCATATTGGCCAGAGTAAGGGCAGTATATAGATCACACATTCAAAGTAGCAGTTGGAGCAGCCCTATCCTATATGTTGAAAATGATTTTAATATAAAATTATTTAGTCAGAATTATTTGCAGTCAGAAGGAAAAAGTTCACTGGTCTATAAAGGTCATCTAAACACATAAAAATAATAGGCATACACAGTAATTTAAAAGCAATAACAACACATAAATTTGTTGATGAGGAAAGGTCAAAGCTATCTGATAAAATTTATGTTCTGTTTCTTCATAGAGTTCAAGTTCTATTTGCTAACATTTTACTTGCATAAACTGAGGACATGGTTGGCTATGGAGTTTGTTCTCCTGTTGTCATTTTTCATAGTATTTCCTATTTTTTTTCTGTTTCCACATGGGTGTTTAATGAATGCCCACATTGCTTGTCTGCTTTCAACACATAGACATGGTTTTACTCATTGAGAAATAATTAAAAGAAGTATGAAGCTTCGTGCAATTGCAAAATCTCTTCCTGCCAAGCATTTTTGAAGTTTTAATAATGATTAAGTTCCATATAAAAGAACCTTACATCTTACTGCAGAGACACCTGCCCATCCAGGATTTTGATTCTTTTTTTCAAAATAGCAAGAAATGGAGTCACCAGAGATGCCCATCAATCTAAATGCATATACATATTGGAATTTTATTTAGCTGTAACTAAAAATGAAATAATAACATTTGCAGGAAAATGGGAACTGGAAAATATGCTAATTGAGGCAACGCAGCATCAGAAGGACAAATACCCCATTGGTGCAGAGGTACAGAGGAGAAAGAGCCTCCCCCAAAAGATCTAATAATAGGCTCAACCAAAGCTTCTGGGGAATTTTACTAGAATGTTAAAGAAAAATCCTCAGGGCAGACAAGCTGTGAGTGTCTGTGGCCGCCTCGAGGAAAAGACTGGGGAAGAGAAGGAAAAAAGCCACGAAGCCACGCGGGCTTAGAGCCAGCATGGAGGTCGGACAGATGCATGGATTACTGACAACCACGTGGCCAGGAAAAGGAAGCTTTCGAGAATTACAAGGTACTGGTGCATCCCAAAGCATTGGGAAAAGTGTGTTTAAGAAAGGGGAATGAGGAAGTAAAGGAGAAATTTCAATTTTCTGAAGAATTCAGAAAAGCAGGTAAACTAACCGAGAGCAAACATGTCTGGATCAGATCCAGAAGCTCTGCAACAGGAGAGATTCTAGGCAGGGAACGTTTGCTGCCTTTAGCACACTAGGCATTCTGCCCATCTATTTAGCATGACGTAAAGTGAGCCTACCTTTCCAGCGGTGGTCCCATGACCAGGTGATTGACCAGTGACATTGGAAAGGTGGCTCTTCCAAAAGAGACACTGGAGATGTTATTTTTCAGCCAGTTTATCTTATGGGGCATTTTGCTATTCCGACACTATGCTCTCTCTCACACGTGGATCCTGGTCTTGACCTGTTAAATAGGTGAGCCTAAGTGGAAATAATTGTGGTAAGGTTCTAGAAACTAGCGAGGGGCCTAAAATACAGGGGGGAAAAGAGACTTTAGGATTAGGGGGTGTGGAAAAGATGAAAGGACAAAGTGGAAGGGCAAAAGGTACAACTAGGGAAGAGGCAGGTGGTTTGGAGGCTGGGGAACAATCAACCAAAATTAATTATGTATATGAAAGCTTTGTTATCTAATTTCTAACAATTTCTAATATAAATTTTAAAAGAAAGTTTCAGATCTATTTTATATGAGGATTTGGCAGACATTGTTCTGTACGTCCTCAGCTAAATCAAGAACTACTTCTGATTGTAAGGTGTTTGTAGTAGGGTACTTGTTACTCAGTTTCTCCTATATACCATTGAAGGATAAGAGATGCACAGATCAGACTTATCTTCAGATTATGTATTTATCTGAACCTTGGTACTGTAGCCAAATATATTCCTTCATATTCATTAAATCAGAGGGCATTAGAAAATATTCAAGATTTAGTTTGAACATTCATAGAAATCATTCTAAAACATGGTGAAATATTTTAGAATCTGTCTGGATTGAAAAGACTAGTCTCGGGGCTGGAGAGGTGGCCTAGCAGTTAAGAGAGCCGACCACTCTTGCAGAGGACCCGGGTTCGATCCCCAGCACCCACATGGCGGCCAAGAACCGTCTGAAACTCCAATTCCAGGAGAACTCCAGTTCCAGGGGAATACGACACCCTCTTCTGACCTCCGCGGCATTGCACGACACGGTGCACAGACTTGCATGCAGACAGTACATTTGTACACATACAGAAATAAATAAAAAATAAATAAATAAATAAATAAAAGATTAGTCTCACATCTAAGAAAAAATGTTTGCCATATTGCTTTACCTAGAAAACTTAAGTGTAATAAAAATCAGATTTCTCATTTATTCAACTTGTGTTTTATATGAGGAATTGCCGAATGAGGCTGTTTTTGTTGTTATACATACCTGAAACAGCCTGCAAATTCCTACCTTACAGGCTAACATTCTGAGGATAAATAAAATAACAAAGGACATAACAATAAAATAAATGTTTAAAATAAGTTACAAAGCCTTGCACATTTGTGAAAATAAAACTATGATCAGGACAAAGAGAGTGAGAATTCCTAGCTTGGAAATAGAAATTTCAAATTACATACTAAAATCAGACCTTCAGGAGAACTTGATGGTTGAACTTGGAAAGAGGAAGTATAGGTTAATTTACAAGGTTTTATATTTTTGCTTGAATGTTTATTTGCTAACTAGAATATGAGAATGATAAAGTTGGCTCAAAAGAAAAATGGGTGAAAAAATTAAAACAAGATTCAGGATACTGAAAACAGCTGGTGGCATAACAGACAGAAGAGGCTCACTTGGCTCTCACTGCCTGTGGCAAGGCCTCACTGGGTGAAAGAAGATAAAAACCCAGAGTGTGCAGGAGGAGGCAGATAACATGGGGAATGTGCTGAAGTTCACTTCTGCAGCTTTCAATTTTGTGTGTGAAAGAGAAAGCAAGTTCATTTGTCAATAAAGGGAATGACAGAAAGTTTTAGAGTTTTGAGGGAAGAGATGTGAGAGAAGGGGAAGGATAAAGGATTGGTAAACACACCAAGATGGCTATTCATCATTAAGAAAGGATTACTCCATTGCGATCATGAGGTCACAACGAGGAGAATGGTCCTGTGTCTTTCTTATATGGAGGTACAGCAGAGAGTACTTGGGGGTGTGGGCATTGGTTTGAGGTTGTGAAGAAGACTGAAAGCAAATAAAGAGAAGGTTAAGACTGTTGAGGATAAACACAGAATTATTGGTAGTGGAGTTAAGCCAAGTAAGCAGGAAAGAAGATGCAAAGTGAGGGAAAGAGAGGGCAAGGGATCAGTGGCTGGATGTTGAGATGGGCTAGCACTGCAAGGAGTGTTGGTATACTAGAGTGAATGTGTGTGTGTGTGTGTGTGTGTGTGTGTGTCTGTGTGTGTGTGTGTGTCTGTAATGCTCTGAGTTCATTTAGTTGTGGTCATATGTAGCTGTGTTCAGGGCTGCCCACTCAGAATTAGATGACCTCTCAGGGAGCTGTTCCCTAGAGAAAACTGATTGTCCCTCAGCATCCACTGAATGTGTAAAGCTCTTCATCTTGAGGTGGGACCCCGTGAAATTTCTCCCATCTACCTTGGCATGCCAAATGGTTTTGATCGTGAGGTTCCCAGCCCTAAGTGATACATTTACAATGTGACCTCTACACCTAAGGCTCAGGGAACATCGTGGAAAAGGGGCAGAGTGATTGTAAGAGCCATAGCAGCAAGGCCTCTGCTGCTAGTTAATGCATCCTAGACCTGACAGGAAAACTGCTCCAAAAAAAAAAAAAAAAATTTGGGAGCAGTTTTCTTGTAGGTCTAGGATGCATTAACTAGAAGAGAGGCCTTGCTGCTATGGCTCTTACAATCACTCTGCCCCTTTTCCACGATGTTCCTGAGCCCTTAGGTGTAGAGGTCACATTGTAAATGTATCACTTAGGGCTGGGAACCTCACGATCAAAACCATTTGGCATGCAAGGTAGATGGGGAAATTTACTGGGTCCCACCTCAGATGAAGAGCTTTACACATTCAGTGGATGCTGAGGGACAATCAGTTTTCTCATAGAACAGCTCCTGAGAGGTCATCTAATCTGAGTGGGCAGCCCTGAACACAGCTACATATGACCACAACTAATGAACTCAGAGCATTACAGACACACACACACACACGACCACACACACACACACACACACACACACACATTCACTCTAGTATACCAACACTCCTTGCAGTGCTAGCCCATCTCAACATCCAGCCACTGATCCCTTGCCCTCTCTTTCCCTCACTTTGCATCTTCTTTCCTGCTTACTTGGCTTAACTCCACTACCAATAATTCTGTGTTTATCCTCAACAGTCTTAACCTTCTCTTTATTTGCTTTCAGTCTTCTTCACAACCTCAAACCAATGCCCACACCCCCAAGTACTCTCTGCTGTACCTCCATATAAGAAAGACACAGGACCATTCTCCTCGTTGTGACCTCATGATCGCAATGGAGTAATCCTTTCTTAATGATGAATAGCCATCTTGGTGTGTTTACCAATCCTTTATCCTTCCCCTTCTCTCACATCTCTTCCCTCAAAACTCTAAAACTTTCTGTCATTCCCTTTATTGACAAATGAACTTGCTTTCTCTTTCACACACAAAATTGAAAGCTGCAGAAGTGAATTTCAGCACATTCCCCATGTTATCTGCCTCCTCCTGCACACTCTGGGTTTTTATCTTCTTTCACCCAGTGAGGCCTTGCCACAGGCAGTGAGAGCCAAGTGAGCCTCTTCTGTCTGTTATGCCACCAGCTGTTTTCAGTATCCTGAATCTTGTTTTAATTTTTTCACCCATTTTTCTTTTGAGCCAACTTTATCATTCTCATATTCTAGTTAGCAAATAAACATTCAAGCAAAATATAAAACCTTGTAATTAACCTATACTTCCTCTTTAAGTTCAACCATCAAGTTCTCCTGAAGGTCTGATTTTAGTATGTAATTTGAAATTTCTATTTCCAAGCTAGGAATTCTCACTCTCTTTGTCCTGATCATAGTTTTATTTTCACAAATGTGCAAGGCTTTGTGTAACTTATTTTAAATTTATTTTATTGTTATTGTCCTTTGTTATTTTAATTTATCCTCAGAATGTTAGCCTGTAAGGTAGGAATTTGCAGGCTGTTTCAGGTATGTATAACAACAAAAACAGCCTCATTCGGCAATTCCTCATATAAAACACAAGTTGAATAAATGAGAAATCTGATTTTTATTACACTTAAGTTTTCTAGGTAAAGCAATATGGCAAACATTTTTTCTTAGATGTGAGACTAATCTTTTATTTTATTATTTATTTATTTTTATTTATTTCTGTATGTGTACAAATGTACTGTCTGCATGCAAGTCTGTGCACCGTGTCGTGCAATGCCACGCGGAGGTCAAAGAGGGTGTCGTATTCCCCTGGAACTGGAGTTCTCCTGGAATTGGAGTTTCAGACGGTTCTTGGCCGCCATGTGGGTGCTGGGGATCGAACCCGGGTCCTCTGCAAGAGTGGTCGGCCTCTTAACTGCTAGGCCATCCTCTCCAGCCCCGAGACTAGTTCTTTTCAATCCAGACAGATTCTAAAATATTTCACCATGTTTTAGAATGATTTCTATGAATGTTCAAACTAAATCTTGAATATTTTCTAATGCCCTCTGATTTAATGAATATGAAGGAATATATTTGGCTACAGTACCAAGGTTCAGATAAATACATAATCTGAAGATAAGTCTGATCTGTGCATCTCTTATCCTTCAATGGTATATAGGAGAAACTGAGTAACAAGTACCCTACTACAAACACCTTACAATCAGAAGTAGTTCTTGATTTAGCTGAGGACGTACAGAACAATGTCTGCCAAATCCTCATATAAAATAGATCTGAAACTTTCTTTTTAAAATTTATATTAGAAATTGTTAGAAATTAGATAACAAAGCTTTCATATACATAATTAATTTTGGTTGATTGTTCCCCAGCCTCCAAACCACCTGCCTCTTCCCTAGTTGTACCTTTTGCCCTTCCACTTTGTCCTTTCATCTTTTCCACACCCCCTAATCCTAAAGTCTCTTTTCCCCCCTGTATTTTAGGCCCCTCGCTAGTTTCTAGAACCTTACCACAATTATTTCCACTTAGGCTCACCTATTTAACAGGTCAAGACCAGGATCCACGTGTGAGAGAGAGCATAGTGTCGGAATAGCAAAATGCCCCATAAGATAAACTGGCTGAAAAATAACATCTCCAGTGTCTCTTTTGGAAGAGCCACCTTTCCAATGTCACTGGTCAGATCACCGGTCATGGAACCACGCTGGAAGGTAGGTCACTTTACAGTCATGCTAAATGATGGGCAGAATGCCTAGTGTGCTAAAGGCAGCAAACGTTCCCTGCCTAGAATCTCTCCTGTTGCAGAGCTTCTGGATCTGATCCAGACATGTTTGCTCTCGGTTAGTTTACCTGCTTTTTCTGAATTCTTCAGGAAAATTGAAATTTCTCCTTTACTTCCTCATTCCCCTTTCTTAAACACACTTTTCCCAATGCTTTGGGATGCACCAGTACCTTGTAATTCTCGAAAGCTTCCTTTTCCTGGCCACGTGGTTGTCAGTAATCCATGCATCTGTCCGACCTCCATGCTGGCTCTAAGCCCGCGTGGCTTCGTGGCTTTTTTCCTTCTCTTCCCCAGTCTTTCCTCGAGGCGGCCACAGACACTCACAGCTTGTCTGCCCTGAGGATTTTTCTTTAACATTCAGTAAAATTCCCCAGAAGCTTTGGTTGAGCCTATTATTAGATCTTTTGGGGGAGGCTCTTCCTCCTCTGTACCTCTGCACCAATGGGGTATTTGTCCTTCTGATGCTGCGTTGCCTCAATTAGCATATTTTCCAGTTCCCATTTTCCTGCAAATGTTATTATTCATCATTTTAGTTACAGCTAAATAAAATTCCAATATGTATATGCATTTAGATTGATGGGCATCTCTGGTGACTCCATTTCTTGCTATTTTGAAAAAAAGATCAAATCCTGGATGGGCAAGGTGTCTCTGCAGTAAGATGTAAGGTTCTTTTATATGGAACTTAATCATTATTAAAACTTCAAAAATGCTTGGCAGGAAGAGATTTTGCAATTGCACGAAGCTTCATACTTCTTTTAATTATTTCTCAATGAGTAAAACCATGTCTATGTGTTGAAAGCAGACAAGCAATGTGGGCATTCATTAAACACCCATGTGGAAACAGAAAAAAAATAGGAAATACTATGAAAATGACAACAGGAGAACAAACTCCATAGCCAACCATGTCCTCAGTTTATGCAAGTAAAATGTTAGCAAATAGAACTTGAACTCTATGAAGAAACAGAACATAAATTTTATCAGATAGCTTTGACCTTTCCTCATCACAAATTTATGTGTTGTTATTGCTTTTAAATTACTGTGATTGCCTATTATTTTTATGTGTTTAGATGACCTTTATAGACCAGTGAACTTTTTCCTTCTGACNAAAAAAAAAAAAAAAAAAATCCCCACAGTGAGAGTCTACTAAGGTATGCATAATGATAACAACATTCTTATTAGGGTAAGAAAGTCACAGTCACATTCACAGGAAAGTTTGGAAGGAAGATTTTGCTTATGGTTTAAAAGAATTCTCTACAGAATCATGATAATGAAGCCTACAGAACTTCCTTATTCTTTGCGTAGCATTTCAGGTGAGTATGATGTATCTGTGTGTGTGTGTGTGTGTGTGTGTGTGTGTGTGTGTGTGTGTCTGTGTGTATTCATTTCTCTGTTGGAATTACAAAGTATGCCCTAACTAAAGTTAATGCTATAAGGAATGGAAGACAAGGCCAGCATGAGGCTGGTACCCGACATGACTTTGATGAGAAGAAATGGGAGGATGTGAGAAGCAGGACAGCGGGTGATGAATAGAAGAAAACTGATGGGTATAAGGGAGAGTGAGCACATGGTGGAGACATCTAACACCTTATAGAAAAATAAAAAGCACAATGCTCACAACAAAGGGGGGTTCTCTTTAATTCTGAGGTCTGCCTCTCACTCCAGCCTTTGATTTATGTCTCTCGCTGCTAGAAGAATATTTAGTGACCTACATTACCATCCAAGTTGGCCTAGAATTCCTTTTCTTCCCCCAGAAGGATCCTGTTCTACTTTGACTCGTAGCTGACTCTTCAAGTTACAGAATTCTACCAGAAAAATCAGATTTATTTTATGGAAATCAAAGTAGATTGGATAGACAAGAGATGTGTGTGTAAAATTTAGAATGATGTCTGTAAATAAATCAGTTTCTTAGCTCAGCATTTAGATTCATTGATATTTACATTGGACATTTATATTATTAAACAAATCAGTTTGTTAACATTCCCAGTATCCTCATGACATCCATGCCTTCTAGCTTTGTTACTCCACTGATTTTTATCTTCATCTTCCTATTAAAACCTGACCAAAGAGGAGGCTGGAGGGACAACTTAGCATTTGAGGGCACTGGCCTTGGGACTGGTTCCTGGCACCCACATGGCAGCTAGCTACCTTCTGTGGCTCTAGTTCCAGAGGATCCAACACATTCTTTTGGCTAACATGGGCATCACATGCACTTACATACATGAAAGTAAGGCACTCACACACATAAAAAAATAAATAAATAATTTTAAAATTCTAAAAGCTGATGACAAAAGAAGAGGTTGAATAACAGCTTTATTTGGGGATTGAATCAGACACAGGATTCTATAACTTGTGTAATATAATGTTTCTAGTCATTTGAAACAATATGTAATGCTTTCATATGCAAGTGTTATTCAGTTTGAGATCTCAAAGACAAGCTACTGTATTTTTCCCCTTCTGTATATGAACACCATGACAATAATGATGTAAGGATGCTGGAGTGTTCAAACCAGGACCACAGTGGCACTCACCAAGAACTTGATGGCTACCATGATTGGATTGGAAACAACCATGAGAAGTATACACACAATGACATAGAAAAGCATTCCTCTTAAATGATTTATTTTTAGAAGTGGAGAGGAAAAGTTGAATCCAGTTGTAGGGCTCTTATGGAAATATTCCTTGAAACTAGTAATTTTTGCACCCATCCACTGACTTGACCCTGTAACCCTCTGTTGCTAAAATCCCTTCTGTGATAGGTGCACAGGTGAATGATGCTTCCTGCCTCCTCCTCCTGTGGTCCCAAAGGCAAAGTGAACTGAAAACTCCCCACACCCCAGTGCAGAAAATTCTAGAGAGTTTATTTGGGCTTGTTTACAGAGTGAAAGAGGAAGGGGTTGGTTACAGGAATGTTGGTGCTCCCCTCCGTCATGGCCATACAATAAGTTCACTTCCTGGCATGGTCCCTGGAACCTCTGCTCAAGAAGAAGAGGGCAGGAGAGACCTGGGGTGTTCCCTGCTTATTTACCCTTAGCTCCTCCCCTCATACAGCCAAGGCCAACTGGCTCCTCCTTCTCCTCAGAAGGGCAACAATCATAATGTAAGGTCAGGTTTTCAGGAGGACTGTCCACGCTACACTCTACCTGTTCCTTTGGCTCTTACAGTCTTTTCACCATCTTCTTCCATGAAAGTACCTGAGCTGTGCTGGGGGTGAATGAGGTAGGACAGCTTCAATCATTGTGGCAAGACATCAAACTTTCAGGGTTTTTTTTATCATTTGTTACCAATGGCATGTTGGCACATTTCAGAAGGACTCCTCCTACTATAAAAACATAAATAGAACATCTAAACAAACCCTGACTGCTATAACAACTCAACCTCTGGGTGCAAACACAAATGATGGACAGTACTGAAGTGGGTGTGTCATATTCATCTAACAAAATAATTGTTGCTTTCCCACTGAGGCCTGTAACTTTCCCTCCCATTGGGGTCAACCTGGCTTGCAATACCAGATGTGTGTTCCTCTCTGAGGAGCTGGGGTACAGGCCTTAAATCCAATTGGAAATTTGCTGGTTGCCCATACACTAGTACATATACTATACTATTGCACCGGCAGGAATATCTTGCTTAGCATATCGGTAATAACAGCCAGTGGGGTCCATCATTATTTTTTTTTATTTATTTATTATTTTTTATGTGTATGAATGTACTGTCTGCATGCAGGTTTGTGCACCCGTGTTGTGCAATGCTGTGGAGGTCAGAAGAGGGCGTCAGATTCCCCTGTAACTGGAGTTAAAGATGGTTCTCAGCCACCATGTGGGTGCTGGGGATCGAAACCGGGTCCTCTGCAAGAACAGTCGGTGCTCTTAACCGCTAGGCCATCTCTCTAGCCCCCAAGGGTCCATCATTATTAAGCAGAACTGTGGGGGACAATTCTCCCTCCGCCATCTTCATAGTGCCTTCTGGCACTATGAAGGCCACCTATCCTGCGGCAGGGAGTGTCCAGCTTAATCCCAGTTTGATTTCTCCCTCTCCTGTGCTCACATCATACCATACCTTCAACAACAGTGATTTATATTCTACTTACAATGTGCAACCAGGGCTGGAGAGATGGCCTAGCGGTTAAGAGCGCCGACCGCTCTTACAGAGGACCCGGGTTCGATCCCCAGCACCCACATGGCGGCTGAGAACCGTCTGAAACTCCAATTCCAGGAGAACTCCAGTTCCAGGGGAAAACGACACCCTCTTCTGACCTCCGCGGCATTGCACGACAAGGGTGCACAAACCTGCATGCAGACAGTACATTCATACATATACAGAAATAAATAAAATTAATAAAAAAAATTAAAAAAAAATGTGCAACCAATGGCTTTCCTGGGCAATACTCATAGGGAGGACAAACCAGCTCTGGTACTATAATCTTTATTTAAAAATTGTATCATATTTTGAGATCCTCTATTCTTTATTTTTATAAGACATCTACTTACATTATGGAAACTACAAGACCAGCCATTGCAGTCTTTTCCCAGTCATCCTGGTTAATATCACTCATGCCGTACCTGACTATAAAGCTCCCAAGAATTTCACAGCTATACTTGGCCTGGCAAGTATATGGTGCAAATTTACTTTTCATTTTTATTTCTTCAGGTGTACTCAATACCTATCCAGTGGGTTCCACATCTGGAAAACACTTAGATATTAACATCACATAGTAAATCAAACATAAAGTTTAACCCAGAATCAGAAAATTTTAGCCATTTGTACTAATTGTTTTCACAACAGATCCTTGTTGAGTACATTAGCATGGGTAAGCAGCAGTAATTTCAATAGTTATTCATTGTCTGTAGTCATTTCTTGAAGCCATTTGGTATCCTGGGATTTTTACGTGGAGCTTCCCTGCATTTCTTTATCATTGATAAACTCATTGGGGCTGGCTCAAGCAGCCAATGCCTGCACAGGGCCGTGGTGTTTTGAATGAGAGTGTCCCCCCATAGGCTTTAAGTATTCAGACATTATGTCGCCAGTTGGTGGTACTGTTATTGGAGGTCTTAGAAGGTGTGGCCGTGCTGGAGGAAGTACGTCACTGGGAGCGGGCTTAGTGAGCTTAACAAGCCTGGTGGTCTTCAGTCTCTCCCTCTGCTGCCTGTGCTCATTGTGAGATGTGACCCTCAGCTTGCTGCTCCAGCCCTGGCCACCATGATTCCTGCCACAATGGGCTCTAATTCCCTGGAACTGTCAATCGTAAGCTCAAATAAACTCATCCTTTTATAAATTCCCTCGGTCATGGTGGTTTTATCACAGCAACAAAAAAGTGACTAATATGAGGGCCAAGGAGGAATAGGGCCTCCTTTGCTCTTAGTGCCCCTGTTGAGTCTCTGCCCCAGGCAGACTCTGAGTCTGACTCCTGGCTACAGGCATGACTTTTGTCTTTTTATTGACCCCCAACTGGCTACTAGGGAAGTCCCCACTGAGCAAGCTGCCTCCACCCTAGCATAACATTTCTCAGAAGAGAAATGTACACTGTTTAATTTGGGGAGAGTCATCATCCACCCCTGGGACAGTTTTTATCTTCTGTTTGCCATTTTGTGAACTATTCCTCAGGCTCTAAAGCCTCTCAGAAGCTTTTGAGCACAGAAAGTGCCTTTTTGTGTATTTTTTTCTTTAGAAATTCAGGCTCTACAAAAATCTTGCCATGTTCACCTTTGAGTAACACAAGCAGACCTGCTTTCTCTTTTTTATGTCTCCTTTAGGTTGGCCTACTCTTTTACAGACATGCTGGCTTGATTACTTTGATCTGTCAAAGCCTTTCCAATTTTGTAAAGATTCTGTCCCACTAAGAGATTCAGCAAAATCACTAAAGCTCCCATACCCATACTGAGGTCCTCGTTCAGTCAAGGTTTTCCTTGAATCTCTGGTAAACGCAGTCCTATTTGATTCAGTAAACTGGGCACTATATATTGCTTTCCTCATATCAAGTTCTCTCAGCAGTGCTTGCCCCTCTTCTATCATCATCTGTCCCCTTGTATTCATGTCAACCTCCACTGGGAATGACTAAGTATCTCTAATGGCTTGTACAAGCCGGTCCATCAGGGACTGATTCCCTGTGCTGCTTCAGGTTATGTAAACTATGTCTCAAAGAGGGATGGGTAGTTATATTGCTCAGCCTTAATGCTTTTGCAGCACTTTAGCTAATATTATCTGCTCTCGTGTCCCAAATACACACAAGCCAAGTGATGAGGTGCTCCTTTATTGCCTGTTTGGAAAGTCTTCCCTAATTGCAACACCTCCAGTGCTGAATATTCTCTAATTGTCCTAGTTTCTTGCACTAGACCATTGTTAAGCCCTCCATCAGCATAATAAAACATGGATTTTTTTTTCTTTTTTTTTTTTTTCTGTACTAAAGGTTGAACCCAAGGGGTATCTTGCACTTTTTATTTAAGGAACTCTCTTCATCATCACTATTTTCCTTCTCCCAAAAGTTCCAGGTTTTGGAGTCCCAGAATGAGCCTTGCACAAGAGACCTAATCTGAGCTTTCTTCCCCGTCTGGCCCCTGGCTATAAAAAATGGCAGACTAACACCTCTACTTTTTTTTCTCTTTTATGAAATTTACTGGCAAGGTCAAGGGCCAATACTGGGAAGCTCAGCTTCTTATTCCTTTCTTGCTCTAATTCTCTTTCACATTTTCAGTCTCCTTCCAGGCTGAGTCTTCTACCTAAGACAGATCTCTTTCTACACAAAGCAGGGCCAGGCTGCCTCTGCTACTGTGTGCCACAACTTCTGCCCTTGGTGCCCTACTGCCAAGGCTTGCAGTTTGCTCTAGACCTTCCATTGTCATTAAAACATCTCCATATTCATATGGCAGACCCCCACCAATCAAATATGTATGCCAGTCTATACCACCTAGAAGTGGATTGCTATCCTAGGATTTCTCCTACCAACATCATCCGCATAGGTGGCTTCACCTTAGTTACATATCTTAAAGCCCATTGCACAATCCATGCTACTGCTGCTACCTCCTGCCAGTTTTCTGGGGTAGGCCTCCATGCCACAATTTCCTCTGCCCACACTCTCCCACCACCCAGCTTTCCTTACTGGTCTCTTCTCCATATAGGAGGAAACTCCATTTCTCTTCCCAAATTCATCCTTGGTTTTGTCTATCCTGCTGACTATGCCATTGTTACTAAAATTCCTCTGGGATGGGTGCATGTGGGCACAATGGCATCCCACTTCCTCCTTCTGTGGACCAAAATTCAAAGCAAGGTGAAAACTCCCCAAACCAAGTTGGAAAATTCCAGCAAGATTATTTAGGCTTGACTATGGAATGAATGAGTGAAGGAGTTACTTACAGAAATGTTGGCACTCCTTGCCTTCCCTCATGGCCATCCTGGAAAGTCCCCTTCCTGGCATGGACCCTGCAACCTCTGACATCCATGCTACACCCTCCCTGATGTACTCTTGAAGGTGGAGATGGGAATATATTCTACTGGTGCACTGAAATAGTGACTCATGCACAAAATGTGTCACAACCAACCATGAAATATGTTGTTCAATCTAATCATTCAGAAAAATGACTTAGTGCATAAGATCTATGTCCCTAAAAAAGGAAGACTGTAACTCAGCATAAGTTCCAGATGTCCCACTCAGAGGTCAGTCATCTGTAGAAACAAGCCAAGAATATGCCCAGCTCCTCCCCATCCTGGCTGTTCCCAGACTTTGCTTTGTTCCATAATGAGCACAGGACTAAGAGAAGCACTGGGACTGTCACAGACAGTAACAGATCCTTTGTTGAACCCATTAGAATTTCAGTTTGGTAATAACTCCTTTGTCTTTGGTTGGCAATGATGGCAGCTCAGGTGCCCAGAGTACAGAGTAGCCAGCAGCTGTCAGTAGCTGAATTCACCCAGGCTTGACTCAGACCTCTTCCTCTCCAGACAACACATGGACCATGGACTTATTTTACTTAATCAACATAAGACAAACATATACCCTTTCACTAAAATGTGAAGGTAGCTAATGAGAATGGTAGCAGGTTGTCAGTCAACCAGTTGACAAATCTTCAGATATTGAGAGTCACTGTAGTCCCATCATGTCAAGTATAGTACAGAAAGCACATCACTAACTTCTTGACTGAGGTGAGACATTTTAGAATGAAAAGCATTATCAGGAATTAGGCTGGAAACCGACAATCATAGAATTATATTCACTGTGCCAAGAGGGACATCATGAGATAGAACATGGGGCCATTTAATCTTGGAAACACATGTAACAGTGAAAGGAGAGAACTAACCAATAAAATTGTCCTCTGACCTCATGTACATGTGGGGGCACATATACCCACACACGTGCATCTGCAAACATACACGATAATAGTAAACAAAAAGAATTTTAAATGATCTATCTAAGGTTGTATCTTAGTATTATTCATTTGTTTCTTTTTCCTTGATAGTTTAAAAAATTTATCCCTAGAAGGAATGAAAAATATAAGCACGGTACATTGCCAACTTCTTAATTTGTGATTACAGTTTCACTTAATCAAAACTTCATGATATTTTAAGGATGAAATTATATAAATTTTTCTAAGACACTTGATTACAGTGATAATGTTCCTTAAGTTTTCAGTTTAAAATTCTCTCATTTGTACTAAGAAAAATGTGCTTATTATTTCCATTCTCATGATTAAACATGATCTGTTTTGATATACTTTGTGGAAGATGCCATTCAGCATCAATTCCAAGGATGGCTTAGATGTTATTAATTACTTTTCTCACTGGGGCAACAAAATATCTAACAAAATCAACTTAAGTGAAGAAGGGTTAATTTAGCTCAGTGGAGGGTGTACAGCATCACAGTGAATAATGAGCACATAAGAGCATGAAGAAACTGGTCATATTATGTCTGCAATCAGGAAGCAAAGAGAGATGAATGTTGGTGCTCAACTCATTTTATGATTTTTATTCACTCCATGAAACCATTGCATTGAATGGTGCCATTCACAGTTAAAGGAGTCATCCTACCTTGATTAATCTAATCAAGAAACTCCCTCACAGACCTGCACAGACTTGTCTACTAAGTGAGTCTAGATTCTCTCAGCCTGACAATATTAAGCATCACAAGTCCTATCTCATGTCAACATGAGATTCAAACATTATTTTTAAGCAGTAATTTTCCACTCTTCCCTCCATGGCCATTTCCTAACACAAAATGCATTCAGTCCAACTTCAAAAGCCCCTATGATTATTAACAGTTCCAATTTTATTCAAAATTGTACATAGAGAGTCTCTTCCAAAACTCAGAACTATCTTAACAGTAAGTTTGTATATAATTTAAAAGCATGGGGGCTGGAGAGATGGCCTAGCGGTTGAGTGCCGACTGCTCTTGAAGAGGACCTAGGTTCAATCCCCAGCACCCACATGGTGGCTAAGAGCCATCTTTAACTCCAGTTCCAGGGTGTTCTAGTTTGTCTTCCATTACTGTGACAAAACACTCTGACCAACACCAACTTGGGGAGGAAAGGGTTTATTCAGCTTACATCTCCTGCGTCACAGTTCATCACTTAGGAAGCCCAAGCAGGAACTCAGGGCAGGAACCTGGAGGCAGAAGCTGAAGCACAGGCCATGGAAGAATGATGTTCACTGGCTTGCTCCCCTGGCTCATGCCCAGCCTGCCTTCTTATATGGTACACAACAACCTACCCAGGGTGGCACCACTCATTGTGGGCTGGGCCCTCCCACACTGCTCGACAATCAGACAATACTCCACAGATGTGGCCACAGGCCAATCCAATGGAGCCAATTCCCCAATTGAGGCTCCCTAAACCCAGGTGTGTCAAGTTGACACTAAAGCTATCCAGAACACAGGGGAATCTGATACCCTCTATTGACCTCCATGGCATTGCACAACATGGGTGCACAAACCTACATGCAGACAGTACATTCATACACATACAAGAATAAATTTTTAAAAATTTTAAAAAAGCATGTCACATACTTCCAACACACAATGGCACAGAGTAGACATTCTAATTCCACAAGGGAAGGATGGAGACATGGCAAGAAAAGATTGGATCAAAGCAAGATCAAATCCCAGCAGGGCAAACTCCAATACTTACAGCTCCATGTTCAGCGTTTAGGGATACAGATAAATTTGTCTGAGCTTGGATGAGCTTGAGTAGCAATGTGTCTCCAGCTTTGCTGTCTTCCTTAGGGTCCAACTCCACTCAGGGTACGAAGCTTTCCTCAGCTGACCTCCCACAGAGATCTCATTACAACTTTGGCTTCCCCTTCATAGAGAGCTTCACACAGTGACCACTCAGGGCCTTCTTGGGGGACTTCTGACCCAGTCACACATTGCCTGGCTTTGAGGCTTTCTGAAAGTCTTAAGTTGACAATCAATGTTGAATATTACAATAATGAGGGGCTGGTGAGACAGTTCAGTACTTAAGAACACTGGCTGCTCTTACAGAGGACTGAGGTTTGGTTCCCAGCACTCATGTGGTGGCTAACAACCATGTGCAACTCCAGGTACAAGGGATCCAACCCCCTTTTCAGAACTTCATGGTCACTGCATGACATGGGCACATTTACATTTAATATTAAAATATTAAAAATTACATTAATGAATTGATATCCTAAAATATTTGATTTATTATTTTTATGTTTGTGTATGAGTATATTGCCTAAATGTATATAAGTGCACCTATGTCGTGTGATACCTATGGAGGTCAGAAGATTCAGATTCCTCTGGAACTGGAGTTAGTGACAGTTATTATTTGCCATGTAGGTGTTGGGAATTGAACCCAGGTCCTCTGCAAAAGCAGCCAGGGCTCTTAACTGCTGGGCCATGTCTCCAGCCCCTGATGTCTTTTTAAATATACAAATAGCTGGTGTTCTTTTCATTCGTATGTTCAGCATTTCCAGTGTTTAATATATTACAGACTGTTATGGAGCTTCTAGTTGCCTACAAATAGGGGATATCTCTTGATTCCACAATAAATATAGATTTACATTCTGTCAATTTTAAAAGCGTCACCTTCTAGACAAACTTAATATGCTTATAGTTTGCCATGTGTTCGTTGGGTTTTACTTCAACTACCTGGTTCTTCAAAAGTCAATAAGATTTTTGATTAAAAAAAAATCACCATAATTTTTTTCAGGTGACTTCCTTTCAAATCCTCCGACTGAATGTTATGCATATGAAGTTACATTACATCAGCTTTAATAACACACTGTGATGTACAGCACAAAAACCCTTTAAATCTTTGGAGAAGCAATGGGGACAAATGCTGCTGCCACAAGCGGCCTGTCCATATGCAAGAGACAAGCACTGCCGTTTCCGAGCATAACTAGCCACTGAAAGCTGGTATCCACAATTTGTCAGATACAGATAACCTTTTATTAAGACTTTAAAATGTAGATTTCAGATACTTTTGCTACCTAGCTTGGTAGCTCAAGTTTTTTATGGTTTTTAGAATGCTATATAAGTTTTCTTAAATTCACATTAAGGATTCATAAAGCACAGCTGCTTCCAACATAAACCTGTCCATCGCATGTTTATATTGTTTCCATTATATGGGAGTAATTAAAGAAATAGTATACTCTCAAATGTTAAATAACCATATATTATTTCAACAGAAATTATGCAAACAAATAAGAAAATAGTTAAACAACCAGTTAAAATATTTTGACTTTAAAGAGACATGCGATATATTTTGTCAATTATCTTCAATTTTTTAGTCCTGTAGATTTAATTTTTTGAATTTTTATTTATTTTCTGTATGTGTATCAATGTACTGTCTGCATGCAGGTCTGTGCACCCGTGTCGTGCAATGCCACGGAGGTCAGAAGAGGGTGTCGGATTCCCCTGGAACTGGAGTTCTCCTGGAATTG
This sequence comes from Rhizomys pruinosus, assembly GCA_009823505.1. NCBI lineage: Eukaryota > Metazoa > Chordata > Mammalia > Rodentia > Spalacidae > Rhizomys > Rhizomys pruinosus. Next base: position 903,024 of record VZQC01013627.1, on the reverse strand, counting down.
GAGTTTCAGACGGTTCTCAGCCACCATGTGAGTGCTGGGGATCGAACCCGGGTCCTCTGTAAGAGCGGTCGGTGCTCTTAACTGCTAGGCCATCTCTCCAGCCCCTGTAGATTTAATTTTATCTCACCTGACAAAGTTTAATGTTATTTCAACTTATCATTATATGCACGTGTCTTCTTTCTTGAATTCTTTCTCTCAATTATACTCTAGAAATTAAAAAAATACTTTACCGAATAAACATCCACATTTACCTCTTCAGCTGTTCAATATTTAATTCATTTAGAAAAAGTTGTTTTCCACAGTATACGATGTCCTATTTAGTTTGATTTCACATTTTTAAAACAGAGAAATTATATCTAAAAATAAATTTTGTATTCTGTGTTTAGGTTTTTAAAAATGTAACAAACTATGCAGCAGTAAAGAAAGATGACATCATGAACTTTGCAGGTAAATGGATGGAACTAGAAGATATTATGATAAGTGAAGTAACACAGTCCCAGAAAAACAAAGGACAAATGATAACCCTCATTTGTGGATGCTAGCACCAAATCCCTAGTTGAAAGGCAAGCTGAGCAACATTAATGTTATATTTCCTTTCATCTGAAACCAACTGTGCTGTTATAATGTGAATCCCTTAACAGTCTCTAGAGTTAACTTACCATTTATTTTGTAATTTTGGTATATGGGTAGAAGGAATGTATTCATATTTTAGAGTAATATAAAATTAAAGGGAAAATGTGAATTCCTAAACATATTTTGGAATTAACACACTTTATTTTCAGGGGTCATAATTTTGGTATATATGTCACGTTTATATAGGCATATTTTGGAGCAATACAAATGGGAGGGAACAACAACAACATAAGGACTGGGTCAAAGAACTAACTGAAACATCTAACTTCTGCCCAAACAATAAATCTCTGCAGAGAAAAACTTTAAAAAGACTGAGAAAAATATGCAAGACAGGTACGGCAGAATGCATGCAGTGGGGTGGGGTAGGGGGCATGGAAAGGGGAATGTGTCTAAATTGGACAGAGAAACCATGTATGAAATACCAAAAACATCAATACGAATATTTTATAAAAATCAACCAATCAAACAAACAAAACCAACAACATTCACAATAAAAATCTAAAAAAAATGTTGCTTGGGATGTCCATAGACACACAGTTATCCAGCTTCTTCAAATACTACCATCTTCTGAAATCAGTTTATGAAGAAACTGAGGGAATTAACAATGATCCAATTCTGTCAACTACTTGTCAGGCATTATTAGAATTTCGCCAATTCTTCCTCTACCCTTCTTCTATGTCAGAATCTAATCCAAGACAGCACAGCAATTTGTTTCCTGTATCAAGAACACTTTCTTCAGCTTTGTTGGCCATAACTGTGGTCTTCCTTTGGAAGTTCTGAGCAACCACTCTGAAAAACTTCGGTGAACTGGGATTGGTCTGCTCTCCACTGTGACTAAACACCAGAGGTACTTTTGACAAGAATGCTCTTGGAACACTGTACCAATGAGGCATTTATTGCCTTTCATTATGATGTTAATGTTGATCTCATGGGGAAAGTGGTACAGTCTTCCCCACTCTTAAGTCACACTATCCCTCTGAACTTACTATACACGTTCTTGGGAAATATATGAGGCCTTATAAAATCTTTCATCCCATTCAACCCACACAGCTGAATTACTGATGATTCTGACCTGAAACAATTACTACTGTGGTAATCCTAACTTACATCCTAATTTATTTACAGAATGTGTTCCAAAGTCATAAAGTAGACTCATGACTTGCTATGAAGATTTTCCTTTTCAGTGTTTATTTTCCTTTTGACATGTTTTGCTTTTGTGTAGGTGATGGTTGATACTGATTGTCAAATTGGGAGGAAATAGAATTACCTAGGAGGAAAATCTTTGAGCATAACTGTGAGGGGTTCCCTAGATTAGATTAATTCAGATGAAAAGATTACCTGAATTATGGATGGCAGAATGCTATGTGTTGGAATCCAAGACTGAATACAAAAGAGAAAGCTGCCTGAGCACTAGCTTTCACTAGTCTCTGCTTTGTGGCTGTGCTTGTGCTATGACCAGCTTGCTTCAACAGTTGCCTTCATGCCCTCCCACCAAGTTAGGCTGTATCCTGGGACCTTGAACTGAGCAAGCCTACCTTAAGTTGCTTCTGTGAGATATTTTGTTTTGGCAATCAGGAAATAACTATTGCTGGGCTTTCTTGTTTACTTTCCTGATTACATTGCATAAAAATTTGTGTAAATGGTTAATTTTTTTTTCATATCAGAAAAATATGTTAATTAGGATTACTATTTCATTTGTAAAGTTGGGTCTCTAATTCTGCTGCTGTTCACCCATGTTTCTTAGCTTGTTCTTGTTCTCTGCAAAGGTGCTTGACAAGATGGCTGTGTGGGGGATTGCTTATAGGATTTAATGTGCTATGGTTATTTCCTTTCTTCCTTCTTTGCTTCCTCCCTCCTTTTCCTTCCTTCTTCTCTCCCTCCTCCCCTCCCTCCCTCCTGTCCTTCCTTCCTTCCTTCCTTCCTTTTCTTCCTATCATAGGTATTCCCGAGTTTGTGCATTCTTCCTCTGCAAACATATTTACTTGCATTTCTTGTTGATCTGATTTGTTTCTTGGAGAAGATATTGGGAAAAGTGGTCTTGCGCAACTGCATTTGATGTGTCACAGTTGGCAGGATAGAAATTAAACTAAAGATTTCTGTTCAGTGTTTGGAATGACTATTTCCCCACAATACAAAACTCTCATACAAATAATAACAAACTTACTTTCTGAAATGGATGTGTCATGTCCTGTGAGAAATCATATCTGATGGACCCAGCCACCAAGGTCAAATGAACCCTGAATGGGGGAGTGAGTGAGAATTAAGAAAGAATGCACACACACACACACACACACACACACACACACACACCAAAGGGATAGAGCTGGGAGAGGCAACCAGTAAATACTGGAACCCCAAAGTTTAATTTCCGAGGCCTTTTATACACAAGCAAGTAAAAAAAATAAATAAATAAAAGACTCTTCTGCAAATTTCACATGCAGTGAAGGTATGGTTAAACTTTGTTTACATTCCAAGGAGACTCTCAAATACTATTGCCTTCCCTTGCAAGGACATTCCCTCAAAAAACAATTCCTACTGCAAAATAGTGCACATCACAACTGCTTGTACAGTATTAACCCATGCATGCCAAGAACTTGCTGAAATATCAAAGGTCAATCAGAGTTCACCATGGCGTTACTCATGCCAGCTCCTCACACATACCAGTTAACCTTAGAAATCTATTCAGAGCTGTGGAGCATGTTTAGAGTCAGAATTGTTAATTCACATCAACTGCTTGAACTGTGTTGCCTTGGGCAAGATCGTCACTTTTCTCCTGTCTTCTTTGCTCCATAAAATGAGAATAGGAATGGCCCTGCTTCATGGGGTTGTTAATAAGGATTAAAGCAGATAATGCAAATAAAGCAATTAAAATAGTTTCTGTCAAAAGCCTTTGCTTACAAAAGTTCCCTTTTTGAGCACTGTTAAAAGCATAGCACAAAATGTAGCTTCTACATCAGTGTTATTTTTCTCATGTGAAAGAAAGTTATTAAAAAGTCCTAAATGCTGGCATTTGAGTTCTTTAATTCCCAGTGGCTTTGGAACTTATCCTTTGTTCTCCTACTTAGTCTAATTTCCCAGTCTGCTAAATAACTATTATAAATTTTCACTAATGCCCAGCTCATAAACATGAAAATCATTATTATTCATGAGAGCTTGTCAGTAGCTTTGATTTAAACAAAGAAGCATACACAGCTACTGATGGTTTTGTTAGTCCAAACTATTCTCCATTTTTTCAATAAAGCGTACTCAATCAGAACATTTAGACCAGAGAATAAGAGGTGGTTTTGCAAAGGAGAACTGATTATCAGAAGGTATTTAGCATATACGTCTTATTAAAATCTAGGTTAAAAGTTGAAACACTAAGAAACATTTATCAAGCTTCCGAAGACCTTTACTTAATCAGCCTGAGGAAAAATGTCTAATATATCCCCTAAATAGATTTAAGTGGGGTTTTCTTTGCATGTGTTTTTCCCAGAAATGTATAGATAAAAGTTAATGCATAAGATATTTCATTTATAAGACTTTTATTTTTTTATTTTTTTTAATTAAAAAAATTTTTTATTAATTTTATTTATTTCTGTATGTGTATCAATGTACTGTCTGCATGCAAGTCTGTGCACCCGTGTCGTGCAATGCCGCGGAGGTCAGAACTGGGCGTCGGATTTCCCTGGAGCTGGAGTTCTCCTGGAATTGGAGTTTCAGACGGTTCTCTGCCGCCATGTTGGTGCTGGGGATCGAACCCGGGTCCTCTGCAAGAGTGGTCGTCGCTCTTAACCGCAAGGCCATCTCTCCAGCCCCCTATAATAAGACTTTTAAAATAAAAATTGAATTCTCCATATAATATTTCTTGTATCTGAAGTATGTTTTCTATTGGTAAAATTAGTTTATTTTGCTTTTTTTCCAATTACAAATGAATGTGGAGGAAATTAAGTCATTGGTTTTAATTGGTATAGATCTATTTAACAAACATTTAACAGTTACAAGTAATACAGAAAGAATGTAAATATTTAGCACCCACCAAACAAACAGGAAAAATACATGCCCAGATGAGACTCAAAGCATTACAGCATCTTGGCTTCAGTCAAGGCAAGAACAAAGTCCAAAAAGAGTGCTTGAGTACTGAAAGTAAGCTTGAGCAAGCCTGCACAATTATAAACCTTCATGAGCTCAAAACCACTCAGTTAAGAAATATCTCTCTTCAAGATAAGCAGGGAGGAATGAGGTGTGATTCAGGCAGCCAGCCTGGGACCCAGAGTGCACTGGCTCCCAAGAGGTTGAGTGTACATACTGGGCCCTGTGAGGAATCTTCTCACATAGGATGAATATTTTCCTGACCTTAAGAGCTTTTATATTGATCTCAAAATTTTGAACATAGCAATTAAAAGAGAAAATACCTGGGGAGCCAAGATATCTCAGCCCAGGCATCTGAGTGGCAGTGGCAGTGGTGGCTCTCAGTGTGGTGAAAGGAGGATGACAAGGAGTCGTTTGTGCCTCTAGGACCTGATCCTGTGCTTCCCCAAAGCCTGGTCTGGAGTTTGATGAAAGTAAACTTTTAAGCTGGGAAATGACCTTCAAGTTTCAATCAGAGAACTTAAAACATGACTCCAAGTAATAAGATGTCTCATCAGTTGTTCCCTGTGACCATGGAGGAGATTATGAGAAGAGCAGAAGCCAACAAAAGCCCTCCAGATCCCTGACCATGAAAAAGAAAACACTCCATCCATATGTTTCCTTGTACAAAAGTGAAAGGTGGTTTTTCTCCAGTACTGCTGTCCCTCTAGTGAGAAATTCAAGCCATCAAGAAACTGCTGCCTTCTTTCTTCACAGAAGCCAACATGCTTTTTTAAACACAAGTATAATCATGTGGACAGAGAGGTGGAGATGGGAAAAAAATGTAGGAAACAGTATAATTGAAATTATGACACATGTTGTGAGCCTGGAGCTGTGTGGTTGCTTTCCATGAACCTGAAGCTGAGGTCCCCTCCCAGGAGCTGTGGTTGTCTATCATGAACGTGGAGACGTGGTACTCTCCTGTGAGATGGGACTGTGTTTGACTCCCATGAGCTGGGGGTACGATGATCCCTTCCTGTGAGCCTGGAACTGTGGTCCTCAGCCAGGATCCGAAATTCTGAATCCTTCTGGTGATGGGCAAATGGTGAGCAGATTAGCAAATGGAGGACGTTCTGGTGTGGGGCAACAGTTTCAGCCTTGTTTTTTGCCTGTACTTGCCACAACTACCTGCCCTGAGGTCACCAGTTGTGCATGGTAGTGCCTTTGCCTCTGCGTTGGACTTAAGCTGGAGCCAGGGAAGATTTCTGTCACTTGCAAACTCCAGTCATGGGAGGACTGATTCCCACCCCCTCTAATGGGCGGTGGTCTTGGCTCCACACATGCTCCTGTGCACTCAAATCTTGACGTGGGACCTTTCCCTTCCACAGCCAACAAGAGGTTTTCCATCATTTTGCAATTAATCATCTACATCCCCAGTTTACTTTCACCTGTGCCCATTATACAGATAATGGAAAACCCATCCATTATACAAATAATGGAAAACCCAAAATAAGACTTCTAGAGATGAAAATCACAGGATGTTGAAAATAATTTTTTATTACTTTATTTTTTTCATTTTTTAACAATAAGTAATCATTTATGAGTACAAGCATTCTTCATGTAAAACCAATTTGCAAGCAGTTTGTCCAAACCCACACAGCCCATGGGTCCCACCATCCAGCTGGGGGTCTTGTATATTCAATCAAGTTGATCAGATGAATGCCCAGTCTATATTGCTGTAGTTTCACCATTCACCCTAATCACAGCCCTTACATTCTATCAAGCCCCCTCTTCTGCAGATTGTTCCCTAGTCTTAGAAAAGGGGCACAGGTGGACGAGAAGCAAAACAGTCTACTTTCTCTGGAGCTGTTGCCTTGGCTTCTGGTCAATTCTGGCTGTTTCCATTCATGGGCTGACAGTTTGTCCATGAATAACCTTTTGATCCTACTAATGAAGCACAAGCAATTAGATATATAGGTATTTAAACAGTACTAATTGTTATGGTAGATTAATTTGGTATAGACACAGATGTTTGGATGGAATGTTAATCCATGAATTACGTTTTTTCTGTTAAATATGACAGGGTCTTACTGTGGCTTATAAATCTCCTAACCATTAGAGGATATAAGCTTGTGGCATCAGCCATGGGTTATTCCTCCAAGGAGAGAGCTAATAGCCAATTAGATTTGGGATACACAGGCATATGGCTGCCACTGCTGCACAGCATTTCCAGGCAGGTGAGGTGTAGCTGGTGCTGACGGAGGAGTCTTGCTTGACTCAAGGAGACCTATATTTGCTTTATTGGTTTACTGGCCTTTGATAACATTCTCCGGTATTCCAGAGACCAACTGTACAACCCAAATGCCCCTCAACTGACAAGTGGATGGAGAAAATGTGGTATATGTACACAATGGAATTCTATGCAGTGATAAAGAAAGACAGCATCATGAACTTTGCAGGTAAATGGATGGAGCTAGAAGACATTATATTAAGTGAAATAACACAGTCCCAGAAAAACAAACGACGAATGGTATCCCTCATATGTGAATGCTAGTACCAATAACCCAGTTATAAATATTTCTTGTGGAGAGGGATGCATATTAAAAGAACAACAACAGAAAGGCTGCATCAGAAAACTGACTGAAATGGTGAATCGGGAGGGGTGGGAGGGGCGGGAGAGGGACACGGGTCTATATTCAATTAATGTATATTTAATTGACATGAGTTCAGCAAGTATCCAATTTTGCCCAGACTCTGTCTACAGGTTACATGGTGTTTTAGGACTAAATAAAAGTAAATTTGTGTATATTAAACAACATTGGTTTAAAGGTTCTGATAAAAACGGTAATGCACCTGAGTTACTTGGAAATATAAATTGTTGTCTACATTTGTTTTACTTAAAATCTGTATAACAATAACTTTGGGATTGGCACATACAAATGTTCTCTATAATTTTTCTGTTGTACAATATCACCTTGTAGCATTCTCTTTTATTATTATTATTATTATTTTATTATGTATCTTTTTTGTTTTGTTTTGTTTTCATTTTTTTAACAATAAGTGATAATTTGTGAGTACAAGCATCCTTCATGTAAAACCAATTTGCAAGCAGTTTGTCCAAACCCACACAGCCCATGGGTCCCACCATCCAGCTGGGGGTCTTGTATGTTCAATCAAGTTGATCAAATGAGTGTCCAGTCTATATTGTTGTAGTTTCACCATTAACCCCAATCGCAGCCCTTACATTCTACCATACCCCTCTTCCGCAGATTGTTCCCTAGGCTTAGAAAAGGGGCACAGGTGGATGAGAAGCAAAACAGTCTACTTTCTCTGGAGCTGATGTCTTGGTCTCTAGTCAATTCTGGCTGTTTTCTTTCATGGGCTGCCAGCTTGTCCAGGCATAACCTTTCGATCCTACTAATGAAGCACATGCAATTAGATATATAGGTATTTAAACAGTATAATATATAGCCTTTCCATGTAGCATTCTCTTTTACCTGTAGGATGATTTAACTTAAAAAATTAAGTTTGCTTCCCAAGTTAACCACATACTGCCACCCAAAACAGCTTGGGTGAATTTGATGAAATCTACACCTTGATTCCAGCCTATAGGTATGTGTAATACAACTTCCTTTTTGAGACTCATGGATCAAAAAAACAAAAATAATTTTTTTTAAAAAAAGCTCAATACCAGTCGCCTCTAAGCTGGCACATCTGTCATTGTCCATCTACATTGGGCTGACTATGTATATGCAAGTTCTCAAACTAACATGAATACTTATTCACATATTAACTGAAGAATAAAAATAAAAATCAAGTGCATTAAAGCTTCCATATATTATCAAATTACCAAAGCAATTGCAGCAATAGTTTAGGACTTAGCCTTTTAGAAAGCTTTTGATCTAGATTTTTGTTGATTTTATTATGCTTTAAAGTTCTTTTTATAGATTATTTCCCTTCTGATTGTCCACAGTACAGCAGGCCAGCTCTTTTCACTATCCTTTTATCTCTAATCATAAAATGTTGAGTGGTATTGCTGAGAATTCAGAAAGGAAGGCAGAAGAGGAAATATTTTATGCTCAGTTTCTAAGACAGAGTGAGGCTGAATAATAGAAGACCTTGAATGTCCTCTGGCTCATGAGCTTAGTACTTTCAGAAACCTCCGTAAATGCACAGTCTGAGAGGATGTATGAATATGATTTTCCTGATTATCACACAGGTGACATAAACATTCATGTTCATTCATTTAACTGAAAAATTGAAGTGGATCTAACAAAGGACGGGGATGTCCTTGGCACAGATATTGAAGAGGCAATCTACATGAAGACAATTGGGATATTCGTTGTATTGATACTACAGCATGTAGAACAGAGTCAAAATATTCACTAGATAATGATTGTAAGAATAAAACATCTCAGCATGAAAAATTACACCATGCTTACTCTCAGGATATAACAAGATCTGGTTTTAATTAGTAAAGACTTATTTCAAGCTACAGTTAATCATGACTATTTCCTGTTTTTTTATCACTCCATTTTATTGCAATATTTCACTAATATAAGGCTTTAATTTATTTTAAGTTTCTTGAAATAATGATTGAGTTGATATATTTCCTTACCTAATTTAGCACTATCTTCAATTAAGAACTATCAATGTTCAGCAAAATGGAGCAAAAAATGCAAAACAATAAAGTTCAGTATTCAAATATCGGTTCATTTGGCATATGCATATTAGTCAAATGCAGTTAAGAATTTGACAACCAAATTTTATTATTTCAGTATGAATAGGAATATTTTCCTTAGAAAAACTGAGTGATAAATATGAAGTTCATAGGGCTGTGGGGATTACTCCACATAGAAAGGGCTTGCTCCTCAAGCATGAGTTCAGAGCCCCAAGAATCACAGAAAAGCTGGAATAGTGATGGCTGTCTATAACTCCATTACTGAGGACCAGAGATGAGCAGATGATGGCCAATCCTGTCTGGCTAAAAGCTGGGTCCAGATTCAGTGAAAGAACCTTCCTCAAAAGAATAGGCTGGAGGACAATCGATTGCTGCTGTGAGAGAAGAATCAAATTTTCAAGGCATAGCCACTGGCAGTTTGACCAGATCCCAGTAGGTCACCCTACATCCACGTGCCTATGGACAACACTGCAGAGACTCAGGGACATAGTCACATATCTATGTGAAGAGGACCTGAAGCTGGAAGGGAGATTATTGAGAGGGGCCAGGGAGAGTTGATAGGGAGTGTGGGCCATTGTATGTACCTATGAAACTTCACCTATGAAACTTCCAAGAATAAGAAGTAAAAGTAAGGGGCAGCCTTCGCATCCACATGTGTTGACAAATACACATAGAGATATATGTACTCATTCATACAACACACACACTGTATAACACACACACACACACACACACACACACACACAAATATGAAGCCTATATTTATTTGGATGGCCAGCAAGCAAGCCAGGTAACATAAGCCAGGCACAGAAAGGTAAATATCATGAGATCTCACTAATTGTGGAATCTGTAAAATTCAAGCTCACAAAAGTGGAGAATTTGGGGACAGTGAGCTGAAGATGAGGATGAGGATGAGGAGGCCAGGCAGGGGAAGGAAGCAATAGGGAGCTTTCTGTGACAGAATGGAAGTGTTATTTCAACAGGAATACTAGGTTTTTTTAGACCTATCACATAACAAGAGTGACAATACACAAAAATAATGGTGCATCTCAAAGGGATAACTAACTTATGTTTCACTGTTAGAGAATAAGCAGATATCCTTAGCGTAAATCACTTTACATTGTGGGACTACAGCAGCTGCTCCATAAAAGACTGTTAACACTCCTTCACATTTGTGTGTGTGTGTGTGTGTGTGTGTGTGTGAGAGAGAGAGAGAGAGAGAGAGAGAGAGAGAGAGAGAGCCCTCTAGAAAAAAAAATCCACATAGAACCAGTAGAGATCACTGAGTCATTATCACTGTTTTACATGACTTAGAGGAAACATTACTCTTTAGAACAGTAAATCCTCCTCCCAGGAGGCCTGTCTTCTCCCAGAAGGCATTTGACCCACTAGCATTTAATGCCATGTCTGAGGCTGTAGGGTCTGGAACTGATGTGCTCTGGATTTGGACTCTTTTTAGGCTTTGGCAGAAAAAGACACAAATCCTTTCAGGAGGAAGATAATCTCTGTGTAGATACTATCTGCTTTTTTTTTAACAATAACTTATAAATTGAAAGTCTAGCACCAAAGAAAAAATAAGATAGTCATGTACAAGCTGGAGAGATGGCTCAGCAGCTAAGAGTGCTGGCTGCTCTTGCAGAAGACCCACCTCAGTTCCCAGAACCCACATGGGACCTGCCAACCATCTATAATGCCAGCTCAGGGGATCTGACACTCTCTTCTAACCTCCTTGGGCATTGAACAACAAGGGCACACTTGTATGCATGCAGGCAATATACTCATCCCATAAAATAAAAATAATAAATAAAATATTTTTAAAAACTTTAATCTAGGCATATAGTTACTCATATGACATTAAGAAGAGCTAGAGGGATAATGGGTAGCAAAAACTGACTTTATTCCCCCCAGATAATAGAATCACCATGTATAACTAAAACCTCATGGATATAAAATATTTTATACATTCTCTTTCCACCAGGAAATAAAAAAATATAACATACTTTTCAGGTTAAAAATAGCCAAATAGTAAGAGCAGAACTGAAACACACTTGCAAAATATTATTTATAATTTTGATGGTATACAAATATAGTAAACTTTATAAATTAACTACAAATATAGATAAAAATGCTATACAAATTAATAAAGGGAAATTAGGTGAATAAGACCTGGAATACGGGAAAAATAGCTAAGAACACAATGAAGGTATCTATGTGTATAGCTATCCACACAAGAAAGAGAAAATGTGCCAGAAAAGAATTCTATTATCTCAGAATCACATGAGCTAATAAAGTACATGAAGCAATAGAATTCACAAGCCAATAATCCAGAGAGAATAAGGAAGTGACTGTCTTTACACGCAGGTATACTAAATATGTTGGAGATTATCCAGAAAGTCTTAAAGGCTCTAGAGGTGATCTAAACATTAACTGTTTGGGAAGGACAATTAGCCTCCATGGGCTATAACCTGACTTGGCTTGATGCCTCATTTCTAATGGTCTAAATTAAATGAGTATCCTCCTAGACTTTTTTAATCCTGAAATATTTTCTCAGGCTAAGTCCAAATGAAAGGAATACTTCAGAAAAGCAAAGTATGAATTCAAGATCTGGAGAACTGAAATAAAAGAAACACAAGATATTTTTATTCAAGGATATGGAAATTTGCTGAAAATGGAAATAAGCAAAGAGTAAAGAAAATAAGTATAATCAGAAGAGGAACTTATATGAGCAAATGTAAATAAATATTAATTGAATTGAATATAATGTTTCACGATGAAAACCTCTGATAAAATGTTGCAAAAAGAAAAGATCAATATTGTCTATTCTAGGTGTCTTGAATGAGTGAAGGGGCCAGTTAACATTACATTTTAACAAGTAAGAAGATAGATATTCTTTCGAGTGATTATTAAATACATTAGGAAATCTTAGAGAAGGTTTTAATTATAAAATAATTCAGGATAAAGATTCAAAATAAAGGTATAAAGAATCAACACAAAAATAAACACAAAAACATAGTGCAGACGTGCATGCAAAGAGAAAAGCTCCGAGAGCAGCACTTGAGCACAAGAAAGAGAAATTTACATTAAATATGCATGAACGAAAATTCTCAAGTTAAGGACAAAGTTGGTTAGGTGGATTAGAAATGAGTCCTGACTATTCATAATAATTATATAAAAACATGAATATGTGTTAAAGGAGTGGAATAGGGAAAAGCATAAATATATCCAGAAGGAAGAGGGGGGCACTATGAGACAAAATAAATGTAAGAAAAAGTACCATATTGTAGATGTGAAAGAGCAAGTTCATACCTATGTATTTTTCAATTATCAGGAAGAAATAAAGGTTCTAAAATGTACATCATTAAAATGGAGATTACAAAAATATGTAAAGCAAAATTACAAGAAAAATAAAGCATATAATCTCACAATATGTATTTCGTGTATCCGTCAAAATGAATCAACAGTATGTTAAACAAAAAAAGAAAAATTTTGAATAATATTCGTACATTGATCACTATATAGGTAAAGAATATAGATGACACACATTTTCTTTTTCCTCCTAAAAGGAAGTTTGTTTCAGCCCATGTTTATGTTTCTGTGCCAACGACATGCTGGTTTATCTCTCTGGCTCTGTAATATGGTTTAAGATCAAGTGTGGTAATTCCTACCCCACTTCTCCATGTTACTCTTTCTGCTCAGAATTGCTTTGGTTCTCCAGGGTGCTTTGATGACATACATTTTGATGACACAAACAGAAAATTAAAAACATTGATTTCCAGTGTGCAATAACAGCCACCTACAGCTAGTGGTTACTTTATCCAACAGTTTGTAGCACCTCAAAAATCATCTGAGATTTTTAGATTTTCAATTTTGCGTATTTTATAATTATCGGAGTTGGATGGTTATTAATAATTGTCACCTTGACACAACCAAAAATCACTTTAGAAGAGACAAATTGTCTAGATCTGGTTTCCTGTGGAGGATTGTGTTTACTGTGTTTACTGATATGGAAAATCCATGCCTACTATAGACATCACCATTCCCTGAGCTTCAGGAGGTGGACTGCATCAGAAGAGAATGTTAGCTGAACAAATGAATGGCGTGCACACATTCATTACTCTCTGCTGACTGTGAATGCGATGTGACCAGATGCTTCAAGTTCTTCCACAATAATGGTCCGTAACCTGGAATTGGGTGCTAAAATCAATCCTTTTATCTATAAGATCCTTTTACCACAACAATAAAAGAGGATAAACTTATATCTTGTATAATTTATAACTTGTATCATTTGGAAGAGTTTTAAAGCAAATATCCCCTTACCTTGCTGACTATGGTGGATATCGTGGTTATGGTACCTTTAAAGTATAACTTTAAGTACAATATCTCAAAGTTTTGTGCATCTTTCTACTCAGGGTTTATGATATTTATACATGATAAACATTATAAAATGTTAAATGTTATCTATACCTTGTCTACAACAAATGCATGCAATAATAGTATTTAATAATATTTCACCTAAATGTTTTAAACCTAGGCAAAAGCACTCATATGAACCAGAATCACAATTTTACCAAGGCAAAGTAACCATGGGTCTGTTACTTTTCATATATGTTGGTACTAGGAGTTTATGGGGATATTTTATTTTAGGGTCTTTTGAAGTATAATTGTTCAATTCCATTTTAGTGATATTGTCAAGGATAGAAGTTAACAGGTTATAACAGACCTGTTGAAATTTCAAACCAGATTTTGTTTTCAGACAGAGGCCCCATGCTGAAGAGCATAAGTAGATTTAGTAAGCTTTACTAAAAACCTCCATCATGTGGGTGCTGAGCATGTGAACTCAGGTCCTCATGTCTGGGCAGCAAACACTTTGCCCACTGAGTCATCTTCATAATCCTGAAATTTCTCACTTGTTATTAACATAGGTTCCATATATAATATATATATATAAATTATATATTCTATATATATATATGTGTGTTGGTGTGTGACTGCGATGATAGTTGTGTGCAGTGTGAACCTAAATGTTGAAAAATTATCGTACTTGACTGTAAACACATGTGTGTGTGTGTGTGTGTGTGTGTGAAAGGAATAATTGCTATCACAACCAGTTTTAACTATCTCTCCTTGAAACCAATTTTGGGTTGCCTAATGCCATTATAGTGACTATCATTACTGACAGCAGAATCTTATGTATCCACAATACACATTCTTAGAAGAGTGAGTACATTTGGATTATCAATTTCAGAAATGCTACCAGAGCCAAAGAAATAACTTTATATCTTATCTCAAACCTTCTATTTTTCCAATGAGATAAATAAACTGGGAAAAGCATAATTTCCTTAAAGCCATAAACTTTATTTTATTAGTTGTGAATCCAATCAGTTACACTGAGTGCATTGTTTATCTAAGAGATGTATTGAAACAAAAACCCCTGAGAAATTACATTTTGTATTTCCAGAACAAAATTTAATTATTTTCTTTTCTGGTCTTTTATATGTCACTTGTACAATATGAAAGTCACAGGAATGATTGTTCAGGCATTCTGTTTAGTAGGTTTTTTTTCCCTCGCTGCACTGCACCTGATGTCAAAATCCATTACATTCCTAGCACCACTTCCATAATTTTAATGAGTGAGCTTCTGTAATGCAAATAAACACTGTCAGAATTTTCCAGGGATTCAACTCTCTTCTCAACTTTCTTCTTGTAATAGTTGAACCTTTTGAGAGAACTAAATTTACTTTTGCTTCTCTAAAAAAGTATTGACTAAGCCAAGTAACTGACATTTAACCTGACTCTATATCATTACAGAAAGTTCTGCATGTGTCATATGTTAATTTGACCCACTTGAAGACTGTAACTAATGATTTGTTAGAATCCTGGAACTGAGACTTTTGGTTTGCCAACATATTTCTGAAAAGGCCAGATTTTTGCATGAATATTTTATAAGAATTAACTGAAACAAGTTCTGACAGGTTTTTCGTTAGTACTTTGGTACATAATAACTACTGAATATCCTTGGAGATAATTTTTAAAGTGACCGTAACCTATGCTGGCAGACAGCTTCTAAGACTAAAGTTCCTAATCTCTGAGGGCAGATAAAGATTGAAACAGAAGAAATGACAGAAATTGAAAACTAGAGTGGAGGGGAAGTTGGAGGGTCTAGAAAGATTTTTGAAACTGGCTTTCCACCTCAAGACAAACTCAGGAAGTTTAGAAAGACCACAAAGAAGTACAGCTGAATGAGTTGTGTATTCCACAAGGGTGAAATCGGAAACCTCTCTCTATCCTATGGTAACAGGCACCTATCCAGGAGCTCCCTTGATCCCTTTGTGAAAGCCTCCTTCTACCTCAAAGTAATTTTATTTGTAAAACTATCAAATGTTGTAATAACTTAAATCATTTAGCAAAAGTCATAGTCCACAGGGAGAATTCAACAAAACAAGTATGGCCTTTTCTTTTGTTATTAGCAATTTAAAGTTCTTTCCTGAGCTATTCCCCATTCCTATTTGCAGTGGAAGAAGAATGAGGAGGAAGCTAGCAAGAAACTCTAACTGTCCCCTTCATCTCCTTTTTTTTTTGTTTGTTTGTTTGTTTGTTTGTTTGTTTTATTTTTTATCTCAAACCATATTTTCAGAAGCCTCAATATCTTCTGCCCAATTCCTGAGGGCAGTGCCCTTTCCTGCAAATATTCACATCTGGCTGAATCACAAGTTCTTTTTCTCTGGAACAATATTAAAAATAAGCAAGCTTGAGGGCTGGGTTAAGAGTGGTTAAGAGTACTCTGCTCTTGCAGGGGACCTGGGTTCCATTCCCAGCACCCACATGCTGGCTAACAATCATCAGTAACTCCTGTTCCAGGGAAACCAATAACCTATTCTGACTTTGAGGGCATTGCATGACTGGATACATTTATACATATATACATGTATGCAGGCAGTACACTCATACACATAAAACTAACAAGCATTTTAAAAATAATAAGTAAGATTAAGTATTCTGGATTCATATTGCAACAGCACAGTTGCTTTCATATAAAAAAGAAATATAACATTAATGTTGCACAGCTTGCCTTTCAACTAGGGATTTGGTGTTAGCATCCACAAACAAGGGATATCATTCTTGGTATGTTTCTCTGGGACTGTGTTACTTGACTTAGCATAACAACTTCGAGTTCCTTCCATTTACCTGCAAGTTAATGACGCCATCTTTCTTTGCCTTAATGGGATCTAGAATTAACTTACCACTTATTTTCATATTTTGTAATTTTGATATATGGGTGGAGGATATGTATTCATATTTTTGAGCAATATAAAATTAAAGGGAAAAATGTGAACTGCTGAACATATTCTGGAATTAACATATGGTTTATTTTCAGAGGTCATAATTCTGGTGTATATGGGCACATTTTGGAGCAATACAAATAGGAGGGAACGACAACAAGAAAAGAACTAACTAAAACAGTTAACTTCTGCCCAAGCAATAAACATCTACAGAGAAAAACTTTAAAAAGACCAAGAAAAAGATGCAAGACATGTATGGTAGAATGCATGAACTGGGGTGGGGTGGGGGACATGGAAAAGGGAATGAGTCTAAATTGGACTGAGACATGATGTATGAAATACACAAAACATCAATAAAAATATTTTAATAAAAAAGACAGACAAAGGCAGTGATAAAGACACAGAGGGGTAGATGTGAAATTGTGGGCAGTATTTTGATGGGAGGGGAACAATATTTTTAGGCTAAGAGGGGGTGAATGTGATACAAATATAATGCAAAAATGTATGAAATTTTAGAAAGTAAATTTTTTTAAAGTCTAAAAATAAAATGTCTAAGAAAAGAGATCAAGTATTCTGTCAATATGAAGCTCGACTTCAGAACCCTTATAAAATAATAAAAATAATCAAACTAGTAACTATTTTCCCTGGACGGTCATCATAAAAAATGACAATTCAGTAAGGATTTATCACAAACAAGACACTCTCATTTCTACAAATCATGAAAAGTATCATCAATTTCAAAATCACTGTCTGTCCTAAGCTGGCCTCTGCCATTGCTGTAGAAGAAACACAAGATCACTAGCCAGAAGCAAGCCAAGACTGTCTGACCTGATGACCTTTCAAAGATTGATCATAACTGGCCAGAGCTGTGGTTTTCACTCAAGTACACCCAACCCCTTCTCCATGGGAAAGGTGCCTCAAGGTCTCAAAGGATGTCTAAAACCATAAACATTTCCAAATATTATATGTAGTATGATTTTCCCAAGATGCGTCTATTTATGTTAAAGTTAAATTTATAAATGAAGCATCATAAGAGATGATAAGTAATTAATAACAGAGAACTTTAACAATATGTGGTAGTAAAAGTTATGCCAATGGTCTTTCTCACAGTATGTTACTGCATAGCATTCTCCCTTATCATAATGTGAGACAGATAGAAGAGTAATGTAGGCTTTGTGATGTAACTATAAGCTACTATGCAAATTTCTTGAAAACACATAGTATCATATTGCAAAAGTAGATCTTATCATCAAGATAGGTATTGGGTGTCTGTGTTGGATAGCTTTACTTGTCAACCTGACACGCTGAGAGGACGAAAGTTCAACAGAGGCATTTCCACCATTGGATTGGCCTGTGGTCCGGTCTGTCAGGCATTTTCTTAATTGCTGAGCGATGTGGGAGGGACCAGCGCACTGTGAGCAGGTGGTCCCAGGTTGTATAAGAAACCAGGCTGAGCACAGGCCAGCAGGGCAAGCTAGTAAGCAGCACTCCTCCGTGGTCTCTGTTTTAGTTCCTGCCTTCAGGTTCCTGCTCTGAGTTCCTGACCTGGCTTCCCTCAAGGATTTAGAAAGTGTAAGTTAAATAAACCCTCTCTTCCCCAAGTTGTTTGTGATCAGTGTTTTTTTTTTTAATTTTATTTATTTTCATATGTGTATGAATGTACTGTCTGCATGTAGGTTTGTGCACCTGTGTCGTGCAATGCCACGGAGGTCAGAAGACAGCATCGGATTCCCCTGGAACTGCATTAAAGACGGTTCTCATCCACCATGTGGGTGATGGGGATCGAACCCAGGTCCTCTGCAAGAGCAGTCGGTGCTCTTAACTGCTAGGCCATCTCTCCAGCCCAATCAGTGTTTTATCACAGCAAAAGAAACCGAAACTAGGACATCTATGTATCAGGTGGCATATGTAGTGTGGATAAAGTAGATGAAAGGAAAATGAACATCCCATGAGGGCTAGGGCAGGATAGTGAAAGATTTCATGATGCCATTTAGAATAACCTGCAATCAGTAATCTCTGGAGATTTTCTATTTGATATGTTTTTTTGTTTGTTTGTTTGTTTTTGTTTTTGTTTTTTGTTTGTTTGTTTTTTTTTTTTTTTAGTGTTTTTGAGACAGGCTCTCCCTGTAGCCCCAGCTGGCCTGGAACACACTCCGTAGACCAGGCTGGCCTTGAACTCACAGAGATCCGCCTGCCTCTGCCTCTCAAGTACTAGGATTAAAACCATGCACCACCACACCGAGCTTGATATAGTTTTTTAAATATTTATTTGCTATTTTATCTGTATGAGTGTACTGCTGCATGTGTGTAAGTGCACTGGTGTGCGGCAATGCCCACAAAGGTCAGAAGAGTCAGATACCCACGGGACTGAAGTTACTGACCATTGTTAACCATCCTGTGGGTGCTGGGTATCAAACCTGTGTCCTCTGTGGGTGCTGGGTATCAAACCTGTGTCCTCTACAAGATAAGTCAGTCCTCTTAACTACTGAGTCACCTCTCCAGCCCCTATTTGATATTTTCCAAGCACAGTGTAAGTAGCTGATAATGCCAAAGAATGTGAAGAAGAAAATGAAACTGTGGACAAGGAAGGACTTTGATGATGATAATGACAAAAAAAAAGAACTCTGTTTCTATTGTTATCTTTTTAAAAGGATGCATACGTTCTAAATTCCAAGATTTTTCTAAAACTCATATCTGTAGAATACACATCATTTAAAATTTATTTATTAAGTTAAATGCAAGATTTCAAAGATAGTCATCCCCCAAAATGTGATTTCCTAAAGGTTTTCACTGTAAGCTTAGCAAGAATCAATTATGATGGTAGCCCAGCCTACACATAGGAGGCATAAATGGCACTCCCATGCCTCAGTGGACACCATTTAATGGTTTTGGACAAATATATCTGCCTATTATTTTTCTTTGTGGAAATGGGAGTTAAAAAAAGAAAACCAAGAGCTCTGACTGCAGCAGCTCCATGAAAAAAGCCTCTGTTTATGATAGTCAGAACCTTGGAATCAATCCCCAGCATAAATGAATAAATAAAAATAAATAATAAATAAATAACAAAGGTAAAATGAAGCAAAATTAAAAATTATTTTACATTCTTTACCAACTCAGAAATTCAGAAAATGTTCTAAATCAAGCAGGATAGTGTAGAAAATGTGGCATTTAGATTTATTTATGCAAGACATATGATAGAAAGCTAGAATTAGCTTCCTGTCATTTGCTGTCTTGGCTTCTTCATTATGTTCTAAAGACCATAGAAAAATGACAATATTTAAAGGGCAAACCTTGGCTCCTTATTAATAAAGCATGCATTATGCCTTCCCACAGTTTTTATTATGAAAGCTAAGTAAAATTATGACATTTGTTGAAATGCAGATTTATAATTCTATAGTCAACAATTAACAAAGACATAATAGGGTTGAATATTTAACAAATATTTTAAATTATTAGATATTTGGATATCTGATTTAGATAAGACACATCTGATTTAGAAAGATATATGGATACTATATATGTGGTTTCAAACATTTCAGGTAAATAAGTTTTGAAGTACATTTCATAGAGTTTTTCTTCAAAGAAAAGTAAAACACGTATAAATGCTAAAAGAATATCATTAACTTCTAGATATCAAGAATGTGCATTCACTGTGAATCCATGTTTTTAGAAAACTCATCAAACTGCCTCTAATAACATTTTAGGAAAAATTCCATTAGGTGGGAGGAAAGAATCCATCTATCATGTTACAAAATGCCTAATTGCAGTTAAAATACCAGAACTTTGCATGACATACATTTTTCATTAGAATATTTTATAGAAAATTTGGATCAAATTAGAGGATTTTAAATATGCGAATTCTGCTTAATTTGTCCACATACATAACCGAATATTTCCAATCTCTATTGCAAATCCCCCATGCTATCAATTCCACTGTCCAAGTGTAAATTGGGAGTACTGATTATTAAATGTCAAGGAGGGTTTGCTTGTGTGAACTTGATATATTTAGAATTAATCAGACATAGTCATGATCACCAGTCAATCAATTATATGTGAAGTCTTCTTTGTAACTTCTATGAATATTTTAAGATACCCCTCCCTCCCAAGAGTGTCACCACTGTAGATGAGCAGTAAGAGACCCACGTTATCATCACCTCATGTTCCAGTACTGCTCAACTTTAGTGCTTTCTTACAGACATGAACATGTCCCTTTGCTGGTGGAAAGTATGTTCATAGGTCCATGGCATTCAACCTTGGCTCTTTCTATGACTCTGTTTTCATACTGGAATCATCGAATGGTATTTCATGGTGTAAAATATTACTATAACCACAGTTAATGGCCTGGCCGATCTTAACCACATTGTCTCTCACTGACCATAAAACTACGGATAAGAAACTATCTTTTTCTTTATTGACTTAATTTTACTGGAAGGAGAGATATAATCTCAGGTAATCTCAGGCAATGTCTTGGATGATCATTTAAGTGAAGACTAAAATTCAAATAACAAGTGATAATTTTCACAATCAATGTGAACTTGGGAAGTACCTGTAAGAAGCTGCAGTAACTGAGATTTCATTGAAAATTTGTGATGCATACTGAACTGAAGAGAACAAAATTTTACAGAAATTTTCAAATTCATTATTCACTAAGGAATTTTTTTTACCATGACCCAAATGGAAGTTAGGGCATCCAAGGACTGACATCCTAACAACCTACTTCTGTAGCTAAATAAAACTCTGCAGGCACAGTCATGCTCAGCTCATCTAGGTTAAGGATGGAAACAAAAAGTGACCTCCAATGACTGGTCGGTAATTAAGGCACACTGAATTATTGGAAAATTAGTTAATAACCTGAAATACATCAGAATATTTTTTCATGTCACTATGGATTGAATTACAGCCATCTCCAACTGCATACATGCTGACCAAATACTTTTCTCCAGCCCACACTTTTAAATACCTGTAACTCATTAGAATCTCATAAAAGCACCCTCAGAGGAGGAATTTGGATCCAGAGGAACTTAGCCTTTTATTTATTTTTTTTCATTTTTTATTGATGCTTTGTGTATTTCATACACCATTTTCCAATTCAGTTCAGGCATATTTCCCTTTCCCTTCCCCCCACCCCACCCCACCCCATCCCAGATCATGCATTCTGCCATAACTGTCCTGCATCTTTCTCTCAGTTTTTTTTCCATTTTTTAACAATAAGTGATAATTTATGAGTATAAGCATCCTTCACATAAAACCAATTTGCAAGAAGTTGTGCCCAAACCCACACAGGCCATGGGTCCCACCATCCAGCGGGGGGTGGGGGGGAGGGGGGGTTGCGTATGTTCAATCAAGTTGATCAAATGCAGGTGCAGACTATATTTCTGTAGTTTCACCATTCACCCCAATCACAGCCCTTACATTCTACCATACCCCCTCTTCTACAGATTGTTCCCTAGGCTTAGAAAGGGGGCACAGGTGGATGAGAAGCAAAACAGTCTACTTTCTCTGGAGTCTCTTGGACTCTGGTCAATTCTGGCTGTTTCCTTTCATGGGCTGACAGTTTTTCCAGGAATAACCTTTCAATCCTACTAATGAAGCACAAGTAATTAGATATATAGGTATTTAAACAGTACTAATTGTTATGGTAGATTACTTTGGTATAGACACAGATGTTTGGATGGTATGTTAATCCATGAATTACATTTTTTCTGTTAGCTATGACAGGGTCTTACTGTGGCTTATAACATCTCCTAACCATTAGAGGATGTAAGCTTGTGGCATCAGCTGTGGGTTATTCCTCCAAGGAGAGAGCTAATAGCCAATTAGATTTGGGATATACAGGCATTTGGCTGCCTCTGCTGCACAGTATTTCCAGTCAGGTGAAGTGTGGCTGGTGCTAATGGAGGAGTCTTGCTTGACTCAAGGAGACCCATATTTGCTTTATTGGTTTAGTGGCCTTTGGTAACACTCTCTGGTATTCCAGAGACCATCTGTACACTTGCATGTGTGGTCTCAATACATCTTTCCCATGTTAACATCAGGTCTTCGACAGCAGGGCCTTATCGCCTCTCTTCTTGCAGGTATCCCAGATTAGAAGCAAGGAGACTTTACCTTTTTGGGGGGCTTGGATCCCCTGGCCAACATCTCCTTGGTAGAATAATCCATTGCTGATGTCAGAGCTCCTGTATTAATATATTTTGCTTAAGTGCATAGCTTAAGGAGATAGGAATCTAGCTTTTTAAAAAAACTCTTAGCAACTGAACACTCACAAAAACATTATTCTATATCAAGGGTCTCAATAATGTTGCTTCAACGGAATCATGGTGAACCTTCAAAATCCTTCTATTTAAGAATCCAATGATTAAATAGTTGGTCTTAGTGTCTAATATTCAGCCAACCCTTAGAACCATGAATGTAGACATGATATAGTATCTCTAGAACACAACATTTCAGGTTTTGAATTAAGATCTTTGACTTACTTTTCTTACTCACTGCAAATTGTTTTTTTATGCAATATGAAAAATATAAAATTAAGTTCATTCTTCTGAAAGAGGATATCCATCACCTTTTCTTGAATAGGCTCTTTTTTTTTCCATTGAATGGTGTAACCACCTTTATATAATATTAGGTGGCCATAGATTTGTCAGTATATTTCTCTACTCTATTCCATTGTGTACCAGTCTGTTTATATCATCACAGCTCTCTAGTGTAGCTAGAGAGCCACTATTGTGAAACCACCAGCTATATTCTTACCGCTTTGGATATTTCCAGTTTTTTTATATTTCCCAAGAATTCTTAGATTTTTTTCTAGATCTGTGAAATGACATTGGAATTTTGATAGATATTCCATCAAAATATAATTTAAAAACTGATAAACAAAGGGAATATTCTTTTTAAAATTATTTTTATTTTTTTATTTTTTATTTTTTTGGTCTTTTCAAGACAGGGTCTCCCCGTAGCCCCAGCTGTCCTGGAACTCACTCTGTATACCAGGCTGGCCTTGAACTCACAAAGATCCGCCTGCCTCTGCCTCCCAAGTGCTAGGATTAAAGGTGTGTGCCACTACGCCCGGCCAAAGGGGATATTCTTTAAAACATAGGGTAGCAAGAACTTTCTGAACCAAACGTCAGTAGTACAGGAACTAACCCTAAGTATCAACAGATGGTACTACACAAAATTAAAAGATTTCTACACACCAAAAGAAACTATCAGCCAGATATACAGCCCATAGAATGAAAGATCTTTGCCAACCATACTTCAGACAGGGACCAAATATCCAGAATTTAAGAAGAACTGTAGAAATTAAATAGCAAGGACATAAAACTACCAATCAACAAATCATCTAAACAAGATGCACAGTTTTCAGAAAAAGAAACACAAATGACCAGCAAGTATTTTTAAAAAAGATTCAACATTCGGGGCTGGAGAGATGGCTCAGCAGTTAAGAGCACAGGCTGTTCTTGCAGAGAACTTGGGTTCCAGGACACTGAATATAAATTTGTGGGTGTCACTGGACCTCTTTGTCCTTTTTTCCAGTGTGGCCATGTGAAATACATATTTTCATTTTTCCCACTTTTATAGAAGATAAATCTGAAAACAAAAGTGCTAATAATCTCTTAAGATTACATAGCAAATAAGTAGGAAGGAAGATTTAAACCAGGGAATCTGACTCCAGAGAAGAACACTTAATTTTCATGGAAATAATGACTAACTTTTAAAAGATATCATTTTGTAATATTTTCCCCAAGCAGTTTCATTATGACTTCATTTACTATTATGCAGATATTAATACTTCTATATTAAGTATTTCTAAAAGTTACATGTTAAAATTAGATCGTGAATTTTAAATTAGTTTTTAGTATCTCATTCCTTTAAATACTTATTTAAATGTGTTTATGTATTAACATTATTTAATTCTTTTATCTTTATTCATAACAGACAGCAATAGAATTTTTACTACCTAGAATCATGTTAAGATTACATTGTTTTCCTAGAAAAATTAATGTTTGTTTTTGGTCACAAAGTTGTATACTTTTCTTTTCCAGCATTGCATTATTTATTATGTGTTAATTTTATTAAATTTTTACCTTATGGAACATGACAGATTAATGAGATGCATCTGTAATTAGACTAGAAGTATATTTCAGGTCCACCCCTCAGCTTAACTTGGGGAGACACAGGTTCCATATGCTGGTGAACTAGTCTTTTGTACTCATGGGCACCAAGGCCTGTCCTATCTAAATCAGGGTCCATTGGAGATTGTATCATGGTGTAGATTGCAAAGACAGACTAATTTCTCCTTTCTCAAATCCCAGAAAGGTACCTGCATATAAAGAAGAGTTGTTAGTGTTTATCACACTGATGAAAATATCTGTGCAAGGGGTAAGATAGCTTCAACTCCCTCACAAAGCAACCCTTCTGGATAGTCTCTTCTAGTATCATCTCATATTTCTAACAGCTAGAGGCAGAGTACCTATCTTGATTATTCTTGATCCTCCCAGCATTACTATGCCAACAGTACAATTACCTAAATAAAAAAGCCCAACTCTTAAATTCAGTTTTTAGGAGTGGGACAGAACTCAGAGGACACTCATTCTCCCAGGTATCTATTGGGACTTTTCTGTGCCCTGGAACTGTGCTGCTAGAACTGTCTCCCTGCAGCTCAGGAACTGTGTTTTCCAGTCAGGCCTCACCCTTGATTTTATTCAAAATAGTTTCTCCTGCTTCAGTTGGGAAGAACAAGATTTAATGTAACTTGATCGTATCAGAATAGCCTGCCTTTCACCCCCAGTTCTAGAATATCTCATATAAACAATGTCAAGCTTACTTCCCAGTTTTCACTGTTTAGTATTGTCTTCAGCACCTTGAGATGTTAATTCTCAAGCATACCCACATTCATTCATTATCTTCTTTTGGATGAAGTGTCAAGTTGTGGTTCCTAGGACACATGATCAGATCACAAGACACAAGAGCACATAGTTTTTCCAGGGTTAATTCAAAGTCTGTAGTCCAGATTATGTCTATTTTATAAAAGTTATACCTACAGATCTTCAGTAATTATATGCAATTATTCATTTAAAAACCACCTTAAAAGACCTCAATATGTGGTAGGAACTAAGGATACAAAGAATTACAACAAAAAATTCCTATTGAAATCTGTGAGAAGAGAGGAGAGTGGTACATCTGGGAGAAAGAATGAATGCAAAGTCATCTCTAGGGCAGAATTAAGGACTGTGCAAATATCCTGAGAATGGAGTAAAATGAGGAAACAGTGGAAAATATTAGGTAAAACTAATTAAGAATAAAGCAATACTGAATATAGCTTTTCCACCCCTAAATATTTGTTTTCCTCTCAAATATAATTAGCGATTATATTCATCTCTTAAAACACAAATTATGGAAACTTATTCCAAATAACCCAGCAGGTTTTTTGGGTGGTTACCTTACTGACAAGGATTCTAGAGAGTTGCTATTTATTTTGTAAATTACTGATGAGACCAAATATTGATGTGTATATCAGAGTCATTTTTAATTCATAAATGTTTCTCCCTCTACCATACAATAAGAAATACTTCATGAAGAAGAATTCTGTGGGTAAAAGACAAAGCAGTCACTGAAGAAGTAATGATACTTCTTATATCTGCTCCTTTTTTTCTTCCAAAAAATCTTTTTTTATATGATTTTATTTATTATTTTCTATGTGCATGAATGTACTGTCTGCATGCAGGTCTGTGCACCCGTGTCGTGCAATGCCACAGAAGTCAGAAGAGGGTGTTGGATTCCCCTGGAACTGGAGCCAAAGACTGTTCTCAGCCATCATGTGGGTGCTGGGGATCGAACCTGGGTCCTCTGTAAGAGCAGTCAGTGCCCTTAACTGCTAGGCCATCTCTCGAGACCCTTCCAAATAAAATCTTAATTTATTATATTTCTATTATAAGAAGTGCCAACTTTCTTGCTTAAGGAAATCTCAGACTCCCCCAATTATGAATGTCCATATCCAAAAAATAAATCAACAACCACAATGAAATCAATCACATCAACATCAGTCCTTATAACTGTTAGAGATTAGAGGGATGGACTAATTTACTCTGGAGCAGTAGGCAAGCTTTATTAAAGCACTGTTTAACACTGTTAAAACCATTAAAAACCATTAAAACATAATGCTAACAATTTGTCACTATTGTAAGCACTTTCCTTATGTTTATTTTCATATAAATAAGATGATGGAGGATTATCATTTTGATGTTCTAATTGGCTGCTGTTAAACTCTGCTGGTTCCCTGGATGACTTGAGCAAGGACTATCAAAACAGCTGTTAGACTTCCCTTATGCCATCACCAGACCATTGGAAACTCTTCATGAACAACTTGATGAAGGTGCATAGTCTCCTCAGCTGCTTACTATTAAAGTACAACTATAGTCTCTAAAGGTAAAGC
This sequence comes from Rhizomys pruinosus, assembly GCA_009823505.1. Taxonomy (NCBI): domain Eukaryota; kingdom Metazoa; phylum Chordata; class Mammalia; order Rodentia; family Spalacidae; genus Rhizomys; species Rhizomys pruinosus. The sequence goes on along the minus strand of VZQC01013627.1, from coordinate 875,951 downwards.
ACCAGTCATGACTTTTCAGTTTGTGACTGACATTTTATTATCATTACTTAAAAAAAGCATGATTACATTGAAAAATTTTGAATAGGTTGAAGAATTTGAAAGTCGAGTGAATGCAAAACTCACATTACAAGAACAGAGATAAACTTGACAATATTGTTGAAACTTGGTAGAATAGTTTTGTCAGTGAATATTAAAAAATATAATAGACATATAGAACTTGCGATTGAGGTTTTATCCAAAGTTGGGAAACTGTAGGTGGCCCTGCAACTCTTTCACCCATTCCAAAGGGAGAGGACTTCCATGGATGACCTTGAAGAAGATCTGTCATGATTGGTAGCAAAGGGAAAACAATATGATTGGCTTGAACAGAATCCACTTGTTTGATGGTCTGCTATGATTGGTGCAAACAACCTTTTTAAAAAAATATTTTTATTGATGTTTTGTGTATTTCATACATCATTTCTCAGTCCAGTTTAAACACATTCCCTTTTACATATCCCCCACCCCACCCCAGTTCATACATTCTGCTACACATGTCTTGCATCTTTTTCTCAGTCTTTTATAAAGTTTTTCTCTGCAGAGATTAATTGTTTGGATAGAAGTTAACTGTTTCAGTCAGTTCTTTGACCCAGTCCTTTTGTCATTATTGTTGCCTCCCATTTGTATTGCTCCAAAATATGCCTATGTATATATGCCACATATATGCCAAAATTATGACCTCTGAAAAGAAACTGTATGTTAATTCCAAAATATGTTTAGGAGTTCACATTTTTCCCTTTAATTTTATATTACTCTAAAACATGAATACATACCTTCCATCCATATACCACAATTACACAATCTGAAAATAAATGGTAAATTAATTCTAGAGCCCATTAAAGGAATCACATGATCACCTAACAGTTGCTTTCATATAAAAAGAAATATAAAATTGACATTGCTCAGCTTGCCTTTCAACTAGGGATTTGGTGTTAGCATCATCCACAAATGAGGGATACCATTCTTTGTTTTTCTGGGAATGTGTTACTTCACTTAGCATAATGTCTTCTAGTTCCATCCATTTACCTACAAAGTTCATGACACCATCTTTCTTTACTGCTGCATAGAATTCCATGGTGTAAATGTACCATATTTTCTTTATCCACTCATCAGTTACAGGAAACTTGGGTTGGTTCCAGCTCTTCGCTATTGTAAAAAGAGCTGCAATAAACATAAATGTGTATGTATCTCTAAGGTAAGATGAGTCTTGTGGGTATATAACCAGGAGTGGTTTGACTGGGTCAGGGGAAGGCTCATTTTCATTTTTGTAAGTGTTCTCCACACTGCTTTCCATAGGGGTTGCAGGAGTTTGCATTCCCACCAAGAGTGGATGAGTATTCCCCTTTCCTCACAAACTCTCCAGTATTTAGTATCCTTTATTTTCTGGATAATAGCTGGTCTTATTGGAGTAAGGTGAAATCTTAAGTTGGTTTTAGTTTGCATTTCCTTAATTATTAGCAATGTTGAACAGTTTTTAAGATGTTTCTCAGCCATCTTTAATTCCTCATTGGTGAAATCTCTGTTCAGCTCTTTACTCCATCTTTCCAGTAGGTCCTCTTCTTACTTCTTTGTTTTTTGAGTAGTTTATATATTATATTCTTGATGTTAATACTCTGTCAGATGTATCATTGGTAAAAATTTCCTCCCACTCTGTGGGTTTTCTCTTCACCTCTTTGATTGTTTCTTTCACTGTACAGAAGCTTTTGAGCTTAACAATGTCCCATTTGTCAATTGTTAACCTTATTTTTTGAGCAGCTATTGTCTGATATGAAAAAGTCTTTTCCTACATCTGTATCATGTATGTTACTACAAACGTTTTATTCTATGATTTTCAGATTTTCAGGTTTAGCATTGAGGTCTTTGATCCATTTGGAGTTGATTTTTGTGCATGGAGAGAGGTAGGGGTTTAGTTTTATTCTTCTATAAGTGGTGATCCAGTTATGCCAATACTGTTTGCTGAAGATGTTCTCTTTCCTCCATTGAGTCTTCTTGGCCCCTTTTTCAAATATGAGGTGGCTGAAATTGGATGTTCTCAGGTTCATGTCCTCAATTTTGTTCCATTGATCTACAGGTCTGTTTTTGTGCCAATACCAGGATGTTTTTTTTTTTTTTTTTACTTCTAGCCAGGAATATAGTTTTAAAGTCTGGTTGGCAATCCACTCTCTGTTGCTTTTTTTTTTTTTTTTTTTTTTTTTTTTTTTTTTCTTTTTTTTTTTTTTTTTGCTCAAGAATGAGATTGAGGAAGATACTAGAAGATGGAAGAGCCTTCCATCATCATGGATTGGAAGAATCAATATAGTAAAAATGACCATCCTGCCCAAAGTAATATACAGAATCAATGCAATCCCAATTATAATCCCTGCAAACATCCTTTTTTAAGCTATCTATGTAGTCTAACTCATTTTGTCAGCTAGTCAGGAAACTTCACTGATTCTGCTCCTCTGGTACTGAAACATTTGGCCCAGTGAAGGACCCTGAGTAGTCTTTCTTTTCTTATACTAATATCCATCATTAGCAGAGTGGGCTGAATTAAGGACCTGAAGAAGAAAAGAAGCAGAAACAGTAGTGTTACAACTGTTAGTAGCACTGGAAGGGGAGCCATAAAGTATCAGACAGAAACAGACTGGAAGTAGAAAATGGGGAAAGGGGCAGTTAAGGGGCCAAGAAACTTAGATACCTGAGGGCCTGGGAGTTGTAACACTACCTGTCAAGGACTAGGGAATTCCAATTTCCTATTCTATAAAAGAGTTATAATGCTTGTCAGTGCAGGCTAGGGATTCTAGTAGCCATAGCTTTCATAAGCATTGTAAAACTAGACTGTACTACCTGTTCTTGTGCCCCTTCTAAATGTCACAGTCATACCAGCAGTGGAAGGGCTTCCACCTAGCCAGAAATTCTATTTCATAGAGCAAAAGACCACAACCAATTAACTGGCAATACAACTTTGCATTATTTGTTTGTCTCCCCACACGTCTGATCTCGATTGTCTTCACCTACTGTTTTTACCTAGTTAAAATGATTCTGAATTTAGTTATTTAGTTTGCAATGACATATTTGAGAACCTTAAAAAATAATCATTGAGAACACACAGGACATATACCCACACACTGATATTAATATTCATCTCTCCAAATCTATGAATAATACCTTTATCTAGAGCATGAAATGCTGCTTAGCAAGCAGTTCTAAATACAAGAAACACTTTCTTTTTTTGAAAACTAATTTTGACTTATTTATTTTTATTTTGACTGTGAGTGTTTTGCTTGCAGGTCTGATAGTGCCCTGGTGTCGCAATGCCCATGGAGGTCAGAAGAGGGCGTTAGCCCCCCTGGAACTGGAGTGATAGATGGTTGTTAGCTACCATGTGGGTGCAGGGAACCAAACTCAGGCAAGAGCAGCCAATGCTATTAATCAGTGAGCCATCTCTCCAGTCCCGCAAGTAGCATTTTTTACATAGCAAAAGAATACACATTTTCCTCAAAAGGAATTTTCTCTGTGCTTATCATTCTCCTCATAATAAGTGATCTAAGTTCCTTAAATAATTATGGAGCAACGGCATTTCTTGCAAGCATTAAATCAGTTTAATGTATATTGTCATTCTTCAAGAGACAAAATACTTTATTTCAATGAAGCACATGTGATTATAATTTACTGTGTACATTTGTGATCTTTCGTATTCCAAAGCACTTCTTAGGAAACTCTTTAATCATTCTGCAAAGTTGTGCATTGACCTGAGGCCACTGAGTCACTATAACAGATTATTATTGAGGTTGTCGACATGTGAGAGCAACAGCTGTTATTTATTCCTATGGATCTGATCATTCTGCTCTGAGAAATTAACAAAATGACCTTGTAAAACTCATTGCTCTTAGCAGAGCAAGCCTCTCATTTTTCTAACAAAGGAACCCAGCAGCTTAGTGGCAAAGACAAAACAAGAGTTGGCATGACTTCATCCTAATCATCCAAATCATCCTATTTTATGACACATGTAACTGTGCTTTAATTTTACATTCATAATAGAAAATGTGGGACAGGTTTTCATTACATATTAGGATAAAAAGACCATACAGTACTTGGCAAAGAGTAATGCATATATTAGTTATTTAGACTGTTCTGTGTTCTAGCTGCACTTATTTCATATATGTAAAAACAACCATCTAGTCATCTTATACAAAGCATACGCAGTGCAGAGAGACTGACCAACATTTCTTGTTTGTAGTTTCTGCAGTTCCAGATATGATAATAGTTCAGATGAGTTGAAAGCAGTGTGTGTGGACAGAAAGTATGAATTCACCCTGCCTAGCACAGCTAGGACATCCACCATATTACACACATGGTCCCAAAACATACCACTCACCAAGAACCTCTTAGTACAGATTTTAATTGTCTATATTGTACAGAACATAATAATAAAATATTGTCTGCAATAAAGCATGTTAAGCAAGAAGAAATATCATTTAGACTCTAGGATGAAATGTAAGTTGGAAAAAATGCATCCTTTAGCAGAGGCAGAAGCTTCTACAGATGTTGTTGAACAACTGACCTATGCGAGATGGCTCAAGAAAGAGTCTGAGTAAATCTGCATAGGATTTAATTTGAGAAAAGCATGATGGTATCCTAGACTCAGATAAACCTTTGAAATTAATTGCTTGCTTATTATTGTGCTTCTTCTTGGAATCCTTGCAGAATGTCTAAAATTATTCCCAACAGTATTCATTATTCAAAGAAACATTAGCTGAGGAAGAATATATTTTAGTAATGTTCACAAAAGAAGAGGAATCATTATTTGGCATAATTAAATGTAAGCATCTGCAGATGTTGATAGAGTTCAACAGACTCTGGGCCTCAGTAAATGCTCTATATGGAATAGATGAATGCATGGTTTTAAGTACTTCTTCTACATGTTTTTGGGCAGCTTCTCTATGTTCTTTAGCAGAATTAGAAGAATGTATGCAGTTATTAACAAATTACAAAGTGCCAAGGAGGTAGAAAGAAGGAGCCCTGAAGATTAGCTGGCAGAATTGCTCTTCTCACCCTCATAGTCTCTCTGCTGTGTGGATAGACTCTGATGCCCTTGACTAGACACATCCTTGAACTTCACTGTGATGCACATTTTTCTGTTCTTCAATATTTTGATTTTAAAAGGTTATGACAGACTGAATTTGTTGTGTGATGGATGTATCTGCACAAAGCTCCATTTTACTGGAAGTGGAAAATGAATAGTTCAATGTACATGCAATAAATATGTAAAATTTATGTAAAATTATAAGTTCAGTGTCTAATGACATAAAGGGCACTCAATAAAATTTCAGTCTATTTTGTTGCAGTTATTTAATTTACAATTTATAACTTTTTAGGAGGGTCTATCTAGACACTTTATTTTAGTACTTTGTTTTCATTATTGTTCAGATACACAATTATGTTATATATGTAGATGTATAGTTATATATAAGGTTAAGGAATTATAATTATTAATAAATCATACATTCAAGAGTCTGGAGAAATGGCTCAGCAGTTGAGAGTACTGGCTGGTCTTTCAAATGACCCCAGCTCATTTAATAGCACCTACTTGAGGTTAACCATTTGTAACACCAGTTCCAGGGGATCTGATGCCTTTTCCTGGCTCCCATGTCCATTCCTCACACAGTTACATTTACATACAGGCAGGTAAAACACTCATATACATTTCAAACTAAATTTGAAATTTAAATTATGGGGCTGGAGAGATGGCTCAGTGGTTAAGAGCACCGACTACGACTACTCTTGCAGAGGACCTGGGTTCGGTTCCCAGTACCCACATGGCGGCTAAGAACCGTGTTTAACTCCAGTTCCAGGGGAATCCGACACCCTCTTCTGACCTCCGTGGCATTGCACGGCACAGGTGCACCAACCTACATGCAGGCAGTACACTCATACACATAAATTTAAATTAATTAATTAAAAGAAATAGTTACGCCCTCCTCAAAGAAACCAAACACATACACATAAATGATTCATTCTGAGTTCATTTAAAAGTGCTTAAGAAGGACTGGAGAGATGGCTCAGTGGTTAAAAGCACTGACTACTCTTGCAGAAGGACTGGGTTCAAATCCCAGCACCCATGCGGTAGCTAACAACAATCCATAACTCCAGTTCCAGGGGATCTGATTGCCCTCCTCTAACTTCCATGGGCACTGCACAACACAGATGCACTTAGATACATGCAGGCCAAAAAAAAAAAAATTATATGACCAAGTTCCTTCATCAGGCTTAAAAATAGGTTAACTGCTGCACAGTATTTCCAGGCAGATGAGGTGTAGCTGGTGCTGACAGAGGAGTCTTGCGTGACTCAAGGAGACCTATATTTGCTTTATTGGTTTAGTGGTCTTTGGTAACACTCTCTGGCATCCCAGAGACCATCTGTATACTTGCAAGTGCGGTCTCCATACATCTTTCCCATGTTTATATCAGGTCTTCAACAGCAGGGCCTTATCGCCTCTCTTCCTGCAGATATCCCAGTTTGGAGGCAAGGAGCCTTTACCATTTGTGGGGGCTTGGATCCCCTGGCCAACATCTCCTTGGTAGAATAATCCATTGTTGATGTCAGAGCTCCTGTATTAATATATTTTGCTTAAGTGCATAGCTTAAGGAGACTTTAGCATTATATTTGGTTCTGAATAGAGAATAATCCTTTTCACAGTTTCTATGTCCATTAGTCAATTAAAGAAGGCAGTTTTACCGATTTTACAAGAGAATACCTCTATAACAGCTGGCTCCAATCTACAGCTGGAGAACGACCTCATCATCATCATATTTCTCCTTATTCTATGGGGGGGAGTTAAGAAAGTCTCTTGTATTAAAACCTTTGCAGCACCTAGAAGGTAAGCTTC
>VZQC01013627.1:850505-867612 GCA_009823505.1 Rhizomys pruinosus | reverse complement strand
TTGTCATTTTCTTATATAATTTGCAGACATTATATAAAGATTTGAAATACTAACATAGTAACTGTCATTCTCACGTATCATTTCCAAATTTGAAGCATGTATTTGTAAGATTTCTGTATGTGTGAAAAGTGCATTTGTGTATCTAAGTGCATAAGCACGTGTGTGCATACATATGTGATTAGTCCAGAGGTTAAAGATTGGGTATCTTCCTGTTCTCTAAATTTTTTCACTGAAATCTGTGTTCACAAATTCAGCTCAGTTAGCTGGCCATCAAGGTCCAGGTTTCTCCAGTCACCCTGTTCTGTGGAAACAGATATGAGCTGAAAAGCCTGACTTCATATGTGTTGGAGATACAAATACAGGTCTTCGTGCTTGTGTGGTAAGTAGCTTACAAACTGAGCCATCACTCCAGCCCCTGTAAGGACTTTTTAATAATGCTTTTTTTTTTTTTTTGGTCTTTTTTTGAGACAGGGTCTCCCTGTAGCTCTGGCTGTCCTGGAACTCACTCTGCAGACTAGGCTGGCCTGGAACTCACAGAGATCTGCCTGCCTCTGCCTCCCAAGTGCTAGGATTAAAGGCCTGCGCCACCACAGAATTTATCAGCTTTTCCTATATGATTTCTTCTACATATAAGCATTTGAAGAACTTATCCCTCGCCTTGGCTTGCTAGTCCACATCTGGGAAATAGTTCATTAAGCACCAATCATGGAAGCAGAAATCCTCTAGGATTCTAAGTACTTCACCAAATTACAAGACTGTTTAAAATTTTTTCATTAAATTTAATTATATATTATTTTATAAAATGCATATCTATTTGATTTACTTTTCATAAATTAGTCAACTATCAGAGCCTTATCTTTTCATTGTAGTTTTAATATTTTTTTATTTTTGAGAATTTCATTCGTGAATATGGTATTTGCATCATTTTCATTTTTCCCGGTCCTCCTTCCAACTCCATCTTATGCCACCTCAACTTCACCTCAATATATTGTCCTTTGATTATTATTATTGCATATGTATATGTACATATATATTATGCACTAAGTCCATTTAGTGGTGTCCTCTTCTACATATGTTTAGGGATGATCACTAGGATTAGATAACTTATAAGCAGCCTAGTCCTTAGAGAAAACTGACATTCTCTCACTCAGTGTCCATTGAATGCCTATCGTATTTCATTTAGAGGTAGAAACCCACGAAAATTCTCCCACCCATATTGGCATGTCAACCAGTTTTGTCATCATCCAGATATTACACTACCATACAGAGTCATAGGTGCAGCTTCAACTCCATGTTTAAAACCTATTATCTAGCAACAGGCATCTTGTTCCTCTGCCTCTTACAATCTTTCTGACCCCCCCCACACACACACACTCACACACACACACCTCACAGTGTTTCCTGAGTCTCAGGTGTAGAGAGTCTGCATTGTTGGTGTCTCACTTAGAGCTAGGCGCTTCACGGTCACTTATTCTCTACATTTTGGCCAGTTCTTGCACTTCATAATAGTCTCTATCTGTTGCAGAAAGATGCATCTTTGATGATTGGTGAAAGCTATACCTTTCTGTGAATATAAGGGTACATATTTAGAATACAGTATGAAATTATGTTGGTCAAGGAAAATGGAATTAGTAGGTTTTTTCCCTAGGATATATGAACTCTCTCAACTTTTAGAAAAGATGGACACTTTCAGGAAAGTGTCATGATAAAAAGAAATCAACTTACAGAAATTCACCAACATTTTTATATAACAGTAACAAACTGTCAGAAAAAGAGGTTGTAGAAACAATCTCATTCACAATAGCCTCAGAAATATCTGGAAATAAACCTATTCAAATATATGAAAAACCTCTACAATGAAATTTTTAAATCTTTGAAGAAAGAGATTGAGGAAGACACTAGAAGAAGGAAAAATTTCTCATGTTCATAGACTGGTAGAATTAATATTTTGAAAATGATAATTCTACCAAAAGTGATTCATAGATGCAGTGTAATTACAATAAAATTTACAATGTTTCTCACAAAAATATGGGGAAAACATTCTAAATTTTATATAGAACCACAAAACATCCCAGAGACCCAAAACAATCCTGAGCAAAAAGAACAATCCTGAGCAAAAAGAACATTACCAGTATTATATATTAGCTATATAATAAAAAAATGATATGGGCACAAAAACAGACAAATAAACTGATGGGACAAAACAGAAGACCCAAACAAGAGTGCACACAATGACAGCCACCTATTTGACAAATATGCCTAAAATGTACACTGGAAGAAAGACAGCATCTTCAATAAACTGTGCTGAGAAAATCTATGTCCATGCGGAGAAGAATGAAACTAGACTCTTATCCATTTCCCTGAACAAGAATGAATTCCAAATGGATCAAAGACATCAATATGACACCTGAAACACTGAAACTCCTAGAAAAAATAGGCATTACCTTACAAGACATAACTGCATATAAGGATTTTCTAATTTGGCCTCCATTCACTCAGGATTTAAAGCCAACTATTGACAAATTGAACTTCATTAAACTAAAAAGCTTTTGTACAGAAAAGGAAACAATCAGCCAAATGATGAGGAAGCTCACAATGAGAAAGAATCATTACATCTGATAGAGGGTTAATTTCCAAAATATACAAAGAACTCAGGAAACAAAGAATTAAGAAGACAAATGATCCAATTAAAATATGAACCACAGATCTAGGCAGAGCATTCTCAAAAGAAGAAATAAAAATGGCCAATAAATACTTTAAAAAGTGTTCAGCATCCATAATAATTAGAGAAATGCAAATTAAAATTATTTCAAGATTCCATCGTACTCCAGCCAGAATAACTAAGATCAAGAAAACAAGTAAAAACAAATGCTGGTAAATATATAGTAGAAAGAAAACATTCATTCACTGCTGGGGAGATTGCAAACTGGTGCAGCAACTACAAAAATCAGTACAGAATAAAAGTAACCAAAATCTTAGCCAAAGAATTATAGGCAGGTTATTGCTGTTGAGTGAGCAATGAATTATTCTGCCTAGGAGATGTTGGCTAGGGGATTCAACCCCCCCACCCAAATTATAAAGGCCTTTTGCCTATAAGTGGGATATATGTAAGGAGAAAGGCAGTAAGCCCTGTTGTCGAAGACCTGGTGTGAGCATGAAAAAATGTTATGAGATGTCACTTGCTAGCGTACAACTAACTGGCCTCTGAAATGCCAGAGAGTGTTACCAAAGGCCACTAAAGCAATACAGCAAAATATTGGTCTCCCTGAGACAAGCAAGACTCCTTCATCAATATCAGCTACACTTCAACAGCCTGGAGATACTGTGCAACAGTGGCAGCCAAGTGTCTATATATATATCCCAAATCTAATTGGCTATTAGCTCTCTCCTTGGAGGAATAACTCACAGTGGATGCCACAAGCTTATGTCCTCTAGTGGTTAGGAGATTTTATAAGCCACAATAAGAACTTGTCACCCTTTATAGAGAAACCACAGTTTGCAGATTAGCATACCATCTAAGCATCTGTGTCTATGCTCACAGCTTAGCTTGACATAATAATTAGTACTGCTTAAATGCCTGTACATCCAATTGCTTGTGCTTTGTTAGTATGTCTAAAAAGGCATCACTGGAAAAGCTGTCAACCCATGAAGGGAAACAACCTGAACAGACTAGAGTCCAAAATGACAACTCCAAAGAAAGTAGACTGTTTTCTTCTCACCCACTTGTGCCCCTTTCCCAAAGCCCAGGGAACAAATTGTGGAAGAGGAGGCGTGGTAGAATGTAAGGGCTGCGGAGAGATAGGGATGAATCATGAGACTACAGTAATATAGTCTGGACTCCTAATTGATCAACATGCCTGTGCTTGTGCATACAAGTTTCTCCAATTGGACTATGAGAACCTTGGGTTGTTCAAAATTTGGACATAGATACTTGCAAAATGCACCAATTACCTAGTTGTATGGCAAACTGAGCAACATCAATGTTATCTGAAAACAACTGTGTTATTATATTGTAGAATCCCTTAAAAATAAATAAATAATAATAATTAAAATAAAATAAAATAAAATGATATATTCAATCACTTCTTATCCAATATTTGTTTATGTTACATGCATATGTGGAAGCATAAAAATGTGTCATATAAAAGAACTTATAATATAGCATAAGATGGGCACTTAAAGTTTGCGTTTGAACTGCAGACAAAAGGAGAATGGATGAAGACCTAAAGAGAATGAGTATCAACTGTCTAATTCTAGAAGTGTAAACAATAAACAATAACATTGTTTATTTTATTTAAAAAAATGGCCAATAAATACTTTAAGAAGTGTTCAACATCCATAATAATTAGGGAAATGCAAATTAAAATGATTTCAAGATTCCATCATACTCCAGTCAGAATAACTAAGATCAGGAGGCTGTGGATGGGGATAGGGTATAAAGATAATTAAGATATTTTGTAAGAAATACACAAAAATTCAATAAAAAATGAAAACTATATCATATAACCAATAATATCGCTCTTTAGCATATACTCCAAGGATGCGATATTCTACTATAGAGATACTTGCTTGGTCATATTCATTGCTGCCCTTTTCACAATAGCTAGGAAATGGACACAATCTAAATGACCTTCAATGATAAATTAATAATTAAATGTGGTACTATTACACAATGGAGTTCTATTCAGTGAGGAAGAAAAATGAGAACATGAAATTTATAGGTATATAAGAAGTGTTTTACTGAATGAGGTAACTCAGACTCAGAAAAACAAGCTCTATGTATTCTCTCTCACTTGTGTAAATTCTAGCTCACTTGTGTAAATTCTAGCTCCAAACGTTTAGGCATATCCTGAAGTAACTGTGGGAACCCAAATAATGAGGTCAAGGCTAAGGCAAAATTGTTGAAATAATACATCCCAACATCAATAACGAGTTCAGAATACAAATAATTACAACACTCAAGAATGTGTGTTGTAGTTGAACCATTAACATAAGAATTCATGGGGTAGAATGGGAAATAGACACTAAAGGGACAGACAATCCATTAAGTGATATTATAGCTGAATATCTCATAATCAAAGGAAAGAAATAGATGTGCAAATGCATGACATATTCTAATCAATTGTCAAAAATATAAAGAAAAGAAACAATTGAATTTTGTGAAGAGAAAATGCTAACTACAAAGACAGAATAACATCAGATTGTGGTAAAGGTCAGATGTTCCTGCTGCTGTCAAAGCTGGATGTCCTGAAAGCTGCTGGCCTCCTGGCAGCTGTGAAGGTTGATGACCTCATGGCTGGATGTGCATCTGGACTGGTCACCCCAGGACACGCCAAAGAAGCTGATGGTCCTGTGGGCAAAGCCATGGCTAGGGAATTGGTAACTCTGCAACCACACCCCGCCAGAAAGCTGTTGGCTTTTGTGGGTCCCAGGCATGGATGAGCCTGTGGACAGAGGCTGTTGGCCTTTGCAACCACTCAACTAGTCATAGCATCCAGCCCCATGACTGCACGAGATGCAAACTAGCTGAAAGATTATAACCCAGAGATATCTGTAAGGTAGCAAAGTTTGAAGGAACATTCTCTTTATTATTGCAGGGAAGCCAGCTTATATATAGTTGGGACAGACAGCATGACATCACCTCCTAGGGAACAGTGTCAGACCCTTTGCATTGTACATGTCATCCCATCTCTGGGTTTGTAAACAAGGAAGACTTTCGACCTGGGTCATGATCCTAAACCATGCTGGCTGAAATGTTAGCAAACACATGCCTAAGCTCAGACATACCCACATCAGATTTCTCAGCAATCATCAAAGGCAGCATCAAAAAATGGTATATTGCAAGTCTTGAAAGTGAATAACTCCTATATGCAATAGACTCTGAACACCCAACCAGAAAGCCGCAGAACTGATGAACCCTTTCAGGAAAGGGCAGCACAGAAAATTAACATACAAATACAACATTCCTACATACCAATAACAAAAATGCTGAGGAAGACATCAGGAAAACAAACAAATTAAAAATTCCCTCGAAAACTACCTTGGAATAACAAAGTAAGGAAACTACTTCTACAATGTGAACTTGAAAACATTCAAAAAAGAAATTGCAGGAAATATCGAGGACAGAAAAATTTCTCATGCTCCTTAATTGGAAGAATCAATGCCATGAAAACAAGCATCTTACCAAAAGCAATCTACAGATTTGATGTAGACCCCGTTTCTGAAGAAATCACTCACTTAGTCTGCAGGACATAGAGAAATCAAAACTAAAGTAACCAAGAAACTTCCTTCCTGTGGACCACCTTTCATAGTGCCAGAAGGTACATGCAAGCTGCTTTGGGAAAAAACAAAAAAGACATCAATGACCTTACTCAGTGCAGAACTACACATGTACTGACCTGCCAGGAAAGATGCATCCATTGGTGGTGTAGTGGCACAAGTGTTAATGAGGTAAGCAACCACCTTCTGATTCAATTTCAAGCAGGTTCCACAAGAAGGAATTATAAGCTTGGTACTGTAATCCTGATCAGTCAAAAGCTCATGATTAGAAAAGTTATGGGCTCTAGGGTAGAAACTGTGTTATTTTGCTAAATGGTCATGAAACCAGATTAGTCTTTAAATATTGATGTTCATACCCAGAAACCTAAGCTGCCTTCAACTTTGGTCAGAGAAGCTTCTTTTTGCAGCAGTAGACATCAGTCAATAGAGAGACACATACATCTGCAAGGTGCTGAGAAGAAAAGACTGAGTACTCAGCCATAAACTACACTTCCATTTTAACCCTCTCCCCAGCACCCAAAGAATTATCAGGGAAAAGGAGGCAGAAAAAATGTAAGTGCTAGAAGATGGGGAAAAGTGCTATGAAATGCTGTCTTTCGGACATGACATTGCTGTTGGGATCATGATCTCATAACAGCTGATCTTCTCTACACAAAAAAAAAAAAAATCTCTGGGCTACCCCAATACCAAGGATCTATTGGCAGAGGATAGTGGTTGGAGGAGGGAGAATTATTACAGAAAATGTGACCACATGTAGATTTCCCATGCCCCGGTGTGTATGGTCTCAGTCCACATACTTACGAATAGTTATAAAATAAGTGAATTTAATGAGTTATCAAAAAATAGATATGAAGTTGGGGAATCTGTTAGAAAGGATATGAGGGTTGTTTCAGGGGAGAATAGGTGATGGATATCATATTTCATAATATTTATGAAATTCTCAAACATAAAGATGATCTCAATCAATGATAAAATATGTCTGACAAAGTTCAACATCTTTTCGTGGCAAAATCAGGAAAAAAAACCTTGGCACATACCTCAGAACCGTAAGGGCTATTAACAACAAAGATATAGCCAACATTATACTAATGAATTAAAATTTGACAACATTCCTCTAAAACATGGAATGAGCCAAACATGTCCACTCCCTTCATTCTTATATATAGTGGCCAAAGGCCTAGTTAAAGCTATAAGACAGAAAGAAACAGGAAAGGAAGGCATCAAATGATGATGCCATGCCATTTGCAAATTACATGATCTTGTATTTAGACTATAAAGACAACACCTGAAAACTCTCAGATCAAATAAACACTTTCAGCGAAATAGACGGATAAGTTATCACCATACAAAATGGAAGTTTTTCTAAAACCAGCAGCAAAATTTTCCAGAAACAAATCGTGGTAAAAATCCCATTCATGACAGATCAAAAGTAAAGACCAAGAATAAACTTACCCAAGGAGGTAAAGAACCTATAAAATGAAAATATTAAGATGCTAAGAAGAAAAATGGAGACAGTCCTGGAAGATTGGCAAGGCCATCCCTGCTCAGACAATGGCAGAATGCTATATTACCAAAATCAAATTACAGATTAATGCTATCTCAATGAAAATACCAAAGAAATTTTTACAAGAAAGTGATTCTAACATTTAAACAGAAAGACCGAAGACTCAACCAGCATAAGTCTTTTAGCAATACTAGAGGCCTCACAATACCCAGTTCAAATTATACCATAGAGCCATAATGTGAAAAAAACTGTACTGTTAAAGATCTCTAAGCCAAGAAATAAACTAGAGGATTCACAAGTTAACCTGAAATTACAGTCACTTAGTTTCTGACAAAGCTATTAAAAACATAATAATAGGAAAACCTACATCACCTGGTTTTCTGCCTTTGTGTTACTTCACTTAGAATAACATTCTCTAGTTCCATCCATGTATGTGTGAATTTCATAATTTTATCTTTTCTTATTGGTAAGTAGTACTCCATTATATACATGTACCTCAATTTCATTATCTACTCTTCTGTTGTGTGACATTTAGTTTATTTCCATTTCTTCGCTATTGTGAGGAGAACAGCAACAAAAATGGATGTACAGGTATCTTTACAGTATGATGAGACTTTTGGGTATATGCCAAGGAATGGTATAGCTGGGTCATATAATAGGTTCATTTTTAGTTATTTGAGAGTTCCCCACACTGCCTTCCATAGAGGCTGCACTTGTCTGCATTCCCACTAGAGTGAATGAGTGTTCCTCTTTCTCCACACCATCACCAGCACCTTGTGCCCTTTGTTATCTTGATCTTAGCCAGCCTGACTTGGGTAAGATGGAATCATAAAGTGGTTTTTAGCATCATTTCTCGAATTACTAAGAATGTTGAGCAGTTTTTAAGGTGTTTCTTAGCCATTTTTTATTTCTTCATTTGAGAATTCTCTGTTCATATTTGTAGCTCATCTTTTTATGGGGTCGTTTATTTCATTGCTACTTTGTTTTTTGAGTTATTTGTATAATCTGGATATTAATCATCTGTGGGATGTGCAAGATTTTCTCCCACTCAGTGGGTTTCCTCTTCACTTCCTTGTCTGTGTCCTTGGTTGTACAGAAGCTTTGTAGCTTAATGAAGTCCCACTGACTGATTGTTGCCCTTAAAGTCTGAACACCTGATGTTCCATTAAGAAAGTCCTTTCCTGCCTGGCGTGGTGGTGCACGCCTTTAATCCTAGCACTTGGGAGGCAGAGGCAGGCGGATCTTTGTGAGTTCAAGGCCAGCCTGGTCTACACAGTGAGTTCCAGGACAGCTGGGGCTACGGAGAGACCCTGTCTCGAAAAGACCAAAAAAAAAAAAAAAGAAAGTCCTTTCCTATGCCTACATGAATACATTGGGTACTACCTATGTATTCATCTAGCAGTTTCAGAGTTTATGATTTTATATTGAGATCTTTGATCCACTTGGAATTGATTTTTGTGCAGGGAGAAAGATAAGGATCTAGTTTCACTCTTCTACAGCTCATGACCTAGTTCTATCAGCACCATTTGTTCAACATGCTGTTTTCCCCCACTGTGTATTCTTGGAAACTTTGTCAAATATCAAGTGGCTGAAATTGTTTATACTCATGTTTGGGTCCTCTATTCTGTTCCATTGGTCTATGTGTCTATTTTTGTGCCAGTACCATGCTGTGCTGGATAGCTTTAGTGTCAACTTGACACACCTGGGTAGGGGGGGCCTCAATTGGAGAATTGGCTCCATTGGATTGGCCTGTGGCCACATCTGTGGAGTATTGTCTTGATGGTCAAGCAGTGTGGGAGGACCCAGCTCACAATGGGTGGTGCCACCCTGGGCAGACTGTTGTTTACCATATAAGAGGGCAGGCTGGGCACGGGCCAGAGGAGTAAGCCAGTAAGCAGCACTCCTCCATGGCCTGTGCTTCAGCTCCTGCCTCCAGGTTCCTGCCCTGAGTTTCTGCCTTGGGCTCCCTGAGTGATGAACTGTGACCCAGGAGATGTGAGCTGAATACACCCTTTCCTCCCCAAGTTGGTGTAGGTCAGAGTGTTTTCTCACAGCAACTGAAGACAAACTAGAACACACGCTGATTTTATAACTATAAAGCTCTGTAATATAACCTGAGATCTGGTATGTTGTGTCCTCTGCATTGTTCTTTCTGCTCAAAATTGCTTTGGTTATCTGGGGTCTTTTGTGGTTCTGTAACAATTTTTACATGACTTTTTCTAGCTCTGTGAAGAATGCTGCAGATATTTTGATTGGCATTGCATTGAACCTGTAGATTGATTTTGATAAGATGGTCATGTCCACAATATTGATTCTACCAATCCATAGGCATGGGAGATTTTTTTCCATCTCCTAGTGTCTTACTGTATCTTTTTCTTTAGAGATTTGAAATTTTCATTATGGAGATCTTTAATGTTTTTTAGGTTTATTTCTAATTATTTTATAATTTATTCTCAAGTTATTGTGAATGGGAAGGCTTTCTTATATGCTTTTTTTGATTGATTGTTGTTGGTGTATAGGATTGTAGCACCAATCCCCTTATTTGAGTATATATCCTGATGTAACACCCACCAGTAGTCAAGAAATCAGAAAGGATATATGGAAGTAAAAGAAAAGGAGATTAAGGAACGGATGTTACTGGGATGTCTGGGGAGGGTGTGGATGTTGGGTTGGGAGGGGAGGAGGGGGAGATAAACAAATGGGGGGTAGGGTAAGAGGTGGGGAAGGTCAGGTGCTGGGGCTGGGGAGGGAGGAGAGGGGTGGGAAGGGAAGAAGAAAGAATAAGAGATTATTGGAGGTTGAGAGGCTAGGAGACCCAGAGTGTAATGTGATACCCCCAAGACCCCATGAGAAATTCGCATACGCTGTCTAAACATTAGTGCACTGCTGGTGCAACCTGGGGGCTGTGTGACAGGAAGCAATGCAAGACAGAGTATACCTACCTTTGAATGGTTGGGGAGAGGGATCAAAGTGACTCTCAAAAGCTCTTGTTTATCTACCAGAAATATAAAACAAGACCCTGCTGATTAGAACAAGACATGCTTCAGGGATAGGACTTAAATTAATGAAACAGGGACTCATCTGGAAGGCTTGTACCTCAACCTAAACGTTCATAATGCTAGGCAATGTGCACACCGCCAAAGAAAAAAATAAAGCAATGGTATAACCCAGCTCGAAACCTAACAACCGTGATGAACTGCCCAGCAAACTACCTCTATTGGTGCAGTAGCGGTACTGTTGTCTGGGGGATGGTCAACAGCTATCTAATTGGACTTGGAACCCTCTCAATGGGAGTAAACTCATGAGAGCCACTGTAAACTCAGCCAAATGCACAGGGCTGGAGAGGACACAGAGCCTAGAGAAATGCCTATCAGTGTCAGATCTCTAGACAAATGAAATTTATTTTCATTTTATTTGTTTATTTTTAGGGGATTCTACAATATAATAGCACAATTGTTTTCAGATAACATTGACGTTATTCAACTTGCCATACAATTAGGTAATTGGTGCATTTTTTTTTGAAGTGAGCCAATTTATTAACCATAAGCAATGAATGTAATATTCATGTAAAACCAATTTGCAAGTATCTATGTCCAAATTTTGAACAACTCAAGGTTCCCATAGTCCAGTTGACAAATGAAATTTCTTCCCACACAACTGATCAGACACAGCATATACACCTGAAAAATCCCCGTTCCTAGGAGACACGTTTACAGCTGAACATCCACATGCAGAATGAGGATCAGAGAGAAAATGAGCGCACACCTCAGTTCTCACAGGTAAGGCTCCTTACACAACAGAGTGTGATGCAAATGGAAGGCCACAGCTAGTCAAGCTTCAAAGAATGGGAGCCTCCAGAGTGTGTATCCTTGGATGGAGCCCTGTATTAAACCTCACCTACCTATGGCTCAGGGATAATTGTAAAAGAGGGGTCAGTAGCACTGTAAGAGCCAGAGCTGGTACATGAATGCAGAGAAGCAGTGGCTTAGAGTCAACTGGAAACTTTCACGACTTGTAGTAATGTCGCATCAGGAACAGGACCCATGCCAACTGGGACAAGGTCTCAGAGTGGAGCAAGAGAAATGGGTGGGGGACTGACCCTGGACTGAAAACTATAAGAGACTGAGTACTGTTGGGTGAGGAAGAGTATTCCTTACCTAGGATTCCTGGATATGCTGACTAGACTCCAGTGGATATATTTACACAGAAGGATGTCTGGGTTTGGGAGCTTGACTGGATGTTGGGTTTGGAGCATGGGAGGGATTGAGTTTGACTGGGATTCTTTGTATGAGTTGTACAAATGTTCAATAAAAAAATTTAAAAACATAATTGTAGAAAAGACAGCTTCTTTAATATATTGGGGATAATGATATAAAGAGTGAAATAAGTTTGTCTCACGCTATGTACAAAAGTCAATTCAAAATGGTTGAAGGACCTTAACATAAGCCCTGAAACTTTAAAACTGAAGAGGAACATGTAGGTAAACCACTTTAAGCTATAGATATACATAAGGATTTCTGAACAGAACGCATTCTGAACAGGACCTTATTCACTTCTTAAAATGTATACTTGTGTAGCCCTGAGGAAATTGGTACAGAGTTTCCTCTAATAACTGAAAATAGAATTACTATATGAGCCAGGTATAATACTTTTGAGCATTCTGAAAGAATCTAATGAACATATCACAATGATACTTATAAATCTAGGTTTATTGGTGTATTATTGCAAAGGGCAGAAAGTGGAACTACCCTATCTAGTGTCCATAAACAGCACCATGGATAGAGGAAATATATATATATATATATATATATATATATATATATCAGAATAGAATAGTATTAACTTCTGAAGGAAATTAAATCATGACATTTTCAGGAAAATAGATACAAGTGGAGATCATTATGTTAAGTGAAATATCTCAGACTCAAAAAGTCAAATATGTTTTCTATCAGCATTTAAAATTGCATATGTGTGATTATGGTATTTATCTGCATGTGCGTGAAAATTACAAAATAGAAAAGGTATCATGAGATGGGAGTAAGAGCTCTAGAGGGAGGTAGGAACTGGAGAGGGAGAAAAAACACATGGGAGAATAAAGCAGAAGGAGAAGTACATGGAGGAAGGGAGGGAGGGAGGGAAGCGGATGGAGGGGTGAGGCAGGAGGGAAGACACTGAGGGCAGGGCACTAAGAGAAGGAAGCCTGAAGATGCAGCGTGAGCGTTTCTGCATTTCCTTCTCTTTGTAAATTTTTATTGAGTCATTGTTCATACTGAAGATCTTAATCAATCTTTTTAAAAGTATTTAATTTCATACTTTATGTGTATGAGTGTATTGCCTGCATGTGTGTAATTGTGTCTGTCATGCAATGCCTGAAGAGGTCCGAAGAAGGCATTGGATTCCCTGGAACTGGAGTTACAGACAGTTGTTAGCTGCCAGGTGGGTTTTAGGAATCAAACTCAGGTCCTTTGCAAGAGCAGCCAGTACTCTTAACTGCTGAGCCTTTTCTCTATATCTCATCTTAATCAATCTTAATCATCTTTATACTCTGTTCCTCATTGTCAGACTCCCATAACCCCCTTCAATGGAATTCACACATTCTGTCATTTGCGTTAAGGCCTATAATGCTAACTTAGTGTCCCCATATGTCCTTAAGTGAAAGTTCATCCACTGGGGTATTCTCAGCCTATCTTGAGTCCCTCCCTTTAAGATTAGCCCCTCCTCACCTGACAGGACTCAGCTTCCAATAATTCTTCAACCAAGATATGGGCCTACTTTCCATTTCCACAGTTCTGTGCTGAGTTTTTGTACGCTTGAGTTTGCATGGGTCTTGTGCATGCGGGCTTCATTACTGTAGGTTCATATGAGCAAGGTCCCAGGAGCCTGTACGACTCTATTTCCATATAGTCATGCACCTCCTCCCTGGTTCTTACACTATTTCTGCTTCTTCTTCTAGAATGGTCTCTGAGGCCTAAGTGAGTGAAGTCCTGTCCAAGGACCCACACTCTGCAGACTCCCTAATCTCCATGATTTGTTCATT
Organism: Rhizomys pruinosus; assembly: GCA_009823505.1. Classification (NCBI taxonomy): domain Eukaryota; kingdom Metazoa; phylum Chordata; class Mammalia; order Rodentia; family Spalacidae; genus Rhizomys; species Rhizomys pruinosus. The sequence goes on along the minus strand of VZQC01013627.1, from coordinate 853,792 downwards.
TATGAACTTTTATGTTCCTGGCTCCCTATTGTATGAAGGAGTTTCATTGATGTAGAACTGATAGATGAATTAATGTATTCTTTACCACTTGTTCTATGTTCCATGAGCTTTGCATGTTGTTTCATTGTAGAAGTGCCCCTTGGGTTTGGTCAATTTATTGACAATGTCTGTATGTGACAAGGTGTTGAACTCTGTAATAATCTATATCTGTTGCAAAAGAAACTTCTTTGATGACTGGGTGCTGGGATACTTGTGTGTAACTATAAGGATCCATATTTTCCATACAGTCTAGAGATGTGACAGCCCTGAGGTTTTCTCTAAGATCTATCACCTCCCATCCATGTATATTTAACTATGTTTACAGTACCACACATGAGATTTTTTTTCCATTGAGTGGGCTTTAAATCCAGTTAGGTAGTTGCTGATTACCCCCAAGATAAAAGTGCCACTACTGCACCACTGTCATTTGCTGTGCTGGTGGTTATGGTTCTTGAAGCTGGGACTGGACCATGGACTGACGTTCTCCCTTAGCGGCTTGTGTAGTGCTCTCCAAAGCTATGAGAGTTAGCCTTCATGGGAAGTGGCTTCCAGGTCAGTTCCAGCTGCATTGCTCCAAATCCTGTATCTGAAGTATGTTCTCTCTTCAGCAATAGGGTCTAACCTTCAAGTTCTGGAGGGCAATCAAGAGCTGGGTCCATAGCCTGTGTAATTTTCTCTTTGATAATCCTGGCAAGCAACTCATGAAAATTTTTCTTGAGTCTGGCATTGTATCTTGTTAGCCTTCATCTATATACATCAACTCATGTACAGGTATTGTACATGTAAGTTTCTAGGAGGACTAATATGATTCTAGTTTTTTATACTAAATAGGCATATTTCTCTCTCTCTCTCTCTCTCTCTCTCTCTCTCTCTCTCTCTCTCTCTCTCTCCTGCAATTTCAAAAGTCCTCAGTTCTAGACACAGACAGATGATTGGGTTTCCACATATAAAACCTGGGGGATGCAAGTATTAGACCAGAGAGAATGCAGAAGCATGGCTTATGCTTTATGCTTCCTCCAGCTGGTCACAGCTCTATGCCATGCTGTTTTCGACCCAGGGTCTGCACTAATGGATCAGCTTCTATTGGGAACATTGCTGGTTTTACGAGAGAAAGAATAATAATCACAGGAAAGCCATGCTGCCTCTGAAGCTTTTGCCTGCCATTCGCACTTACATTTTGTTTGTTCAAGAAAATTACATGCCTAAGGCTGACATAAATGTAATGGAGAAATGCAATTCTAATCCACATTGGGACAATTGCATATTCAGGGAAAATAACACTCTCTAGTAGAACATATTGACATTTTCTATCACAGCACCAATCTTGCAATTTCCTAATATTCATTTCACTTTTGTTGTAATTTAATAATTTTTGTTGATCTATGCTTCTTAACAAAATTGTGTATTTTTCTTTTTCTGCTTCAATATCAGGAAAGGAACTACTTTAGGAAAATTGACTGAAATATTGTGATTTATGGAAAATTTCTCTAAAACTAAATAATCAAATCTCTCACAAATAATATTGAGGCAGTGTTTTATTTCATCTTGATATCTATGTTCTCTTGGTTTTTTTCTGTAATCACTTTAAAAATTATATTTTTCTAGGCATTAATTTTTATGGTAAACTATATTGTGGTTATTTTATTGTTTATTCCTACAGTTTTGGTAGTTCATACAATCCCAGTTTTAATTCATACTATCATTATTTGTGTATTTCGTCTTTACTTGGTTATTTTCATCAGTAATCTTTAATTAACTTGTCTATTAAGAACACGTTCTCTATACCCAATTTCTTGCTGTTCTGCCCTATCTACTTCACTAATGTCTAATCTTGTAATCATATCCAGTTTATCTTTTCTGGAATGTATCTTCAGTTGGATGCTTGGCTTAATTAAATTTTAGCATTTATTCTCTTATTACAATTAAATCTCATTTTTTCTGTTGCTAATTAATTTGAAACATATGCTTTTATAGTTTAGCTGTCCTGATTTTTGTTATTTCTAGATCAATCAGATGTCCCCATTATTTCTCAATTGACTCATATTTATAACAATTTATAATGCCAAACACATTGGAAATTCAGTTTTGTTTTGTTCTTTTTATTTGTATGGAACTTAATTCTGCACTAGACTACCCTTATAATTAGAGAAGGTGTAGCAAGAATTGTGCACATGCCTGAAATCACAAATAGAACTCTTTGTAGAGATTTTTCTAGATAGCTTTCTATTTTTTTTAATTTATTGGGGTTTTTGTGTATGAGTGTATTGTCTGCACAATAGTAGGTTGGTGCACCCATGTCATGCAATGCAGCAGAGGTCAGAAGAGGGTGATGGATTCCCCTGGAACTGGAGTTACAGATGGTTCTTAGCCTCCATGTGGGTGCTGGCAATCGAACCTGGGTCCTCTGCAAGAACAGTCGGTGCTCTTAACCACTGAGCTATTTCTCCAGCCCATAACTTTCTATTTATAATTGAGGTGCAGGAAAAAAAGCAACAATAATTAGTATAAAACCTGAACAGCTATAACACTACATTGTAACAGAAGTTATGTGAAACTTTGTTTCCTCGTGTCTCTTAAAATATTGTGCTTGGTACACCAGACCTTATTCTTCTTATGAAAATTAAACATGAAGTACTACGATCTATGAAGTAAGGTAAGTGGGGAAGCCTGGGACACAGTGTCAGCTTCCTGTGAGGATGCCACCACAGTCCAGCAGATAATGAAAAGGCCTCCTAAGCAACTCATGGGAGGGTTGTTGTAAACCATGTATGCAGAGGGAGACAATGACTCAACCCTGGGGGAGCTGGAGTGAGAAGATAGCCATTTTATATCTCCACTCTGAAAGCTATATAGTTTAAAACTAATCTATTGTTTGTTTCTAGAATTTCCAGTTAGTACTTTCAAATCACAAAATGGTTTAATATGCACATATTTACTTTTACTAAGTCCTACAACACCATGTATCCTGTACACAGAGTCTGGGCAAGACTGGATACTTGTTGAACTCACATCAATTAAATATGCACCAATCGAGTATACACCCGTGTCCCTCTCCCTCCCCTCTCACCCTTCCCGAGTCACCATTTCAGTCAGTTTTCTGATGCAATCTTTCTGTTGTTGTTCTTTTAATATGCATCCCTCTCCACAAGAAATATTTATAACTGGGTTATTGGTACTAGCATCCACATATGAGAGATACAATTTGTCGTTTGTTTTTCTGGGACTGTGTTACTTCACTTAACATGATG
>VZQC01013627.1:787857-842430 GCA_009823505.1 Rhizomys pruinosus | reverse complement strand
GGCATTTAGGACTCACATTGGAATACAGGCAAGGAGAAGCCCATATGCCAGGATCACGAAGAAGAGACTACACTGGAAAGGGGCAGGATAATCCCACACCAAGCTTTACCAACCCTATGGAAGACTCCTGCAGTGGGATCCCTCTGGGGATGCCCCAGGACACAGACATCAGAAACACAATTGGGAACATACTTAAAGAACTACAAGATCATAAAGAACATATTAAAGATCTAAGAAAAGAGAATGAGGAACTCAAGAAGGACTGAGAGAGAGAGAGAATGACAAGCTCCTGAAGTTTCATCTTGCCAGCAGAACATAGTCACTTCTGTATATGCTAATTTACCTTAAATCCCTTATTTGTTTTGAGTTTTGCACTTTTATTTTTTAAAAACTTACTTCATTTTTTTAAAAAATTATTTATTTTATTTTTTATGTGTATGAATGTATTGTCTGCATATAGGTCTGTTCATCCCTGTCATGCAATGCTGCGGAGGTCAGAAGAGGGTGTCGGATTCCCCTGGAACTGGAATTCTCCTGGAATTGGAGTTACAGAAGGTTCTTGGCCGCCATGTGGGTGCTGGGGATCGAACCCGGGTCCTCTGCAAGAGTGATCAGTGCTCTTAACTGCTAGACCAACCCTCCAGCCCAGAATTTACTTCATTTTTAAAAATGCATAATCTGCTGGGCGTGGTGGTGCATGCCTTTAATCCTAGCACTTGGGAGGCAGAGGCAGGTGGATCTCTGTGAGTTCAAGGCCAGCCTGGTCTACATAAAGAGCTCTAGGCCAGCAGGGACTAAAGGGAGACCCTGTCTCAAAAAGAAAAAAAAGTATATAATCTGCAGTTGTCCAAACAGAGAATAAAGTTAATTTTAACACGAGTTTATATTGCAAAATAAGTTAAGAGGAATAAAGAAAAGGAAAATAAGCATAAGGATGTAACATAAACTACAATAAAACTGGAATATGTTTTAAAGTAAAATCTTATAAACAATTAATAATAATAGCAACAACTATTCAAGATTATCGGGTCTACCATAAAGAAAACTCATTTGAAGTACTTTTCATTTTTTCAAATGATACTATTGAGGAATAAAATTAGCCTATCTAAAACCTCAAGAACCAAGCTTGGTGTGGTAATACACAAGTTTAATCCCAGCACTTGAAAGGCTGAGTCAGATAGCTCTCTCTGAGATCATGACCAGCCTGGTCTACATGGTTAGTTCCAAGCCATTTCGGCCTATAGAGAGATTGTCTCAATCTCTCTATTGTCTCAACAAAAAGAACAAGAAGAAAAACAAATCTCCAGAACCCATATTCTTGAACACAACTTAATATAAAATCTGTTCTAATCCTAATATTCAGGCCATAACTCCTAAGCATAAAAAAGCTACCCAGGGGGCTGGAGAGATGGCCTAGCGGTTAAGAGTGCCAACTGCTCTTGCAGATGACCCAGGCTCGATTCCCAGCACCCACATGGCGGCTGAGAACCGTCCGTAACTCCAATTCCAGGAGAACTCCAGTTCCAGGGGAATCCGACGCCCTCTTCTGGCCTCTGCAGCATTGCACAACACGGGTGCACAAACCTACATGCAGACACTATATTCGTACACATAAAATAAATAAAGAAATAAATAAAATAAAAATTTTAAAAAGCTACCCAGAATCAAGTTGAAGAAATCAACAACATGTGTGAACAGCTATATAAGGAAATTCAAAGTGCCCTTATGAAGTATTTTGACCTTTATAAAAATTTGTTTCAGTTTCAAATGCTTTATACACATGCATACACGATTATTCACTGAACCTTAAACAAACTGAGAATGAGTGTCTTATGATTTGTACTTCACATGAGTACTACCACACTTGACGAGCATGTATGTCGTTATTTCTCGTTTATGCATATGGAGAAGGGTGGCAGGGGAGCTTGTGTTGATGAATGTGGAGCCCAACATCAAGGTCAGGTTTCTTTCTCAGTCGATCTTTGTCTTACTGTTCCAAGTGGAAGTTTATGCACTGAGCCATCTCCCTGACCTTTCACAAAATAGATGGTTTTCAATAAGTAAAGTCAAAATATGATTAATTATAGAATCATTTTTTCATTATTTTCCATCCATTGATAAAGCCTTACATATCTGCCATAAATAAAACATATAGGGGTAGGACAGTAAGAAGAGTTCTTCCATGGTCTGTGCTCCAGGTTCTTGCCCTGAGCTCCTGCCTTGGCTTCCCTTGATGGTGGACTCTGCTTGTAAGCCAAATCCTTTCTCCCCAAGTTGGCTTTGCCAGAATGAAGTGTGCCTTTGCTTAAAATGCACATTAGAAGAATGATGATTCCCAGGTGTAAGCTGGCTGGGAAAGCATGCAGGAAAAACAGCTAGAGTTTTGCTGGGGTAGTCATGGCCATTGCAACACTGAAGTCATGTCAAGTTGAATCTACACAGGGTCAAAGATGGCTGAAGTCATGTCAAGTTGAATCTACATAGGCCCAAAGAAGGCAGAGCAAAGTCCTGGAGAGATGACGCAGTCGGCAGAGAGGCAGCACTGTGCAAACGTGACGTCCTGGGTGCAGCTCCCCGGCACCCATGGGAAAGCTGGGTGTGGTGGTATATCTGTCACTTCAGCTCTGGGCAGGGGAGAAGGTCAGGGACACAGGCAGATTCCTGATCTTACTGGGCCACCATTCTACTTGAATTGATAAGTTCCAGTTTCAATGAGAGACCTTGTGTGAAACTATAAGGTCGAACAAGACGTCGATCTCTGGTCTATGCACGTGAGACAAGCACACACACACACACACACACACACACACACACGCCTCCACACATGAAGGCAAGTAACTTGTCTCTTTTCTGACTTTGAATGTAAACAGTATTTAAAAAAAAAAAAGAAAAAAAAACATATAAAGATTGCCAAAACAGAGAAAATAAGGTGAAAAATGAAATAGATATATAAACCCTTAAAAACCAAGACACAGGAAAGGCAGTGTACTGGGAGGAAAAGCAGTACTCTGTTTAATTTGGCCATTAAGTAGCAATGGGACTTTCTGCTGACCATAGAGCATTTCCATTGTATGGAACTCAGATTTCTTCAGTGGTAATACAAGGAAACTATATTGAACTCTTTCTAAATTTTGCGAATTCCATCAGTAATATTCTGATGTAAAAGTCAGATAAAGAGGATAACAACATGTATTAAAGGCCGTGTGCAATCAAGTGAGGGGCAGAGGTTGCAAAGAAAGTCAGGACCTGGTAACAAAGGGTGAGTGTCAGTGAGCAGCAGGTGTCAGCTCCTCTTTCTGTTGCTTTTCACTGACCTTCCTTCCTTTGCATGTCCAAACCTTGGGGTGTATGTTTATAGGAACCATAAGTCTGGTTAATTAGTGTTCAGATTCATACTATACAGTTAGGAGACTGAGGCAAAACAATAAAAGATCACATTCTGATCATCTACCTTTCCTTTAAGGAAGTCTCACCTGACGACCTGAACACACAGTCATGTGACAAGTGCTCTTAGGGGAAAGTATGACACGGAAGCGTGCTTTTTGGAAATCTTCCCACATCACCAATTAATTCTGCCTCACTGAATAACAGATGTTTCTACACACAGGGTTTTTATTATTTTCAGCTTACGTACTCATTTTGAACAGATTATTCCCCTGGAAATATGTCTTTCTTTAGAATCTTTCCTTCATACTTCTCAGGAAGAGACATTTCTACTCATTTCTACAGACTTAACGTCTACACCCATCTCTAGACAACTGCAAATCATATTAACTTCCTTTATCCTTTCTTTTGATTACCTGTGATTTGGACCTAAAATATTTAGGGACAGCAATATCTAGACACATTTCTAGACAATTTAAAGTAAAGTCACATCTGACTATTCAGGATGTAATTATATATAAAGCCACATATAATGTCATTCTGAAGAAAAATAAAAGTAAAAAGAATTGACCTGGTTTCAGAGTGTACAGTCCTAATTTTGATCTCACATGAAAAGAAATTTGTAACACAGAAGCATTGTGGTACAGGCCTGAAATCCCAGTACTTGAGAACTGGCGGTGGGAGAATTAATGATTGTAGGCCATCAAGCTACACAGTAAGAGTCTGTCTGAAAAAAAAAAAAAGAAGAAAAATACAGAGAATAACTATCCCTATCCTTAGCACTTGGATATAGTTTAACAATATCACTTGGCTATGGTGACCAGGAAATATAAGAACTCTGAAATTTACCAATATGCTTTGGATAACTCTATAATGTAGCATAGTTGGTTTGTGTGTGTGTGTGTGTGTGTGTGTGTGTGTGTCTGTGTCTGTGTATGTGTATGTATATGTTTAATCAGGAAATGCAATCTGCTATGCAGTCCAAGTTGTAAACATTAGCAGTTAGCACTTTTTAGAGTAAAGAGGAAGTATGGTTCTTTTTCTGTGAAACAGGTTTTATCTCCAGTAAGCACTTCTTTAATTGTACTTTGTTTGGCATGCTTAAATTGATTCTCCTTTGGGTTGATATTTCCTCTCTAATTTTTCCCATTAGCACCACATGCCGGCTAACAGATGTCTTCTTCATATTGAGCATGACACTTTCATTTCCTTTAATGCTACCATTATTACTTGAGTGAGCACTGTACAAGCCCAACGTGGAGGCACAATTCTGTTAGTTCGAACTGCCTTACTCTGACACGTGCTTAGTGGTCTGATAGTTCTACTTTAGTGCTTAGGGTGCTATGGAGAAGGTGACAGTAGAAGCTAAAGGATTTAAAAGATCTTGCAATATAATCATAATTGTCCCCAAGCACTGGCTTAATCATATAAAATTTGGAAATGTTTTTCCCATCACGTCCATAGATAGTATGAACTCATTTTGAAAAAATGTTGTTGCTGTTATTACTCTTGTTGAGGTGAGAAATTTGAAAATATAAGAATGAATGCGTGTAACTTTAAAAAATTTTAAATCTCTCTGTTGGCCAGCAAACATTAATTAAAATCCAATATGTACCAGATCCCATCGGAAATAAAGTACTGTACAGAAAATGCAGGTGATCAGGCAACAGAGTCCATTTAGAGCTTAGAGTCTAATGAAGGGGGGCTCTTCCTAGCAGAGAGTGGTGGTATTTAGGATTGTCCTTTGACAGACTCCATATTCCTAAGCTCAGTTTCCTGCCCTTGTGTAAGATCATCCAAGCTGGCCTTGTTAACTTTTCATGGCAGCCTCCCGGCATGGAAGGGGAGTCAGGAAGTACCATGGGACAGTAAGAGTCCCGCCACACTTCCCAGCCCCTGATAAGGGGTTCGTCTCTAATTTGGAGAGGGACTAGGGTATATAAGCTGGGAAAGAGTGGGTGGGCGAGAATCTTACTGATTTGTGGAGCCTTTAGTAGGGAGCCTCCACATACCTTTAAGTAAATCCTTATCCATTGCTCTATAAGTGAACTTACTGATTTCCCAGAGTACACTTTGGTGTAGCCATACCTCCCTGGATGTGTCATCAGGAGCAATGGAGAAGGAGTGGATGTGGACACTGCACTCCCCTCAAAGAACTTTTAACAATGGATTATGGCCTCTGATCATCACAGAAGAGGTAAGTGCTCATACTATCAAAGCCTTGGGATGTAGAATCAGATGATCAATGAGAAATAAAGATGGCTGCAGTGTCACAAAAACTGGAAATGTAGATCTTGGGATTAATATATCAATCAAGCAGCATTGCAGCATCTGAAGAGCATATAAAACCAATTTATATAAAAAAATGGAATAAAACTACAACAATATAGACTGGACACTCATTTGATCAACTTGATTGAACATACAAGCCCCCCCTGCTGGATGGTGGGACCCATGAGCTGTGTGGGTTTGGACACAACTGCTTGCAAATTGGTTTTACATGAAGGATGCTTGTACTCACAAAATTATCACCTATTGTTAAAAAAAAATGAAAACAAAACAAAGCAAAAAAGCAGAGAAAGATGCAGAAAACTTAGCAGAATGCACGCTCTGCGATGGGGTAGGGGTGGGGTGGGGGGGGGGGGGGGGGGGAAGGGGGGAAGGGGGGTGGGTGGGGAAGGGAAGGGGATATATGCCTGAACTGAATTGGAAAATGATGTATGAAATACACAAAGCATCAATAAAAATAAATTAAAAAAAAATAAAATAGGAAAGGAAAAAAAATGGAATAAAATGGTAAAAAAGGAATAAAATGTGATTCTTAAGGTGAGTTTTTAAAAAAAAATTCAAAATATAAAAATTCAGGGCTGGAGAGATGGCTCAGTGGTAAAGAGTGCTGACCGCTCTTGCAGAGGACCAGGGTTCGATTCCCAGCATCTGCATGGCTGCTAAGAACCATCTTTAACTCCAGTTCCAGGGGAATCTGATGCCCTCTTCTGACCTCCATGGCATTGCACTACCTCATACACATAAAAAATAATAAATAATAATAAAAAAATTAAAAATATATAAAAATTCTTCAATCATTAAGCAAAGCCCCAAAAAAGAGAATCTATATTTTCTGAACTAAGAACAAAGTGAGTCAAAGGTAAATCAGCAGAAGCTAGAGATCTAGAACAGAGGATTCTTTACCCAGTTTGCTTACAAGGTATTATGTATATAAATAAAACCTGAAGGCTGGCAAGAACAACACATGATTTGAAATTATCAGGTTATTTTTAAAATTGTTGTTAAAAATTTCATTGGTTAATTAAATATGCACAGTGAATTTGGGTTCTCACAGTGTGATCAAACATTTTAAACAATATTTTTATGATATGCATTGGGTTCAAAATTGAAGATTTATTTTAGTGCCTGGAGTTGGTGGCACATGCATATGGTCATACTACTCAAGGGTGGAGGCTGGAGAATCATGTGTTTGAAGTCAGCCTGGAGAGGACAACATAGTAAGGTCCAATCTAAAAGACAGTCATCACCATGGCTACATTACATAATAGAATAGCAACTAGAGTTTGCTTTCTGATTGTTCTGCTGTTAAAAGAATGTCAACCTTGCCATGTCTATTATTGACAGGTGTTAAGATACACCTGAACTTACCACTCTTTTAGAAATCTGGGACAAGGTCTCTACTTGGTTGGGTATAAGCTTGCTACTGAAATGCCATTTTAAACTTATTTATTTATTTATTTATTATTTTTATGTGTGTATGAGTGTACTGTCTGCATGTAGGTTGGTGCACCCATGCTGTGTAATGCCACGGAGGTCAGAAGAGGGCGTCGGATTCTCTTGGAACTGGAGTTAAAGATGGTTCTTAGCCTTCATGTTGGTGCTGGGAATCGAACCTGGGTCAGTCACTCTTAAACACTGAGCCATCTCTCCAGCCCCTGATATGCCATTTAAAGTAGATCAGGAGTTTTCCACTGTTTCTTAAAAATGTTTATTTTTGTGTATTTTTAAATTTTTCATAGTCTTTATTTGAGTTTTTTAGTTGTTCTGTGTTATCTTCCAGATCTGATATTCTTTGTTCTGCTTCCTCCATTCTATTTCTGAGGCTTTTTCCTTTCCTTTAATGTAAGGGCTGCGATTGGGGTGAATGGTGAAACTACAACAATATAGACTGGACACTCATTTGATCAACTTGATTGAACATACAAGCCCCCCCTGCTGGATGGTGGGACCCATGAGCTGTGTGGGTTTGGGCACAACTGCTTGCAAATTGGTTTTACATGAAGGATACTGTTAACTCACAAATTATCACTTATTGTTAAAAAAATAAAGAAATCAAAACATAAACAAAACAAGTGTCAGAAAAGTTAACAGCCAGACAGCCTGATCTAGGGATGGGTAGGGTGGAGTGGGGGGAAGGGAAAGGGGATATATGCCCACGAACTTGATTGAGAAATGATGAATGAAATACATAAAGCATCATAAAAAGAAAAAAAAAAGAAAAAAAGATAAAAAAAAAGAAAAAAGAATATTTAAAAAAAACAATTAAAAAATGTTTATTTTTAATTTAAATTTAGTTTTATGTGCATGAATGTTTTGCCTGCATGTATGTAAATGTACCTGTATATACAATGCCCACAGAAGCTAGAAAAGGATGTGGAACCCCTGGAACTGAGGATGGTTGTTAGCTGCCATGTGGGTGCTGAGACTGAATCCAGGTCCTCTGGAGGAGCAACAACTGCTCCTAACTGCCAAATCATCTCTCCAGCCCCTCCACTATCTTGAATGCTTATTCCCACAATCTTACTAGACATACATACATGTGCACACATGGGTACACACATATTGCTGACGCACACAGTTCCAGCAATCTTCTCATTCTGTAGCAGAACCAAACTCCCAGAGACACTACCTGTTTCTTCTAATATCCAAAAAGTTCCTTATAACTATTCCATACTCACTATCAACTTAGTTAACATATTTGAATTTTTGAGATGTGTAAAAATATCATTGGACTCAGATAAAGTGTTGAGAAATATGAACTAGACTGCTGAGAGAAGTTCAAGTAGTTTACTTTCTGTTTAACACTCAACATGCCATCTTCATGGCCATGATTGCCAGTTTGCTTATTGGGGAAAGATGATCATATCTGGATCCCAGATGTGCTTGGTGTTTTTGTTCAAATAGCACAAATAGAATATGGCACAATGAAACAGAGATTCAGTGCTGTCCTCAGTAAGTGATACTGTTCACACAGATGCCAACATGGACAGACATGGGAGAGGACTCTCACTGCTACCACATTCACTTATAGGTCATAGAGCCAAATGCGATAAGCAAACCAGTGAAGCTTCTAGGAAAAAAAAATAGAGAAAAATGTCCATAACCCTGGGTGAGGCATAAAAGATTCTAGATAAGATTCTGGGCCTGATTTTCAGCTCCAGTTCTCTATAACAACTGTAGATGGACAAGGCTTTACGACCATCTACTGAGGCCTTGCAGAGAATGCCTGGTTGGCAGTTAGTAGTGTGAACCTAAAAGTTGTTGGGACCTTCAGATGAAGCTTGCTTCAGGTAGCTTTATTTCTAAGTCCATTATTAAATTTAAAACACACCTAAGGCCTTATCTAAATTCAGAGATCAAAGCCTTCATAGTCTTGTTTTCATTCTATGTGTTTCCTCTTAGTACTTCACTCAACCCCATGTCTTTCTTTCCTTCTGAAAGTTCAGAGACTTACTAGCATAGTGACTATAGAAAACAATCTCTTTTCCTGTGTGATTGCCCCATACATTTGGCCCAGATTAAACTGGAAACTTCTCTCTGAACTTGAAAGTAAAAAAGAAATCCAATATTCAATGTCAAAGAGATTCTCTAAATTATTCTATACTCAACAGAAATATGTTAAAATTGGTGGTCCTTTCATTGTATTTCTTTGATAATCTATCACTATATGACTACAAAAATTTAGCTTAGTGGACTTCATAAAATGTTTGTTTTCTTTATGAATTTAAACTGAGGTTAGTATTTGACCAAGGAAAAGTAAAATAAATGTTATTATTCTGAATATATTGAAAAGTATCATGTGGAGTTGGAGAGCCTCAGTAATTAAGAGCACTGGCTGCTCTTTCAGACGACCTGAGTTTAATTTCTAGCACCCACACAGTGGCTAACAACCATCCATAACTCCAGCTCCAGAGGATTCAACAGCAACTTCTGGCCTCCGTGGGCATTGCATGACACAGGTGTACTTACATACATGCAGACAATACACTCATACACATAAAATAATGATAATAAATGAAATATTTTAAAGAGTATCATGTAATCTAAAGGCAATACATCTACTCTGAGAAATACGGTGAGTCCCTCATACAGAGTCATGTGTATACACATTCAATCCTTTCTTCCCCTTCACTAATACAATATCCTCTCATTATTCAGAATAGAGAATCTCAGGTAAGGCGAAGTCATTTTAAAATTTTACTCTCCAATGTTAACAAGCTTTTTTTTTAAATTTAGAGAATACTTTATTAGTTTCTATAATCAAACACATGTAGATAAGACCTTACATATTTAATACAGTGAGTTACCCCTGTACAAATGGAAAAAAAAATTAAGTTTAACATTTCTAGACCAATATGGCTGTTAATTTCTGTACAATGCCAACTCAACATGGTAAACTGGGATACATTTTTACCAAAGTTGATAGCACAGCTACAGTTTTCAAAAATTCAAATTATATATGCATATATTTATATTTATTTATATTTATATAAAAAGATCAATAAATGCTATTGATGCATTGTAATGCATCAATAGCAGCAATTCTCCAGGTTCTGTAGTCATTTGAATAAAACTGTAGAAACATCCAACACAGTCCATTAAAAAAATAAAGTAATGCTGGTCATGGTGGCACATGCATTTAATCCTAACACTTGGGAGGCAGAGGCAGGCAGATCTTTGTGAGTTCAAGGCCAGCCTGGTCTGAAGAGTGAATTCCAGGACACCTGGGGCTACAGGGAGACCCTGTCTTGAAAAGACCAAAATAAAATAAAATAAAATAAAGGGGCTGGAGAGATGGCCTAGAGGTTAAGGATGCCAACTGCTCTGACTGCTCTTGCATAGGACCCAGGTTCGATCACCAGCACCCACATGGCAGCTGAGAACCATCTTTAACTCCAGTTCCAGTGGAATCTGATCCCCTCTTCTGACCTCTATTGCTTTGCATGACACGGATGCACAAACCTACATGCAGACAGTACATTCATACATATACAAAATTAAATAAAATTTTCAAAAAGAATTATAAAAAAATAAAGTAAAAAACAAAATCCCAGAAAATAACACAGTTCTGTTACTGTTGTGGTACTTGGCACCATTTTCTTTTTTATTACCTTCTCAATCATCATCTGGAAAGGAAACAGTCTGAGTAACATCATTAAAAATAGCTCTGATAAAGCACAGTCCCTACTATGTATCTTAAAGCAGGTACAAGATTATTTTACATTCACAGAGGTGAATACAGTACTATCACAGATGATACAGTACTGTCTTACACCTATAGTACTAAAGGATACAATTTAAAAGCCATTATTTCACAGCGAGACCCTCTCCCAGCTGCCCCCCACCAGACCCCGCCTAGAGCTGTGTGCCTGGAAATACTGTGCAGCAGAGGCAGCCATGTGCCTGTATATCCCAAATCTAATTGGCTATTGGCTCTCCCCTTGGAGAAATAACCCATGGCTGATGCCACAAGCTTACATCCTCTACAGGTTAGATGTTATAAGCCACAGTAAGACCCTGTCATATTTAACAGGGGGGGAAATTGTAATTCATGGATTAACATATCCAAACATGTGTCTATGCTAAAGTAACCTACCATAACTATTAGTGCTGCTTAAATACCTATATATCTAATTGCTTGTTCTTCATTAGTAGGATCGAAAGGTTATTCCTGGACAAACTGTCAGCCCATGAAAGGAAACAGCCAGAATTGACCAGAGTCCAAGTCAACAGCTCCAGAGAGAGTGGACTGTTTTACCTCTCATCCACCTGTGCCCCTTTTCTAAGCCTAGGGAACAACCTGCGGAAGAGGGGGCGTGGTAGAATGTAAGGGCTGCGATTGGGGTGAATGGTGAAACTACAGCAATGTAGTCTGGACACTCATTTGATCAACTTGATTGAACAAACAACCTGTCACCCCCCACTGGATGGTGGGGCTGTAGGTGTTTGGGCACAACAGCCTGCAGATAGGTTTTGCATGAAGGATGCTTGTACTCATGGATTATCACTTATAGCTAAAAATGAAAAAAAAACTGAGAGAAAGATGCAGACAGAGACAGTTATGTCAGAAAAGCATGATCTGGGAATGGGAGTGGGGGTGGGGGGGAGGTGAATTAGGGAAATAAGCCTGAAACTGAATTGGAAAAAATGTATGAAAATGACAAAAGCATCAATAAAAATTATAAAAAAAATAAATAAAAAATAAAGCCTTATTTGAGACTGATTCAAACTTTTCTAGCAGGGCCCCAAAGGATGGCATGACCACGCTCTGTAAAGAAATGTACCTTAGATAGGATTTCCTTTCATTCGTGGCACAGTTCTAAGTAGTCACTCTTTCATGAACATCAGCTAAAAACCATTATTAAAAAATCACACAGAAAAGAGAACCACGGGGAAGGAGGGAAGACACCAGGAGAAAATTACCCTAAAACAAAACTCCATAACCACCTGATTCATACAAAGATGACCGAGTGGAGGAAAACAAGACTCAACTGCTCTAGAGCTTTACCAAATCTGTCCCATTTGAATAGAGAGAACTCCAAGGAAGGAGATGCCCAGCTTCAATATTTCTCTCCACAATCAAAACACAACAGCATCATTTCAGACAGAAGCGGTAGCCAAACATTGCTCATTTGAATATGGTCAAGGATGCTGATATCAGTATCTAATCATTTGAATATGCTCAAGGATGCTGACATCAGTATCTAATCATTTGCTCACTCATCCAGGAAGAAGGGGAGATCAGTTACTCTGTACTTTGTGTTCAACCCAATCACATTAATAATAAGGTGGAATCACACTTTCCACATGTGAAGGTTATCTTGTGTCTACAATAGTTATTACAGAATTTCTCAAGTGGATGATCTAATGCAGTACTGAAAATACAGTTGGCACAAACCCTGGGTGAGAATTTGTCTCATCACCACAGGATATCAGTCAATGAGACAGGGTTGATTTATGGAAAATAAATACATTTCCTTCTGTTGATGTATAAAAGCATCTGCATCTTATAATCATTAATACTTGAAGGAGACTCTGTAAACACCTAACACCATACACACCCACCACACAATATCCACACACCACACCAACACATACTCACCACACACACACACACACACACACACACACACACACACACACACAAACCCCTTCTAATGGACTTTAGAATTTCCTAAGTACAATTAATTTGGCAGAAAGAAATGCTTATATAGAGGTATTCAATTTTATTTTTGAGGACATTAAAGATTGTAAAATAGTATTAGTTTAGAAAACCTGGAAGAAATATCACGAAATATGCATATAATAACAAAGAAAAACAATATAGTATACAATATAGTATACAAACTACTAAAACATAAGAAAAAAGTCAAATAACTATTACAAAGGAAGATTTATTCATGTCATTAGTGGAAATTGATTCTAGAGTCATTCAGATGAGATTTTGCAAAACTCAAATAAATAATATGATTAAGAAAGACATCATTTCAAGCATATAAGCAATCCTATGTGTGAATTCTTCATTTGGTGTTAGATTCATCTCTGATTGCTGCAAGAAAATGTGCTCAATAGGTGGCTAAAAGAACAAAAATCTACTTCCTTAGTTCTGTAGGCTAGAAAATAGATCTGAGATCCTGGAATGGGGGGTAAGGCCGCCTTCCTGGTCTGCAGATGATGACTTCTTGCTTTGCCTTGAATGGGGGAAAGTAGGGTGAGGCAAAATGGGCTCTCTAAGCCCTTCTCAGAGAGACATTGAGTCCACCACTCTCAACACCTCATATAAACTTAAAGTTTCCCAAAGACCATGCATCCTAAGACCACTGTTTCAAAGGAAATGGATTAAATGTAGAAATTCAGGGGGGCATAAAAATATTCAGTCTATAACAGAAGGAAAATGGGCAATTGCATTTTCTCATTTAATTTTGAAGCTGCCGGGAACTTTCCCAATAATTCTCTCATTTAGCATTCTGTACTGAGACTGATGCAAGCAATTAGGATGGTGCTTAGAGTAGACTGCAGCTCAGTATTTTGTGTTGTCTCTGAACCATCATCAACACTTTAGGTGAAGCTCTGTGACCAGAACATCTTTAGTTTCTGTGTCTTCACAGAAGCTGAAAAAGAATCTGTTTCTGAATTAGAATTTCAGAATATTTAAAAATTGTACAACACATTTTATAGATTACAAAATAAATCTCTACTGTGTTGAGACTTTCTTCAAATTGAAGCATGCCCTCCCAGAGTAAGGAGAGAAGCTCTTAAGACTCGGAGAGCTAATGAAGCTTGGGAAATATATCAATACAAAAAGCTAAGATAGCCTAGAAAAGGAATCAATATAAGTCTTACGAAGCTCAGAAAGTGACAAGATTCACAAGGCTCCAAGGTTATAGATTCCAAGATTCCAAAGTAATGCTAAATCTGTTTGAGGAAAGCAAAACTGGTAGAGTTTTCTACAAGTTGGACAAAGGTACAAATATTGTGAAGTGTAACTCATGCTGGAGTGTATTTTCACTGATGGAACTTCCCAAGAGTCTTTCATGCTCTTGTAAAAAGCCTTATTAAACTCATTGGCTCACCAAGGCAGTCTTGGATGTAATCATTTCTTTAGCATGCCATAGGCTTGCTATTTGTGGTGCGTACACATTTGTTTTCATCTCCGTTGAAAAAAGTAACACAACACGATTCAACATACTAACAGGGAATGACCGAGTGAAAGATAAGAAGAGAAGTTGCATAGCCCCAGAATTGGGTGACGGACATGTAGCTGCCCTGACCTGTTTGAAGATGGCACATCCATGGGAATAGTCTTATTATGGCTGCCTTTCCCTATGTGGTGTGTGATTGTGTGCTTCTTTGTTATAGTGGCACTCACATGCTCCCTGATATGGACTTGAAGACGTGTGATCAAGGCTGAGTTATCTGAAAATGGAGATTCATGAAGGGGATGAGTAAAGGTTCTACCACGCAAGTTAAGGGATGTGTAATAAACTGTCCGTGAACTACGGAATATATTAGAATCATAAAAGTAGTGTGTATGGCATGGGAACTTACACACTCTGTCAGCAGTTGTATGAAACTGAGACTTGGCTGTTTTCCAAAAGGGAGCCTCATTATATAAGGAAGGAATTATAGTTGAGAAAAGCACATGGCTCAGCTATTCTCCACATTAAACACTGATTTGGAGGACTAGTGGGAAGGAGGGTTGTCATGTTAGCTTGAAGACACGTGGGTGCCAGGGACTGAAAGATAATCAAGAAAGGACAGACATTACTGAAGATCCTAGGTAAGCAACATGTCATTTTTGATTTCCAGTTCACTGGGCCACATAGGTTAAGAAAAAAGTTAATTCATCAAAGATCTCGAGACTCATATGGGGCTTTTAGTAAAGTTCATTCACCCATTAATTCAAGTATATCAATTGAGCACATAAAGTACAACATACTCCTCACGTGAGAGGTCAAAACAAAGGGCAAGTATGGCAAGATTTGTGTTGAGCTGGAGGTTCAATAAAAAAAAAAAAAGACAGAAAGCCAAGTTATATGTGATTGTTGCTCAGGCTTTAAAGCCTTCCAGAAGCTCAGTTCACTAAAGGGGTGAAGGAGGAATCAATGACAATGGTACATTGAA
Source organism: Rhizomys pruinosus (assembly GCA_009823505.1). NCBI lineage: Eukaryota > Metazoa > Chordata > Mammalia > Rodentia > Spalacidae > Rhizomys > Rhizomys pruinosus. The sequence goes on along the minus strand of VZQC01013627.1, from coordinate 827,133 downwards.
AAAAATTAAGCATTTCCTAGGAGTGAGCATCTATCCTCCCAGAAGGTACTATATAATTTCTACAAGAAAGTACACCAGGACTGGAGTTTGCTTTTGTGCCTATCTCTTGGCCATTTAAGTATGGCTGATAGAGAGGCAGAGTCTACAGTGCTAGCATGAAGCCTGTCAGAACCAGGAAGCTACCAGCAGGCGAGGCAATAGCTCTAGTATGTCTGGATCCCTGGACAGGTGGAGCATCACCAGCCAGCCATTCCAGGCCAGGCTGCAGTGAGGGCATCTGGAAAGCCAAGGGAGTGTCCCAACATGAGGAGGCCAGATGGCTCATGGAAAATAATTGGGGACTATAGACCACTAGGTGGTGGGCAGTGTTCCACATTCATGCTCCTGTACACAGCATTGCCTTTTTGATGGACCAGTTCATACAAATGAAGAGATTTTCATCCTGTATCAAATCTTGCCAATTTTTAAAAGAAATTAATGTCCCCAGAGTGGTTGAATCCTAAGAACAGTTTGCATTTTCTTGGAATGGATCACCTTGAACTAGCCAGCCATCTGCCTCTACTCCCAAGAACTGAGATTACAAGCATTCCTTGGCAAGGCTAGGTAATATATATATCTAATGCCTCCCAAGTACAGAGAAAGCAAGAGTATTAAAACAAAATAAAACAAAAACAAATAAAAGAAATGAAAGAAAAAACAATGCAAGTATGCTTGTCTGATATCTGTCACTTAATTTTTTTATATTTGTAATCTACACATTCTTATAGTTTTGTGACTTTTCTGGGACGACATAAAGAAATGTCTATTCACTTTCCCACTTGGAAGTTTGTTCATGGATTCATGGAGATACAACATACTCGTGAGATAATTCACTGTAGATGGCTACAAATGCTGTAGAAAAATAATACATTATTTTTCACTATTGTATCATTCCTCTCATTTCTCAGTTTATTTTATATTTCATTGTATTCCAAAATAGCAGAATATTCCTTATAATACAGTTAATTATTGAAATAGAAAATGAGTCATGTTAATGTTTCCAGACTCTTTTATATTCATATATAAATACAGAAGATAGAATATATATTTATGTATATATTACAAATATTGTTTGTATATTAAATATATATTATGCTAACTAGTATATGTCTAAATATTGGAACTATAGAACATATGTATTACATACCATATATGTATACTCTAAGCTATCCCACATAGATAGATTTTTATATGAATCTGTGCACATGGAATCTGTAACACTGGGTCAAAAAATGAATTTTATGTATTTTTATTTTCATTTGCAAAAATGTTCAACTCGGTTCAATAGCATATATTGGAAAACTTCCAAAATTACTTGAAAATAATGAACATCCATCAGTTAGTTTAACAGCTAGAATTTATTTGGCTTCAATATCCAGCGTTATACTCTAATATCAGATAAATGTAATATTATTAATTGGATTTGTGATACTTCAATAAAATTTGCCAGGATTCTGTTGTATATTAAACACCAGCTACATCATACATACATTCAGAGAAAGTAGAGCCTAAATGTGATATTAGAGGTAAAATAACTGAAAAGTTACACACTAGTATAGTAGTAGTAAGTCCTTATGACTGGACTCACTAATTCCATATCATTTGGCACAGTGAGAAGCATACAGTTAAGGTAAATTTTGGTTTCTTTCTTTTGGGACTACGTTGAAGAAATGAAGATAAAATATTCTTATGTTTCCAAAATGTGAAATATATTATCATATACGCACCTATCTTTAAACACATATATAGCAATGAATTCATAAGACAAAACAATTGTTTATCAATGTTTGTATAAATTAACCTACCTATATTTTTCAAATTACTCATTACTATTCTAATGCCCATATTTTATCAGATCTTGCTTTGTTTACATGCGTATCTTTCATGATAACTACCACTGTGTCTGGGATATAACAGGTTGAGAAATCATGGTGCCCGGGTGACAGAGTTAAGGTGCAAATGTAAACAGACTGAGGTGTGATTCCACTAAGACGGTCAAAGTGTATTCATTATTTTAAAATATTTTATTTTATAAGCCTTTATCATTTCTACATTTCATTCAATAGAGACAGTTATGCATTTCTGTCAAACATCAATTAAAATATTAACTCTTATTTCTCTCTTCTCTGAAATATAACCCCAAATGCAATATATATTCATATACCATTACAGATATATGGCACAAACACATAGTTGTGTGTCTGTTTATATTATACACAAAACAAGTAATATTTTACAGAGCATGCTGTGCCATGGCCACAGGGCACTTGGCCCAGATTCCAAGGTGATATCTAGTCAGAAAATAAAATGTCTTTCTCTTGCTAAATAAAGGCTCTTTATCTGCAACAGTTGTGGAGTTTTATACATCACCTACTGCTCCATGTTTCCACTATATAAAATTACATATTTTGAAGCTGGTAGTTTAGAAAAATAAATCCATTACTTTAAAAATATATTAGTATCCTCAAAAACCAAAGCTTACATTGAAATGCAACGTGTACAAGACAGAAATTCCCCATGCCATTGTTGAGACAGAACAGAAGGATGGGGGCACACAAAGGACAAGTGAGGACCAGGAGCTGGCGCATAGTTGGTGTGCTCCTGTCTAACCGTGCTGTGTATGTGGCAGGTGTCCAAATGTCAGCTCCCTGGGAGGACTAGATGAGTTCCTTCAGACTAAGCTGCAAGGAATTCATAGCACAGATTCCTAATGTGAGAAATTCACTTCACTGTTGCTTGTATTGCTGCAGTTCTTCCCACTTCCCCAGCTTCTGCTTTTGGCAGCCTACCACTTGTCTCTCTTTCTCTCCTCCTCCTCCTCCTCCTCCTCCTCCTCCTCCTCCTCTTCTTCTTCTTCTTCCTCTCTTCTTCTTCTTCCTCTCTTCTTCCTCTCTTCTTCCTCTCTTCTTCCTCTCTTCTTCTTCTTCTTCTTCTTCTTCTTCTTCTTCTTCTTCTTCTTCTTCTTCTTCTTTCTCTCTCTCTCTCTCTCTCTCTCTCTCTCTCTCTCTCTCTCTCTCTCTCTCTCTCTCTCTCACTGCCTTCTAAACCTTTGGAGATTAGCAGCCATTCCCTGGCCAAAGGCGAACATGCAGGCAGCTCCATTCTGCTTTCTTCACCCGGTGGCTGTCTCCTACTCTTTCCACCTTTAGTCAAAACTAGATGTAAGCTCACAGCCAATGAGAAATGAAATACCTGTGCCTCTTAGTTTCAGATCCCAGTTTCATTGTATACTATTTATTTTTGAGTCATTCTGCTTTGGATTCTTAGGGATAATTATATCTTTCTCTTAGAGTAGGAGATAAAATATAGTCTCCATGAATTTTGTGATCCTCATTCTCCCTGAACTCCTGCTCAACTGACAGTGAGAGTCTGGGGCATTGTCTTAGTGTTTTAATTGTTTTGGCTGTTTCTATGTAATTTCCTGCCTTTCATGTGTTATCTTCTGCCCAAATGTGACAGCTTTCCTACCTTTACTTTAGTTCTTGACACTTTTAATGCATTGTGTTGAAGGAGCACTTGTGAGGAAAATAAACCTTCATATTTTAAAATAAAGCTACTTCCTCAATAGCTTATTTTATTTTTGATTGAGCCATATGACTACTTATAAAGGTAGGTGGTGGAAATTTTTTGAAGGAAAGAATTTGCTACTTGTTAGTGGTTATATTTGTGATATTTTAAATTTGTGTATGTTTATTAAAAGAGTAATTCTTGGTTTGAAGATCACCCTGGAAAGCAACATCAATGAATGAATCTTTATGTAAACTAAATAGAGAAAAGAATAATCATCGACGTCATTTTTTTTTTTGCTTTTGTAGATATTTCACACTGTTTGTGGCTCCTAACTTCCTAAATAGTTACAAAGGTGCATCTTGTTTTCTTATACAATGCATGATAAAGTAACATAGTAAATCATAAAACAAGGAAAGCATCTCATACAGAAACTTACCCTGTGAAAATTTGAATCAGTCATGAAACAGACTGATCATTATCAAGTAAAATAAACAAATCATGGGCTGAAGAGATGGCCTAGTGGTTAAAAGCACCGACTGCTCTTGCAGAGGACCCGGGTTCGATCCCCAGCACCCACATGGCATCTGAGAATCATTTTAACTCCAGTTCCAGGGGAATCGGACACCCTCTTCTGACCTCCACAGCATTGGACAACACGAGTGCACAAACCTATATGCAGACAGTACATTCATACATACACATAAATTAATTAATTAATTGATTAATTAAAAATATAATTTAAAGAATAAACAAATCATGATTTAATTTTAAAGGGTAATTACATCACATGAGAAAAATAATAAATTCTAGACAATGGGGAGCTCAGTATAAATTAAGTCCATAAGTTCAAACTGAAACATGATTTAAGCAAAAATAATTAGATGGACAAATCCATATCCAGATTTTATATAAAAGTTATTACATTTTATCATTCCTTTTGCTAAAATACATGTCAAAATGCACTGAGATGATGTGGTAGAATACACAGGCAAAAGGAAAATTCGTGTTGACATTTATGTGAAAAGAAGCCTTTTTCACAAACAGGATGTACAGTACCTAACTAGTAATTTTCTATCCTCCGCTTTCTATTTTTGTCAACGTCTATGCAGAAATAAAAGCTGGCTCCCCCCCAAGCTTCCTTCTCCTTTCACACAGGGCCAGAAACAGTGCATGGTAAAGCACTACCTCCCCGGAGCCTCCTGTGTACTTTAAATTCCAGTACTCTGTCAAAATGTTATTTGAAACTGTGGGAAAAGTTCCCAAGTATGTAGACTACTTAGGATATTAGTCATTCACATACTTTAATACTTCATTTGGCTTTTATTGATTTTTAAGAACTTGAGCTTGTTTTCTATTATTAGAGTTTTAACAAGCTTGGCTTCATGATGTTCTTAGTAGTCTAAAGAATAGATTTACTTCTCTCTTAAAGGTCCTTGTTGGAGCTGGAGAGATGGCTCAGTGGTTAAGAGCACTGACTGCTCTTGCAGAGGACCCAGGTTCGATTCCCAGCACCCACATGGTGGCTAAGAACTGGGATACCTGCAAGAAGAGAGGCGATAAGGCCCTGCTGTCGAAGACCTGATGTTAACATGGGAAAGATGTATTGAGACCACACATGCAAGTATACAGGGGGTCTCTGGAATACCAGAGAGTGTTACCAAAGGCCACTAAACCAATAAAGCAAATATGGGTCTCCTTGAGTCAAGCAAGACTCCTCCACCAGCACCAGCTACACCTCACCTGCCTGGAAATACTATGCAGCAGAGGCAGCCATATCCCTGTATATCCCAAATCTAATTGGCTATTGGCTCTCTCCTTGGAGGAATAACCCATGGCTGATGCCACAAGCTTACATCCTCTAATGGTCAGGAGATGTTATAAGCCACAGTAAGACCCTGTGATATTTAACAGAAAAAAAATGTAATTCTGGATTAACATATCATCCAAACATCTGTGTCTATACCAAAGTAACCTACGATAACAATTAGTACTGTTTAAATACCTATATATCTAATTGCTTGTGCTTCATTAGTAGGATCGAAAGGTTATTCCTGGACATGGAATTCAGCCCATGAAAGGAAACAGCCAGAATTGACCAGAGTCCAAGACAACAGCTCCAGAGAAAGTAGACTGTTTTGCTTCTCATCCACTTGTGCCCCTTTTCTAAGCCTAGGGAACAATCTGCGGAAGAGGGGGCATGGTAGAATGTAAGGGCTGCGATTGGGGTGAATGGTGAAGCTACAGCAATATAGCTTGGACACTCATTTGATCAACTTGATTGAATATACAAGCCCCCCGCCCCCCCAAGCTGGATGGTGGGACCCATGAGCTGTGTGGGTTTGGGCACAAGTTTTGCAAGTTGGTTTTACATGAAGGATGCTTGTACTCATAAATTATTACTTATTGTTAAAAAAAGAAAAAATAAAGAAGTAATTAAATAATAAAATAAAATGTAGTTTTCTCCACAGTGCCTTGTACAGAATAAGGCACCCATGAGTTTTAAATAAACTACTTTGATGATTTTTTTTATCATTTTGAGACAGGGTTTCTCTGTAGCCCCAGCTAGCCTGGAACTCCCTATGTAGACCAGGCTGGCCTTGAACTCACAGAGATGTGGCTGCCTCTNAAAAAAAAAAAAAAAAAAAAAAAAAAGGTCCTTGTCATTGAATCTGTTTATTTTTGATCTTTCATTTTTTTAAATGAACAATTTTATTACTAATAGCTCTTCAATCATGTTTTGATGACAATTCTATACTTCATGCAGCAGCAAAGCCTATGTTCACAGGCATTAAACTACTTGAGCTTTGCCAATGAAATGGAAAATTTATAAAATAAACAAATTTAAAATACTTTACTCAATGGATCTTATGCTATAATACTCACAAAGAAAATTTTAAATGTAATTTAATAGAACATACTAAAGATTCATTTTTATTTATCTGTATTCAGGTGAGTTTGTGTGAATATATATCATATCATGCATATGCAGATGCCTACCAAGGCCGGAAGAAATTGGGTCCCTCAGAGTCGGAATGATAGAAACTTGTGAGCCATTGGATTCAGGGTCTAGGAACTGAGCTCAGGACTTCTAGAAAGGTAGCCAGCACTCCGAACCACTGAGCCATCTCTCCAGCCCAAGAACACACATTTCATTGGAAGTATGTTTAGAAGTTACGATCACTTGTGAGAAGTTTTTGAGAAACAGATTTTGATAGACAAATTGAAGGAAGTTTAGAGCAGAACAGATAGAAGTTTGGAGCATAAGCAGTTTGTGACATAAATGAGGGACAGGCAACCCAATTTTGTTTAAAAGTATACAAAACAGAGAAGGGAGACCAGGAATTTTTCTAATGATTAAGTTCCTCTCTTTTTTCATAAATATTAGGAGATCATCAAAATATTTGGAAATGGAATTATTAAGGAAACTCCAAGTTGAACACACAAATCTAAAGACTCTATCCAAATTTAGTAACTTTATAATTTCATTGTTCTTTACAGCTGAATAAAATTCCATTGTGTATAGGTATCAATTTTTATTATCCATTCATCAGTTAATGGACATCTGGGCTGCTTCCATGTCCTTGCTATTTTGAATAGAGTAGCTATGAAAATAGATTGGAATGCATGTCTGTTGTAGTAATGGGATGCTCTACCACAAATAAGACATTTCAATCACTCCCTTCCCAAGTCTCAGGAACCATCCAGAAAGTGGGGCAGAAAGACTGTGAGAGCCAGAAATCAGAGAAGACTGGAAGGAAACAAACCATGGCTTCTGGACAGACAGGACCACGGCTGCACCCCTGATCACACAGCAGCTGTGGTTGCCTGCACATGATCTTCAGAAAGTCAATCCAACCAACGTTCTGTTCTGGAGGGGCAGGGGCTCGTGAGTCCCCACCCCCAACTGGAGAGATATTGATAGTTGTTGGTTTGGGGGGGGCAGGGTTGAAGCCTTAGTCTTCTTTAAGGGTGTGGCCCCTGGTAGGACAAATAAGGTCTCATAGGTGGTTCCATAGCCAAGAATACACATGGAGGATAAATGGGCTGGTTGGGTCATTAAAAAATAAATAAAGGGAACACAAAGTTGTGAGGAGGAGGACAGGTGAGGGATAGATCTAGGAGGATGTATGAGGAGGAGTGTGGGGGTGAATATGATCAAATGCATTCCTTTAAATTCTCAAGGAATTACTCAAATAGTACACAAAAAGTTTTAGAAAAAGAAAAAAAATAAAATTCTAATTTTACTAGATGATTTTGTAAAGAGTTACTTGAGTTCAAGATTTTAGAAAGTGCTGGTTTATTTACAGCTGTGGAAGTGCAAGGCTTGCTGACTAATAGGAGCTGAGGGTCCAGCCTGTCTGAGATGTCAGCATCCCAAGTGCCAGTGACTAATACCCAAACAACGCTGGATCAGGACCCTGCATGGCATTTTCCCCTTCACTCTAAAAGCAACAGAAAAAAAAATAATAATAATAACAAGAAGGAATAGATCCACTAGTTGGAGTTAAGCCAGAAACTTGAAGCATCTCATTCATTAGCAGGAGAGATTGCATGAAGGTAACCAGACACAAAAATGTATTAGAAAGTATGCAAGGACCAACTCCAGAAAATACTAATTTCTAGTTGACCAGCTATGCTGGACAGTTTGAAGTGTTTCTATGTGATGTTGCTCCACATGTGGCTTAGGAACTGAACATTCATCTACCCTGTGGCCCTGGAAGGTATGCAGGGTCTGGCTAGCCACAGATAACCCTTGCTTGCATACTTCTTACCTACTGCCTGTGCCAGGGAGCACATTTGGCTGCTCTGCTTTCCTTATCTGTAAAGTTGTGGACTCTAAATGGTTCAGTGAGCTCATGCTAGGCAATGTAGCCTGGGCACTGGGAACAGCCTAGGAAGGAGGATAAGAAGTAGCAGGAACAGATTCACACTTCAAATGCTTATCACAATCAACTAAGAAGATGCAGGATAGTAACATATTTAGGAGATAAGCAAGTCAAGATGGATGTATAGGAAAACAATTATTAGTGTTGGATTTTTTTAAAGAGAAGACAGATATTTAAAATATCAAAAAGGCAGGTCTTAAAGATGAATTGTTCTTTAAGTTACTGTCCCAAGGAGTATGCAGCTCCTGCTTCTTCTTCTCCAGGCTACTTTAGTTTCCAATTAAATTTCACTATAGAGAACATTGTGAAGACAATAAATATTCTATAAATTACCATGTATTTTTGTTTGTATTACCGTGAAACACAATTTCTTTTGCCATTTTTTACTTTTACATTATAATATGATTAAAAAACCAAATCACAAAGCAATGCCACACAATTAAAACTTTTATTAGTGACATAGAGTATAAATATTTGCATCCCATGCCAAAAAATTAAGAAAATCCATTTTGTGTTTCAGATTCACAGTATTCAACCAATAAAACAAGAGAATTGCACCATTATATCTCCATCTTGCAAATAATGTTCACACTGGTACTTAAAGTTTGTCTTTATGGTGTAAAAGTAATGAGAACAGAGTATTGCTGCATGGTAATTTTATCATGATATTTGCTTCATCTTTAACATGCATTTTTCTGATAAATTCATGTAAGCAATATAAAGGTCCATATTTCTCAAACACAGTACTTTAATTAAATATGTAATTATGTAATTCTCTAGACTGTGTGGACCACCTACCCAGTTATTTTCCTTCACAGTATGAGGTAAGAAAAGTAACAACAAGCATTGTGTTACATATGGTTGCATTATAGTTATAGAACTTAAAAAATTAAAAATGAGCCATCTTTTTAAATTGTAGAAGACTGAAATCCTCTTCCACAGCATTTCAGATGTCTCAAACTCGCCCTTTCTCTTCACTGTCTTGTTTTTCATTTTCTCTCATGTACCCTGATACAAAAGAAAAGACATGTTCCCAGTGATCAGGTCTAGGATAGGGAACATCAGAATAAACAACCTCCAGCTAACTCCTTATACATTAATATCAGAATTTCAACCAATACAACCTTATTTATTTGCTAAAAATGTTCTTAATTATTGTTCCAGAGTGCCTTCAATTGCTGTGACAAAACACCTTTCCTCCACATCTCTTGGATCACAGTTCATCACTGAGGGAGCCCAAGGTAGGGACTTAGGACAGGAACCTGGAGGCAGGAGCTGAAGCATAGACCAAGGAGGAACACTCCTTACTGGCTTACTCCTTTGGCATGTGTTCAACCTGCTTTCTTATACAACACAGGACCACCTGCCCAGGGGTAGTACTGCCCACATAGGACTGGACCCTCCCACATCATTCAACAATCAAGAAAATGTTCCATAGATGGGGCCACAGTCCAGTCCAATGGAGGAAGTTCCCCAATTGAGACTACCTTAACTCAGGTGGGTCAAGTTGACAACTAAAGCTATCCAGCACAATCATAATAGAAATATAACACAAGTGTGTCAATAAACATAAAGGCTCTGGGCCATAGGGAGGGTTTTACTGAGAGAAAAAAAAGAATGAAGTTGAGCAGACAAGAGAATTTTAGCAGTAGAGCAAACATACTCAACTTCACATTATTTAGTGACATGAGATGTCATAAGGGAAACTGGCATATAACTACCCTTCTACCTACTGTAGCAGGAAAAAACTGGGGTATGTCAGTGGAGAATTGGCAGAGTGACAGCCACATGTGAAAGGGTCTCCAGAAGCTGGAACTACAGAAACAATGATTAAAGAAGTGCCTTACCACTGCAAAGATTCACCTCTCAAGCACATGCCACACACAGTCAAGTCAAGCTGTTCTCCTGGCTCCTGGTCTATCCAAACCTGAAAACCAGGCTTTCTCTAGATGGTGTGGACCAGCTACCGACTGGGAGGTAAGAGAAGCAACAACACAGTCAACTCTTAAGTCCAGTTGACACTCTCTTTCCTGTTACAAACATTCACCAGAGATGCTCATATCAATCCCAAGCAACTTATGATTAGAGGCAAAAGAAATGCATTTTCTATGTTCCCATGAAAAAGAAAATTAAAAATATCTTGGAAAATGCAAAATTTCAACCAGTTATATGCTTGGAGAAAACCCGATACTTACCAGCTTGATGTACTGAATATATGATGTTAGAAAACGGACAATTATCAGTGTGTCCATCAATGGCAGGTTATGCTGTACTTGAACCATCTCTTTGTGTGCAGGCTGAAAAGTGTTCAGAATTAAAGGATATGACTTGATTCAGCATCAAAAACCTCATTTTCCAACAACAGCAATGAAATTATTGAGAATTTAGACTGTGGAGAAGCAAAGTGAAAGAGACAGAAGGACTGAAATCAACAGTCGTCGAATTGTTGAATTTAGGAGTCATTCTGTCTTCATGTTTTCTTTGTGCCAAAGGTTAAAAATCCTATAGAAACAAGTTTGTTTTAATGTGAAAGCAAATAGTTATAGACACAATAATCCCAGTGGCTATGCGGACAAGCTCGAAACCGTTCTGCTTCCTCTTTCAGTGAGGGCAGAGCTTCTGAAACCTTTAGCACAGCATAGAGAAGGGAAAACCACATAGATTGAAAAACAACTCCAACATATTTGTGAATATATAAAAATGTATGGTCCTGTTGCTTTTGTAAACTTGTAAAATACTTAAACTCTGAGCTTCACCAAACCATGATTACAAAGAAAAATTGTTTTTCATAATGTTAAACATGATAGCCAGGATAGTTTGCATGACCACAGCAATGATAGATTTTGGCTTGTTCTGATACCTCCCAGCATATGGTACACACAATCTGTTTTGCTTTTTATATTGTGTTTCATTTTGCATGTTTCTACTTATTAATAATAATTGGCTCTTTGTTACTCTTGAGATGCCCTACCACTTATTTGGACTGTGAGTCTTGAAATCTGGTAATGTTCAAAGTCCACATACATTTCTATTTTCTGATTTATTTCTTTTAAAATATTTTATTTGTTATTTTTATTTTATGTGTATGAGTGTACTGCCTGCATGCAGACAGGTGCACATGTCAGAAGAGGGTATTGGATCCTTTGGAACTGGAGTTATCTACAGTTGTTAGCTGCCATATTGGTGCTGGAAATAGAACCTGGGTCTTCTGCAAGAGCAGCCAGTGCTCTTAACTGCTGAGACATCTCTCTAGCCTCGTACTTTCTGATTTATTTCTAGTTCTTATATTATTCCTGTGCTAATATAAGGAATAATTTTCTCACAAACAAAATATATCTCCATTTACTTAGGTCTTTATTTGTCTCCCCAATATTTTGTACCTATCAATATACAATGCTTATGTTGTAAATAATAGACTTTATTTATTAATTACAATTGTGTAGAAATTTAATGATTTCTTTTACACTTTTAGCTTGAAATTCAGCTCCTTTAAAATAGAGAACTATCAAATCATCTGGTTTTATCTGAAACTTGCTAGTTTATGTATTGCAAGAAATTATTACACTCTAATAATTATAAAGTTTTTTAGCAAATTAGCAGCATGCAAAAATCAACATTCCAAAATCAGTAGCTTTTCTATATGCTGATTATGAACACAGTGAGAATTTTTCAGGAAGAAAATACATTTACAATAACTTAACAAACACCTTGAAATAAACCAAACTGGCAAGTCTGCAGTGAAAACTTTTAATACTTTCAGAAGAAATTGAATAAAATGTCATGTAAGGAAAGGCAGGCATCCTATGTGCATGGATTGTAAGAATATTATGAAAATGACTATACTATACCAAAAGTTATCTGTGGGGCCAGATTAATCATTGTCAAAAATTTAATCATGTTCTTTACAGAAATAAAATAATCTCCAGCATTTCATGTGGAATAACAAAAGTTTCCACATAATATAATGTGTGAATAACAAAGAACCATAAGCTTCATTAAGGAGGCCATAGAGTCATAAATCCCTTGAAATGGCTAACTGGCCCTAATTGGCAGTCTGGCCTCGCTAAAGCCTTATCAACCAGTCACTCCCAGGACGAAGGCAGTCTGTTTATGGAGGTCTATGTCTCATGGCCTCGAGATACTGCCCTGCTCAGCAGAGTTAAAGAAGGACACCAAACCTTGGCATCAAACATTCTAGATGGGCTCAGTGAACAAAATCTTCCATCACTCCTCATTAGGTTGGAGGCACTTCTTTCTTAAGGTAGCATTGGTTACTCCACTGTATGTGTGCTCCTGACAAAGTATACATTCTTTGGCTATTGCAGGTCTGGCTCTGCTTATTTTTTAACTTTAAACTCCTTTTCTCTCACCCAAATCTAACATCTATAGGTAAAAGAATGAATCAAGATCATTCTCCATGACCTTGCACAAACATCAACTTCAAGTAGATCTCGACATAAAACCTGAAACTCTGAAACTGCTAGGTCTTTTTAGACATAGGAAAGTACAAGGTATAGCCCAAGGTAAGGACTATCCAAAAAAAAAAAAAAAAAGTATTCTGGTGGTACGTAAATTTGATCCTAAACTGACAAATTGGATCTATGGACTTAAAAACTTTCTGTAAAACAAAAGAAACTGTCAATTTAGTGAAGAAATAGCTCACAGAATGGGGAGAAAGATTGCCAGCTCCACACCTGATGGAGGACTAATCTCCAGACTGCATGAATTTCTAAAAACTAATCATCAAGAAAAATTGTCTCAGTCAAAACTTAGCCTTCAGAACTGAACAGGAACTATAAATTAATTAATTAGTTAATTGATTAATTAATAATTATGGCTAACAAGCACTTTTTAAAAAAGTATTTAACATCTGGAAACAAAAATTAAAACTACTTTGAGATTCAAACTAAAACTATTTTGAGATTCTATCTTATCCAAGTCAGAATGGCTATTATAAAAAATATCAACTACGACCCATGCTGAGGCGGTTGTGGGGAAAGGAGAGTCCTTATTCACTGTTGGTGGGCGTGTATTTATTTTGGAAATCAATGTAGTGATTTCCCAAAAACAAAAAATAGAAACATCCATAAGGTTCAGGTATAAGACTCTGGCATGGGCTGGAGAGTTGGCCTAGCGGTTAAGAGCACCGACTGCTCTTGCAGAGGACCCAGGTTCGATCCCCAGCACCCATATGGCAGCTGAGAACCATCTTTGACTCCAGTTCCGGGGGAATCCGACCCCCTCTTCTGACCTCCGCAGCATTGCATAAGATGGGTGCACAGACCTACATGCAGACAGTACATTCATACACATACAAGATAAATAAAATTAAGAAAAAAAACCTCTGGCATATATCCAAAGGCATGTCACTACATTTTCCTTGGAATAAGTCTCCTTCTGAAATCTAATTTGTGCCACACAATATGGCTCTTGCTTTGTTGCAAGTTTAGGGTGTCTGCTTTGTGCCTTTTCTTTAAACATGATGTATTGAAACATTAATTAATTTACTTATTTATTTTTAGATGGACTGAATATTGAACCTAAGGCCACAAGAATGCAAAGTAAGCACTCTGCCACTGAGATACATACTTAGACATATGATCTATTTTAACCTACCTTTTCAAATCTATTGATCAGGTTTTGTTTGTATGCTTTGTTTTATTCACAATTTAATCACCATTAATTGGAATCCTTGGAAAATTTATTCATCAGTATTATCTGAAGAGATTCAAATTTGATGCCCTGCTGGATATTTTGACTCCTGTGTGCCACACCATCTGATTTCTTATCCTTTTTGCATCTCTCAGTTATTATCTGTAATATTAAGTTATTTTCTAAATGTGTAGCCCTAAATATTTCAGCGTTTCTTCAAAATTAAACAGCTATGCCCAATTACATTTTCCTATTTACTAAACGACCCTTAAAAACAAACTTCTAGTCCTTTCTTCTGTGCTTTTCCTGATTTTAGTCATGAACCTCACTTTTTTTTTCTCATGTTATAATTCTCACAACATATTGCTACAGTTTTCATTTTGGACAAGGAGAGATTTCTTAGAGAAATTAAAACAAGAAAAAAATCATACTTCATTTGGCTAACCCTGGACCTCTTCAGAAATTCTGTAGAATATTTCCTCTGGGTGAAATTTTTTCTTCAAAATTTTTTATAGCATACATATACTGATAATCAAGTTTCAGTTTCGTATGAAAGAACTTTTACTTATTTTCATTTTCTGCCTGCTACAGAATTCTCAGTGAACAGTATTTTCTTTAGATATTTTCAAAGCTGCCTTAGTGATTTTATCCTTAGTAAGTACATTTTTATCTTTAGTTATTAGTAACTTGATGGCCCAGATATTGTCATTTACAAACATCTTTTGAGAGTGTCCTCTAGCCTCTTGCTGTATATTTTGATGCATTATATTATTGTTGGGAAATTATCCATTGAAATCTCTTTCCACATTTCTTCTCTATATACATTTTTCTCTTCAGGAATAGTTGTTCACATGTCAGCCTGGGTCATATTTCATGGAAGTTTTCCTCTTGATATTTCACCTTCTATTTTCTGTGTATTTCATGTCAGCCTGGGTCATATTTCATGGAAGTTTTCCTCTTGATATTTCACCCTCTATTTTCTATGTATTTCAAATTCCATCTTTCTTATTTTCTTATCTTCACATTTAATCGTTTTTCCTCTGTTGAGCTCAACAAAGAACTATTCACTGGATTTAATTTCTGGTATCACTTCCTTATAGATGCTCTCTATCCATTTTCTGCTAGTCTCTTGAACATATCAAGCACAATACTTTTAAAAAGTTTTTCTAATAACCCCAACAGTGGCCATCCCTGAGCTCTTGTTACTATTTTCACCTCCTGACTATAGGATTTTCTTCCCTTGTCATTTTACTCATGTTGAATGAATACTAACTACAATGCATGTGAGATTGTACCTGCAGGTTACAGTGAAAGCGGTTGGAAATCGCTCTCTCTTCTTTCGTATTGTCAAAGAGTTGAGTCATTATTGTCAGAAGATGGACTAGATTTTGTTTTTTGTCTTTTTGATGCAGGGTCTCTCTTTAGTCCCAGCTGGCCTGGAGCTTGCTCTGTATATCAGGCTGGCCTTGAACTCACAGACATCCGCCTGCCTCGGCCTCCTGAGTGGTGGGATTAAAGGCGTGCGCCACCATACCCGAGTTAAAGANATAGGATTTTCTTCCCTTGTCATTTTACTCATGTTGAATGAGTACTAACTACAATGCATGTGAGATTGTACCTGCAGGTTACAGTGAAAGCGGTTGGAAATCGCTCTCTCTTCTTTCGTATTGTCAAAGAGTTGAGTCATTGTCAGAAGATGGACTAGATTTTGTTTTTTGTCTTTTTGATGCAGGGTCTCTCTTTAGTCCCAGCTGGCCTGGAGCTTGCTCTGTATATCAGGCTGGCCTTGAACTCACAGACATCCGCCTGCCTCGGCCTCCTGAGTGGTGGGATTAAAGGCGTGCGCCACCATACCCGAGTTAAAGACAGTGCTTAGCAGCCATGTGGGTGCTGGGAATGGAACCCAGGTCCTCTGTAAGAGCAGTCAGTGCTCTTAACCGCTGAGCCATCTCTCTAACCCCTAGATTTGGGTTTGGATGTTGCCATCCGTGCTCTATGGAAAACTTCTAGGCTTCATTTGTGTTAAACAGGGACTTTCAATGCCACAGTGGCGCTGGTCTACCCTTAGCTTTCAGTCATTCTTCATGTCTGTGCTATAACAAAGGTTGCTTGGAATTTCCTTGCCTCCATTCCTACTATAGGTTGTCCTTATTGTTTACATTAATCTCACTAGACAAGACACAAAAGGCTTTTGGAGTCTAGCACTTGTCTTAGGAAAACTCTGTGTGCATGGGCTTATTCATGAGAATTTAGCAAAGTGCTTTCCACTATTTTTAGGACATCCAGACTCTGTCTGTGACTGGGGCAAGTCATGTGGGAGGAAATTCTTGTGTCTGAGTCATCTAATATTACTGATGCAAGGTTCTTGTCTATACTGCTTCCTGCCCTTTTCCCATGGGAACTGGGTTTGCTCTTTCTGGGCTTTCCTCATCCAAATGGATTTTCACCTGGACCTAGAAGTAAATGCATTGATGCTGTCCATCATCCAGCAGCCTAAAGCTTTAGCTGTGTTGGATCTTGGTGCCCATAAGACAGAAGAGGGGACGTGGTAGAATGTAAGGGCTGCGACTGGGGTGAATGGTGAAACTACAACAATATAGTCTGGACACTCATTTGATCAACTTGATTGAACATACAAGCCCCCCCCCCCCCGCTGGATGGTGGGACCCATGAGCTGTGTGGGTTTGGGCACAACTGCTTGCAAATTGGTTTTACATGAAGGATGCTTGTACTCATAAATTATCACTTATTGTTAAAAAATGAAAAAAATAGAGAAAGATGCAGGAAAGTTATGGCAGAATGCATGATCTGGGATGGGGTGGGGTGGGGTGGGGGGAAGGGAAAGGGAAATATGCCTAAACTGAATTGGAAAACGATGTATGAAATACACAAAGCATCAATAAAAAATGAAAATTAAAAAAAATAAAAAGAGCAGGGCTTTGTGTCTTCCTGCTGCATTGGCTGCTGCTCCTCCCCTGCAGACCAGTGGCATCACTGAGGACTGCTTGCTATTGCTCAGCGCCACCTCAGCTTCCTCACAGGCAGTATGTTTTGGGTTATTAGAAACAGCCAGCAACTGAAGGCAGATGCCTCCTGAATCTTAGGCACCCAGTGGTCACGGCTGCTATGACGACCCACAGAAAGCTCTATAGTGGGTTGCAATTTTATCTGACTCGTCATTACTCTCTTGGGGGCAACCAGCACTTGCTGCTCTTGTCTCTATCTGGACTCCTTAAGCAGTCCCTTCTTGGTGAAACTGGTCCCTTCTTGGATCTAAATTTAGGACACTCCATTGTCCTACAAATTCAGATTCTTGATGGGATCAATTTACACTATTAGAATTTGCATGCCATTTTTTTATTATTACTAGCCTAAAGATCATGGATACTCTTTCCAGTTTTCTACCTTTATTTTGTCAAAATAAATTCCTTTCAGGATTTAAATTTTCATTACAATCCTACATATTATATTAGAACAAATCCCATCTCGCTTGGCATACAAAACCTAGTAATAGTGAACACTTAACAATTTGCAAGGCAAAGCTAAGTCCTCTATTCCAGCAATCTCCTGCAGCTACACTGTTACCATGGCTACCAGGACTCTACAACTGCTGGTACCTTCTATATTCCTGATATGAGCCGCAATGGCTTGGGCTCTGTGGAAAGAAAAGCATTTCTTACTTCTGAAGCAAGTGCTTCCCAGGACACCAAGAGAGACACCATCAAATTCCCTAGAAAAATGATATTCCAGCATGCCTTTAATCCTAGCACTTGGGAGGCAGAGACAGGCAGATCTTTGTGAGTTCAAGGCCAGCCTGGTCTACAAGGCAAGTTCCAGGACAGCTGGGGCTACAGGGAGACCCTGTCTCAAAAAGACCAAAAAAAAAATTTACAATAGTGTACAAATCCATTCCTGAGAATTAGGTTGCATTACTTTTTGAACCATGTCCCATTCTGAAAACCAAAGCTAATTTCTACTGTCCTTCCTAAGTCTCCATGGGCCAGCACTTTTACATTCCTGCCTTCACCTCAAGCCATTGAGAAGGCAGAGCCTGGGACTGTCTCTAGCAGTAATCCAGTGTAGGCAGCACATCTCCTGAGCTGGCATTGGGGTAGTAATAACACAATCACAGAGAGAGAGAGAGAGAGAGAGAGAGAGAGAGAGAGAGAGAGAGAGAGAGAACTACTATACAAACTCATGCATTTATACAGCTCCCATTAAAATCAACAATGTGGTAAAATCTAAGAAACAGCTATGCAAGTACAGGTTAAGAGAAGGTAACATAACTTCTAGTGACACGGATCTAGGGTCACACATATTATTTTAATGAAAACTGGAAAGATTGATCAGAACTTTGTCAGTTATCTTCTATGATTTAACTTTCTAAATATCTACTTATGTAACAAGAGGCTCACTGAAATCAGCATTTTCCATACCTACTCCTCATACCCTGAGTTTCCAAATTAAATGTAAAAAAGGTAAATGTAAAATTGATAGTTTAAAAAAAATCCTTGAACTCCTTTCTTCAGGGAGAAGTCTGTTCCATGTCTGACAAGATTCAAAACTGAAATATTTTATCTACTATTTATATAGGGATGCAGTATTTGGAAAATTTTAGACTATAGTGAAAATGAATAATACAAAGTCCATTTTTCTATAAAATTACATTGTATTTGGCACTTCCGATTTGCAACCTATTCATGCAATCACCTTTTTTACTGTGTCACATTGACACTTCAAAGCCTCTCCCTATGCTCACACCTCACATCACAATGACAGACAAGGTGGGAAATCTCATACTAGAGCCTGAGGAGAGGATGCTTCACACCTGATGCCAAAATTCTGTAAAATATGTTCCATAGGAGACAGAGAAGATTTAGGTTTACAATAGTGTGTCAATGTTAGCTTGAGACAACAGTCAAATAAGATCTAATTTTCCAAAACACAATAATGTATCACAAAATGAGTTTCTAGGGAAAACAGTATAATACATAATTTGTATGTTTTGACTAAGGAGTATTTCAAATATGCAGAAATGATATGTCAGAAGATTTATGTTTGTTCATTTTTCCAACATTTGCTACAAATTTCTTTTTTACTTTTTAAAATAACTTTCTTTGGCATAATGGTGCATGCTGAAAACTTAAGGATGTAAGAAAAAGGCAAACCTGGGCTACATAGTGAGAGAGCTGAGAGCCAGTCTGACTTGCAAAGATGCACCATGAGAATAAAAGAGAAAAGCATAGCAATGGTGTGCAGCCTAACTTTTCCAACATCTAAATCAAATGCGGTAATAAACTGTGTGACTAAAGTTTATCACTTATACGTGTTAAATAAATTCCGCATAATTTTTTTTTGCATTCTTTTTCTTTTTTTTTTTTATTTAATCTTTATATTGATGGTTTGTGCATTCATACATCATTTTCTACAATTACAGACAGGCACACCTCCCTTTCCCTTTCTCCCCCCACCCCCACCCGCCACCCCAGATCAAATGCAGTCCCGCCAATAAACTGTCCTGCTCTTTCCAGGTTTTTTTTTTTTTTTCATTTTTTTAAGCGTATAAGTGATAATCCATGAGTATAAGGCATCTGCAGTGCAAAAACCACTCTAAAGACTCTTGTTGTCCCAAACCACCGCACAGTCCCCCCCATTCAGTGGGAGGTTGACAGGGTTGTTATGTTCAAACAAGGTCAAAGTTGATCAAATGAGTTGTCCAGACTTACATCGTCTGTAGTTTCACCATTCACCCAATCGAAGCCTTTACATTCTAACCACACCTCTTCCGCAGATTGTTCCCTAGCTTAGAAAAGGGCACAGGTGGATGAGAAGTATAAACTGTCCCTCTACGTACTCTGGAGCTTTTGACTTGGATTCCGGTCAATTTCTTGCTGTTTCTCTTTCATGGCTGAACAGTTGTGTCAGGAGTAACCTTTCGATCCTAATAATTGAAGCACAAGCAATTAGATATATAGGTTTTAAGCAGCACTATAGTTATGGTAGGTTACTTTAGCATAGACACATGATTTTGTACATGAATTCCATGCATAACATGTATATACAAATGTTTCTAAAAATAGCTCTATATGAATGGCACCATTTTCTACTCTTTTGCTACTTAAGTAATTAAAGATCTACTACTCTATTCTGATATTTTAAAATAATGTAAATAGAATTTTGTATGGATGTCTATCATTTTCCGTAGAAGCCTTTTACTTCCTTTATTAAATTTGTTCCTGGATATTTCAGTTTACTTTCTTGTAACAATTATAAATGGGCTCCAGTTTTGTTGGGTGTGGTGTCTGTGAGTCACTCGTGACCCGTTCCAATGCTTGTCCCTTCCCTTCTGGCTCACCTCCAGGACTTTGCTCCTGCAGACAGGCTTGGCAGTCGCTGGCTGGTCTTCTCTGCTCCGGCCATCGCGCACCCACAAGAAGGGGGCGAAGGAAAACTGCCGGAGAACACCTGAAGGAAAAATAGCAGACTCACACACACCGTGGAGAACTGGGGAGGATAGGAACTCCTTTATTTTCTTGTCAGTGAGGTCTATATATTCAAGACTACTGTGCTTTGGCAAGGAAGTAGGGGACAGGTAAGGGAGGGGTGAGCCAACCTGGCTCTAATCGGGGGGCTGCAGAACTCCAGTTTGTGCAACAGGTAACTAGAGGTATGACATTCTGCTCAATGCTTCAAGGGAACTATGCCCTGGAACTTTGCAGAGATAGGGTGGAAGCAAGAATCATTGTAATATCCCGAATCTCTGGCTACAGATAACTCTGGAAACCCACAGAGATATCACATAACTGGAGATCATCCCAGGACAGGTCTTACAATTTCTACGCTTCATGCCACACACAAGGTTCCATTCCCACATCCAACCCTTTTTTTTTAATTAAAATGGAGCAGTAATGTCAAGGTCCCTAGGGAGTCCCCTGGGATGGCCTGGTATTGGACTAGAACAGTCTTGGACTGAAACCTCAGTGAGTGTATTGATATCGGTTTTTGATAAACTGAGGACACAGGGTGCTTAGTCAGGAGGACTCTCTGGGTGACAATGAGTCCCAGTAAGGGAAGTAGCCAGGAGGTCAGGGGGTTGGAAAACCAGGGGACGAAAATTGTGGGGAGTATCTATCATGGAGTTCTTTCCAAGAGATCTACTTAGAGGTTTTAACATTATTGCTCAACAATACCAGACTAGTTTAAATAAAAACAACATATTCTTCCCAGGAACACACAGGTTTCCCCATTTTCTGCAGTCAGTAAGTCGGGCTCACCGGTTCCCATCACCACCTCGGCCAGAGAAGTTATCTCCCTCTGGAGCAATTCAAGGCTTTTTCGTGGATGCCATTGCTCATCAAGCTTGTTTTGGAAGTCTGCTTCCATGCTGTAAACCTTTGCTAGGGCTCCCCGGCTGCCCTGGAGATGGAGAGCCTAGGCTGACCAGAACTGGATGAAAATCTCTCTCTTTTGATAGTCTGGGTCTGGCTGCAGCATCCAACGACTTCCTCTTTTTCATAAAGGAAGAGCTGAGGGTGATAATTATGGGCAAATCCCAGAGCCAGTATCATTTGCCAGAGAGGGATTGTTGGCCATACACACCAGAGAAAGAATGGTGATTTGACACACAGGGTCCTGTCGAGAGGGACACTTCGAGGCACTTGGGTCTGGGGCTGCTGAAGCTGCTACTAAACAAATAGGAAGAGTACATGAGTCAGTCAAAGATAGGAATGCCGCCGTGAAAACACTGGCTATGTCTCCCGGGCAGATTCCTGTAAAGAGGTGTTAGAGGGACAGTAGTGAAAAGAGGGTGTGTGAGGGATAGCACAGAAAAAACATTGGGAGACATTAGGATGGGGGTGGTGTAACTGAGGAGTCTCTGGTGTATTCAATGTACTGAGGCCATGTTAAAGTGGACTGCAGCTTTCCTTCCCATTTTGGACATCCTGTAACAGAAGTGCAGGATTGAGTGAGGTGAGGTAATGAGAGCCTAGCAGACTGAGGCGAGAGATACGGATAGTCTGCACGTGGTACAAGGTGTTGCTGTAAGGGTAGAGTTTTCTCTGACTCCGTCTCCAATATCACTCAGGGGTCCTGATATTAATTTTAAACTGGTTATGGTTTGGGGATTTGAGAACGGCTTCTTGGGCTGCGAACACATCTCCAACTGCAAGACTGGAATCTGCAAACACTGTCCTTTGTAAGAGAGAGAGAGAAACAAGATAAGGTGTCTGAGAGATGTAGTGATTGGAGGACAGCCTGCAAAGCAGTTTGCTGGTTCAATATCCTATTTTTCCTCCCCAAGTTTCTCTGACAATAATCACCAGACATGGTCCAAAAGTTAGAGGTTCTGTTCTACCGGGCTGGGCAGAGACAGAGCTTAGTTTGAGAGCTATTATCAGAGCAGACTTAAGAGAGTGGGCAGACAGGGTGCAGGGGGCACATGACTTTTCAGAAGTGAGGAGTTGTTCAATTTCTTCCAGAGACAGGTGTTACATCTTTTTGGTCGTGCAGGGATGANTCCTCATACCCTGAGTTTCCAAATTAAATGTAAAAAAGGTAAATGTAAAATTGATAGTTTAAAAAAAATCCTTGAACTCCTTTCTTCAGGGAGAAGTCTGTTCCATGTCTGACAAGATTCAAAACTGAAATATTTTATCTACTATTTATATAGGGATGCAGTATTTGGAAAATTTTAGACTATAGTGAAAATGAATAATACAAAGTCCATTTTTCTATAAAATTACATTGTATTTGGCACTTCCGATTTGCAACCTATTCATGCAATCACCTTTTTTACTGTGTCACATTGACACTTCAAAGCCTCTCCCTATGCTCACACCTCACATCACAATGACAGACAAGGTGGGAAATCTCATACTAGAGCCTGAGGAGAGGATGCTTCACACCTGATGCCAAAATTCTGTAAAATATGTTCCATAGGAGACAGAGAAGATTTAGGTTTACAATAGTGTGTCAATGTTAGCTTGAGACAACAGTCAAATAAGATCTAATTTTCCAAAACACAATAATGTATCACAAAATGAGTTTCTAGGGAAAACAGTATAATACATAATTTGTATGTTTTGACTAAGGAGTATTTCAAATATGCAGAAATGATATGTCAGAAGATTTATGTTTGTTCATTTTTCCAACATTTGCTACAAATTTCTTTTTTACTTTTTAAAATAACTTTCTTTGGCATAATGGTGCATGCTGAAAACTTAAGGATGTAAGAAAAAGGCCAACCTGGGCTACATAGTGAGAGAGCTGAGAGCCAGTCTGACTTGCAAAGATGCACCATGAGAATAAAAGAGAAAAGCATAGCAATGGTGTGCAGCCTAACTTTTCCAACATCTAAATCAATGCTGTAAGAAATTTACCTAAATTTATCACTTATACGTGTTAAATAAATTCCATAATTTTGTACATGAATTCCATGCATAACATGTATATACAAATGTTTCTAAAAATAGCTCTATATGAATGGCACCATTTTCTACTCTTTTGCTACTTAAGTAATTAAAGATCTACTACTCTATTCTGATATTTTAAAATAATGTAATAATATTTTGTATGATGTCATATCATTTTCCAGTAGAAGACTTTTACTTCCTTTATTAAATTTGTTCCTGGATATTTCAGTTTACTTTCTTGTAACAATTATAAATGGGCTCAGTTTTGTTGGGTGTGGTGTCTTTGAGTCACTCGTGACCACCTTCCACATGCTGTCCTTCCCTTCTTGGCTCACCTCCAGGACTTGCCTCCTGCCAGCAGGCTGGCAGTCTCTGGGCTCTGCTCCCACAAGAAGGGGGCGAAGGAAAACTGCCGGAGAACACCTGAAGGAAAAATAAGCAGACTCACACATACACACGTGGAGAACTGGGGAGGATAGGAACTCCATTTATTTTCTGTCAGTGAGGTCTATATATTCAAGACTACAGTGCTTTAGGCAAGGAAGTGGGGAGCAGGTGGAAGGGAGGGGTGAGCCAACCTGGCTCTAATCGGGGGGCTGCAGAACTCCAGTTTGTGCAACAGGTAACTAGAGGTATGACATTCTGCTCAATGCTTCAAGGGAATGGGCCTGGAACTTTGCAGAGATAGGGTGAAGCAAGAATCATTGTAATATCCCGAATCTCTGGCTACAGATAACTCTGGAAACCCACAGAGATATCACATAACTGGAGATCATCCCAGGACAGGTCTTACAATTTCTCGCTTCATGCCACACACAAGGTTCCATTCCCACATCCCACCCTTTGTTTTTTAATTAAAATGGAGCAGTAATGTCAGGTCCTCTAGGGAGTCCCCTGGGATGGCCTGGTATTGGACTAGAACAGTCTTGACTGAAACCTCAGTGAGTGTATTGACTCTTTTTTGATAAACTGGAGGACACAGGGTGCTTTAGTCAGGAGGACTTCTCGGGTGACAATGAGTCCCAGTAAGGGAAGTAGCCAGGAGGTCAGGGGGTTGGAAAACCAGGGGACAGAAACTTGTGGGGAGTATCTATCATGGAGTTCTTTCCTGAGATCTCTTAGGGTTTTAACATATTGCTCAACAATACCAGACTAGTTTAAATAAAAACAACATACTTCTCCCAGGAACACACAGGTTTCCCCATTTTCTGCAGTCAGTAAGTCGGGCTCACCGGTTCCACATCACCACCTCGGCCAGAGAAGTTATCTCCCTCTGGAGCAATTCAAGGCTGTTCGTTGCCATTGCTTCATCAAGCTTAGTTTGGAAGTCTGCTTCCATGCTGTAAACCTTCGCTAGGGCTCCACCCGCAGTTCCCATCGATGCCCTGGAGAGGGCGAGGACTAGGCTGACCAGAACCAGGATGAAAATCTCTCTCTTTTGATAGTCTGGGTCTGGCTGCAGCATCCAAGCGACTTCCTCTTTTTCATAAAGGAAGAGCTGAGGGATGATAATTATGGGCAAATTCCAGAGCCAGTATCATTTGCAGAGAGGGATGTGGTGCCATCACACCAGAGAAAGAATGGTGATTTGACACACCGGGCCCTGTCGAGAGGGACACTTCGGAGGCACTTGGGATCTGGGGCTGCTGAAGCTGCTACTAAACAAATAGGAAGAGTACTGAGTCAGTCAAAGATAGGAATGCCGCTGNTCTATATATTGAAGTCCTACTGTACTCTACGGCTGGGGCACGGGGAAGGTGTAGAGCAGCAGAAAGGGAGGGGTAGCCACTTTGGTTCTAATGCTAGGGGGGGTTCTGCAGAGACTCCGTATTGTTGTAACAGTTAACTAGAGTTGTGACATTCTGCTCAATGCTTCAAGGGAAGGTGCATCTGCCTGGAATTTGCAGAGATAGGGTGAAGCAAGAATCATTGTAATATCCATATCCGAATCTCTGGCTACAGATAACTCTGGAAACCCACAGAGATATCACATAACTGGAGATCATCCGCAGACAGGTCTTAACAATTTCTCGCTTCATGCCACACACAAGGTTCCATTCCCACATCAACCCACCGCTTTTGTTTTTTTAATTAAAATGGAGCAGTAATGTAAAGTCTCTAGGGAGTCCCCTGGGATGGCCTGGTATTGGACTAGAACAGTCTTGGCTGAGAACCTCAGTGAGTGTAATTGATTTTGGTTATTTTTGTTTTTTTTTTTTTTTTTTTATATTGTCGGTATATGTATCAATGTACTTTCTGCATTAATGTCGTTCACCACCTCTGTGCACCCGTGTCGTGCAATGTCGCGGAGGTCAGAAGAGGGTCTTGGATTCCCCTGGAACTGGAGTTCTCCTGGAATTGGAGTTTCAGACGGCTCTCAGCTGCCATGTGGGGCTGGGGATCGAACCCGGGTCCTCTGCAAGAGTGGTTGGCGCTCTTAACTGCTAGGCCATCTCTCCAGTGTGAGATAGTCAGGAGGACTCCTAGGGTGAAAATGGGTCCCAGTAAGGGAAGTAACCAGGTAGTCAGGGGGTTGGAAAACCATGGGACAGAAACTTGTGGGGCGTATCTATCATGGAGTTCTTTCCTGAGGTCTTTTAAGGTTTTAACATTTTGCTCGACAATACCAGACTCATTTAAATAAAAAACAGCATTCCTCCCCCCAGAAACACGCAGGTTCCCCCATTTTCTGCAGTCAGTAAGTCCAGGGCTCGCCGGTTCTGCATCACCACCTCTGCCAGAGAAGTTATCTGTCTCTGGAGTGATTCAAGGCTGTTTGTTGTGGACGCCATTGCCTCATCAAGCTTAGTTTGGAAGTCCGCTTCCATGCTGTAAACCTTCACTAGGGATCCACCCGCAGTTCCCATTGCTGCTGTGGAGAGAGCGATGCCTAGGGCTGACCAGAACTGGGATGAATATCTCTCTCTTTTGATGGTCTGGGTCCGGTTGCAGCATCCAAGCAACTTCCTCCTTCTCATAAAGGAAGACCTGAGGAGTGATAATTATGTGCAAATTCCAGAACCAGTAGCATTTGCAGAGAGGGATGCGGTGCCATCACACCAGAGAAAGAATAGCGATTTGACACACAGGGTCCTGTCAAGAGGGACACTTTGGAGGTACCTGGGGTCTGGGGCTGCTGCAGCTCCACTAAACAAACAGGAAGTGTAGTGAGTCAGTTGAAGAGAGAAATGCCATGAAATACTGGCTCTGTCTCCATGGGGGCAGATTCCTGTAAGGAGGTGTTAGAGGGAACAGCAGTGAAAAGAGGGTGTGTGAGGGATGCACAGAAAAAACATTGGGAGACATTAGGGTGGGTGGTGTAATTGAGGAGATCTCTGGCGTATTCAATGTACTGAGGCCATGTAACAGTGGACTGCAGCTTTCCTTCCATTTTGGATTCCTGTAACGGAATGTGGGATTGAGTGGGGATGGGTTTAGGAGCTAGAACAAGCTGGTGAGAGATACGGATATCTGCCACAGGGTACCAGGCGTTGCTGTAAGGGTAAAGTTTTCCCTGTACTACGGCTCTCCAGCAGTCACTCCAGGGGTCCTGTATATTAATTTTAAACTGGTTATCTTGGATTTGAAACAGGCTTCTTGGGCTTCGAACACTCTCCAACCTTCAAGACCAAAATCTGCAACTGCCGTAAGTATCAGCTTCCTGCAAACACTGTCCTTTGTTAAGATGGGAGAGGCAGATAAAGGGTGCCTGAGAGGTAGTGGTGGAATTGTGAAAGACAGTGATTGTGATTGCCTTGTTGCAGCCTTCCAAAAGACAGTCGCTGTTTCCAATTACCTGATTTCTTCCTTCCCAAGTTTCTCTGACAAAGAACGGATGAATCTGACATTTCTGGCCAGAATCCAAATGGATCTGGGACAATCCTGTGGGAAGATGCAAGCAAAGCCCCTCCCAATTGTTAACAGTGGATCAGGTCCTTTTCACTAATTGTCCAGGGGGTCTTTCCATCTGACAAGTATTTGAGGAGCAGTGCTTGGTGACTGCCAATGTTTGACTATGGCTAGACACTTTGAATCTCTGTAAATGTTAAAGAGGTTTAGAGTTCCCAATGCCATGGGAACTTTTTTGTTTTAATAACTGATTTTTTTAGGACCTGATGGGTCCGTTCTAAGATGCCTTGTCCCTGTGAGTTATGAGAGATACCTGTATAATGTGCAATATTCCATAATTGACAAAATGATTTAAAGCAAGAGCTAGCAAACGCTGGCCCATTGTCCGTTTTAATCTGTTTGGGAATGCCCATGGTAGCAAAGGTAGAAAGTAGGTGGGCAGTGAGGTCCTTGGCTTTCTGTCCTGTATCTGTAATGTCAGTTTGCCAGATTGCATTGGCTTTCAATCCCCTGGGGTTAATTCCCAAAACCTGTAGCACAGGTGTTTTAATTAGAGCAGAACAGGAGGAAAAAGTTACTGAGAAAGTAAACCGCTTGCAATCCTCAGGGTGGAGGGGAATTGAAAGGAAACAGTCTTTGATATCTAAGGCTAACAGAGGGATGTTAGCTGGGATAACAGAGGCAAGGGGGAGATCCCTCTGCAGTGACCCCCCCCATATATGCATAGTTCTGTTAATGGCTCACACGTCTTGTAAGAGATGCCAACCTCCTGTTGCCTTTTTTATGACAAACACAGGGGTGTTCCAGGGACTGAGATGGACAGATGTGTCCCAATGAAAATTGTTCCTCGACTAAGTCTTGGAGAGCTTGTAATTTCTCCCCTGGTAAGGGCCACTGCTCAGTCCAGACTGGATCATCTGACTTCCAGTCCAGACGAGGGGGAGCATATTCTGTAGTGACCCTCAGGATTGGGGGTGATTCTTGCTGAGATGATGGAGGCATTTTTCCCCCAGTTAAATGGTCTGTCTGGGCATGGTTGTTCTCATTTGGAGTGGCAATAACTACATCCAAAGCCTCCAAAATATCTTGCTATAGCAGATTGAGATTAGTGAGTGCTATTAATGGGTGAATCTGATCCATGTTTCCATCAGGGTCTTCCCAGGTGTAAACATTTTTAGTTATGTAAGACTGTGAGGGCCCTCCTATTCCTAGAAGTTTAGGTCCTGGGAGCAAGGGCCAGTCAGGAGGAATTTCTTGCTGTTTTATAATGGTTCTGTCTGCCCCTGTATCTATCAGACATTTAAAAGACCTCCCCCCCAATTTTAATCATCAGTGCAGGATGTAAGCCTTCCAAAATAGGTGCTGCCCAGAGGGCATGTGGTGACCCTTTTTCCCCCTTTTGTTCCCTGGGATAGGGGCTGCCCATTTAGGAGTTTAAAGGTGGCAATTTTTCCCCCATCTTTATCATAGTTTGAGCTGCAATCTTTCCTCCAATGATATTCTTTTTTTACACTGGGGGCAGAGAATGTGTGGGGTTGTTCAGGAGGCCCTCTGGGAGAGACTGGTGCTTTTGGCACTGTTTTTTCCAATGACCTCTGTCTTCACAGTTAAAACATTTCTCATTTGTGGTGACAGCAGCCGCAAAGGCTGGAGCTAGGTAATTAGCTTTATGGGAGGCTGTGCCCACATCCTGAGTTGCCACTATCCATCTGTCATAATGGTCATCTTTTAAGCCCTGGCATGCTTGTTTGCATTCTGAATTCATTCCCTCCCAAACAATATTTTTAAGGGGTATCTCTCTGGCTGCAAAGTTGAGGATCTTTCTCTCTAGGTTGCTTTTAGTTCTTAAGATAAGTCAGACAGGGGTTCCTCAGGTTTTTGCCTAGAAAATAATGAGAAACTGGCCAGAGATTCAGTGGGTGGTGTAATTTGATCCCAGGCCTGTGGGGCACAAAGGTGGACCTGGTCAAAGTACCCTGGGGCCAGTCCAGCCTGCTGCATCCCTGTGCTAAAATCTCCTTCTCCAAAGAGCTGTTCATAACCCCAGTCTATATTACATTGCCCTTGATTTCTCTGAACCTGTTGGAGACATTTGTCTCTATACAGTGCTTCCCATTGTAAAAATAGTGGACCTGGAAGTGAAGATCTACAGATATCCCTCCAGTCCTGTGGAATGTTAAAGAGAAGCGCAAAAGCTCTGGAGAATGGACTTTGTCCATAGTGCCTGGACACCATCCTCTCTGACTGCTTGCCTGAGTTCTTTCAACTCACTTGCCTGGTACGGGTACCAGTTTAGAGGAGGACCCCGAGTTGGAGCTAGATTAATGGGGAATGTCTGTAATTGAAGATCTGGGTTGTCCCAAATCTGGCACAGTTTTTCTGTAGCAGAGATGAAGAGGTTGAGGGTGAAGGTGTTCCAGGCCCCTTGAGAGGGAGTGGCTGATAATTAGGGGAAAGGTTAAGGCTAGCCACTTGGATGTTTTCATTATCCTGTTCTATTTTTACTGGGTCTGGAGCTTGGGGGCTTTCAGAGGGAATTTTATTGGGGTTCTCAAGGGGGAATTTTAGCAGGTTCTTGGGAGGAGGGGGTCTGCGATTTAATTTTGTTGTTTTCCTTTCCTGGGGTGGTTTGGTGAGAAGGCTCTAAGCATTGTCTCACCGCAGCTAGTAGCCGCAAGAATGTGAGAGATGCTGGAGCATTTTCTTGCTGTCTAGCATTCTGTGCCACACGTGTCCAGGATTCTGAACTCCATAAGTCCATAGGGGACATCCACGGGGCAATATTAAGAGTCTCACTCCAAAAGGAGGCAGCTTCCTGCATGGAAATTTTAACTCATCAACTCTTGAGGAGCGTTTTTATTTTCTCAGCCTGTGGGTATTTTTGGCATGTCTGCTTGTTACCCATGATAAAGAGAGACAGGAAATGCTAGTGGTTAGGGAAAGAGACAGTTCAAAAGACTATCCTCACGGGAAGAGAGAATTCCATGGAGATGTGCCAAGCTTGTCATGTAGAGGACAGAGACTTATAAAGAGAGATAGGAAATGCTAGTGGTTAGGGAAAGAGACAGTTCAAAAGACTAATCTCATGGGAAGAGAGAATTCCATGGAGATGTGCCAAGCTGGTTGTATAGAGAACAGAGACTTAAAGCAGATTCAAAGATTAATCTCTCATGGGAAAAGAGTTAAATTCCAAGGAGATATACCATAGCTGGTTGTAACTATCCTTAGGGGGGTATCTCCTTGTCTCTATGGTAAAACCCTCCAATATTTCCCTCATGTGGGGGAAATCAGGGGCTAAGAGAGAGCTGGAGAAATACTTTGTTTCCTTCTTCCTTTGGTGGAAAGTTGAGCCACACGTTCTGGGTGCCAGTTGTCATTGTAGTTGTCGTTTGTTCAATGTCATGTGGCTGCATTCCACATGCTGTCCTTCCCTTCTTGGATCAGCTCCAGAACTTGTCTCCTGCCTGCAGGCTGACAGTCTCTAGGTTTAGCTCCCACAAGAAGGGGGGGGGGGAACCACAGGAGATCACCGGTGGAAAGCAATGAACTCACACACACACATGGAGAGCTGGGGAGGATAGGAACTCCATTTTATGGTCTATATATTGAAGTCTACTGTGCTCTGGGCAAGGAAGTGGAGAGCAGGCAGAAGGGAGGGGTGAGCCACCTTGGTTCTAANCAGGAGAACTCCAGTTCCAGGGGAATCCGACACCCTCTTCTGACCTCCGCGGCATTGCACGACACGGGTGCACAGACTTGCTTGCAGACAATACATTCATACACATACAGAAATAAATTAAAAAAAATTAATAAATCCACAAGCTTCTAAGGATGGTACAAGCCTGTCCTTTAAAGTTGCCAGGTCAGTTGATGAACTGTCCCAAACTAAAATGCTGTCCATATAATAGAAGACTTGCAGACCTTGTTCCATATGGGGTTTAAGAGCCACTGCTACCACCTCTTGGCAGAGCCTTGGGCTGTTGGCCATGCCTTGTGGCAGGACAGTCCACTTGTAATGAGTTGCTGAACCTGAGTTGTTAATTGCAGGAACTGAGAAAGTGAACTGCTTGCAATCCTCAGCATGGAGGGGGATGGGAAATAAAACACAGTCTTTTATATCTAAGGCTAGCAGAGGGGTGTTAGCTGGAATAGCAGAGGCAAGGGGGAGACCCCTCTGCGGTGACCCCCATATATGCATAGTTCTGTTAATGGCTCGCAGGTCTTGTAAGAGATGCCAACCTCCTATTGCCTTTTTAATGACAAACACAGGGGTGTTCCAGGGACTGCAAGATGGATGGATACATCCCAATGAAAATTGTTCCTTGACTAAGTCTTGGAGAGCTTGTAATTTCTCCCTTGGTGAGGGCCACTGCTCAATCCAGACTGGATCATCTAACTTCCAGTCCAGATGAGGGGGAGAATACTCTGCAGTGACCCTCAGGATTGGGGGTGCTTCTTGCTGAGATGATAGAGACATTCCCCCCCCACCAGTTAAGTGGTCTGTCTGGGCATGGTTGTTCTCATTTGGAGTGGCAATAACTACATCCAAAGCCTCTAAAATATCTCGCCCTAGCAGATTGATATTAGTGGGTGCTATTAATGGGCGAATCTGACCTGTGTTTCCATCAGGGTCTTCCCAGGTGTAAACAGTTTTTGTTATGTAAGACTGTGAGGGCCCTCCTATTCCTAGAAGTTTAGGTTCTGGGAGCAAGGGCCAGTCAGGGGGTATTTCTTGCTGTTTTATAATGGTTCTATCTGCACCTGTATCTATCAAACATTTAAAAGACTTTCCCCCCAATTTTAATTGTCAGTGCAGGATGTGAGCCTTCTGAAATAGGGGCTGCCCAGAGGGCATGCACTGACTCTTTTTCCCCCTTTTTTCCCCTGGGCTACAGGCTGCCCATCTAGGAGTTTAAAGGTGGAAATTTTTTCCCATCTTTATCATAGTTTGAGCAGCAATCTTTCCTCCAATGATATCCTTTTCTACACCAGGGGCAGAGAACGAGTGGGGGGCATTCAGGAGGCCCTCTGGGAGAGACTGGTGCTTTCAGGCACTGTCTTTTCCAATGACCTCTGTCTCCACAGTTAAAACATTTCTCATTTGTGGTGACAGCAGCTGCAAAGGCTTGAGCTAGGTAATTAGCTTTGTGGGAGGCTATGCCCATGTCCTGAGTTGCCACTCTCCATCTGTCATAATGACCATCTTTTAAGTCCTGGCACACTTGTCTGCACTGGAATTCATTCCCTCCCAAATAATATTTTTGAGGAGTATCTCTCTGGTTGTAAAATTGGGGATCTTCCTCTAGGCTGCTTTTAGTTCTTAAGATAAAGTCAGATAGGGGTTCTTCAGGTTTTTGCCTAGGAAATAATAATGAACTGGCCTGAGAGTCAGTGGGTGGTGTAATTCTATCCCAGGCCTGTAGGGTGCAAAGACGGACCTGGTAGAAGTACCCTGGGGCCAGTCCTGCCTATTGTGTCCCTGTGCTAAAATCTCCTCCAAAGAGCTGCTCATAACCCCAGTCTATGTTAGGTTGCCCTTGTTTTCTCCGAATCTGTTGGAGACATTCATCTCTGTATAGTGCTTCCCATTGTAAAAATAGAGGACCTGGGAGTGTAGATCTACAGATATCTCTCCAGTCCCTGTGGAGTGTTAAGTGCAAAAGCTCTGGAGAATGGATTTTGTCCACAGAGCCTGAACACCATCCTCTCTGACTGCTTGCATGTGTTCTTTCAATTCACTTGCCTGGTATGGGTACTAGTTTAGAGGGCGAGCCTGAGTCAGAGCTAAATTAACAGGGAATGCCTATAATTGAAGATCTGGGTTATCCCCACAAATCTGGCACAGTTTTTCTGTAGCAGAGAGGAAGGAGGCTTAAGGTCTGGCCTCCCAACAGGGAGTGGCTGATAACTAGGGGCAAGGTTAAGGCTAGCTGCTTGGATGTTTTTATTATCCTGTTCTATTTTTACTGGATCTGAAGCTTGGGGACTTTCAGAGGGAATTTTATTGGGGTTCTCAAGGGGAACTTTAGCAGGTTCTTGAGAGGAGGGTGTCGGGGATTTAATTTTTCTTTCCTGGCATGGTTTGGTGAGAATGTCCTAAGCATTGTCTCACCTCAGCTAGTAGAGGCAAGAACGTGAGAGATGCAGGGGCATTTTCTTGATGTCTAGCATCCTGTGCCACATGCGTCGAGGATTCTGAACTCCATAAGTCTGCAGGGGACATCCGCAGGGCAATATTAAGAGTCTCATTCCAAAAGGAGGCAGCTTCCTGCGTGGAAATTTTAACTCCTCAACTCTTGAGGAGCGTTTTTATTCTTTTAGCCTGTGGGTCTTTTTGATATGTCTGTTACCCATGATAAAGAGAGACAGGAAATGCTAGTGGTTAGGGAAAGAGACTTTTTAAAAAGACTAATCTCACAGGAAGAGAGAATTCCCTGGAGGTGTGCCAAAGCTGGCCATAGAGAGGACAGAGACTTAAAGCAGATTCAAAGATTAATCTCTCATGGGAAGAGTTAAATTCTATGGAGATATACCATAGCTGGTTGTGACTACCCTGGTTAGGGGGTATATTTCCTTGTCTCTATGGTAAAACCCTCCTAGATTTCCCTCATGTGGGGGAAATCAGGGCTAAGAGAGACAGCCTGATAAATACATTTTTCCTTTGTTTCCTTCTTCCTTTGGTGGAAAGTCGAGCTGCACGTTCTGGACACCAGTTGTCAGGTGTGGTGTCTTTGAGTCACTTGTAACTGTCTTCCACACGCAGTCCTTCCCTTCTTGGCTCAGCTCCAGGACTTGCCTCCTGACTACAGGCTGGCAGTCTCTGGGCTCTGCTCCCACAAAAAGGGGGGGAGGGAATACCACTGGAGAACACCCGTAGGAAAAATAAGCAGACTCACACACATGCGTGGAGAACTGGGGAGGATAGGAACTCCGTTTATTTACTATCAATGAGGTCTATATATTCAAGACTACTGTGATTTGGGCAAGGAAGTGGGGAGCAGGTGGAAGGGAGGGGTGAGCCAACTTAGTTCTAATTGGGGGGGGGCTGCAGAACTCTGGTTTGTGTAAACAGGTAACTAGAGGTGTGACATTCTGCTCAATGCCTCAAGGGAAGGGGCCTGGAAGTTTGCAGAGATAGGGTGAAGCAAGAATCATTGTAATATCCTGAATCTCCCAGCTACAGATAACTCTGGAAGCTCACAGAGATATCAGATAACTGGAGATCTTCCCAGGACAGGTCTTACAATTTTTCGCTTCAAGCCACACACAAAGTTCCATTCCCACACAAAGAAAACAAAACAAACAAACAAAAAAAATCAATGAATCCAAAAGTTGGTTTTTTGAAAAGATAAATAAGATAGACAGACCTCTAGCCCAGTTAACCAAAAGAAGAGCAACACCAAAGTAACTGTGATGAAAAGAGAAACATCACAACAGATAAAGTTCCAGAAAATCCTACAAGAATATTTCAAAAGCCTATACTCTAGTAAGTTTGAAAACCTAAGAGAAATGGATGAATATTTGAAATCCTAGGAACCAAAAAAGCTTAACCAACAAGAGACTGACAGTTTAAACAGACCTATAACATTTAAGGAAATTGAAGATGTAATAAAAAAAAAATACTCCCAACTAAAAAAAGCTCAGGCCCAGATAGTTTCACAGCAGAATTCTATAAAACATTTAAAAAGGTCTTACAACATTTACTACTCAAACTGTTCAGAAGGATACAAACAGAGGGAAATATCCCAAACTCCTTCCATGAAGCCAGCATCACTCTAATACCCAAACCAGGCAAAGACACAAACAAAAAAGAAATCTCTAGACCCATCTCATTAATGAACATAGATGCAAAAATTCTCAACAAACCCTTGCAAATCACATACAGATTCACATCAAAAAGATCATACATCATGATCAAGTTGGATTCATACTAGAGATACAAGGCTGGTTTAACATACATAAATCAACAAATATCATAAAACACATAAACATAATGAAAGACAAAAATCACTCAATTAATGCAGAAAAAGCCTTTGACCAGACCCAGCATCCCTTCTTGTTTAAAGTTCTAGAGGCAATTGGACTGAATGGAACATTCCTAAATCTAATCAAAGCCATGTACAACAAACCCACATCATCCTAAACAGAGAAAAATTGGAAGCATTCCCCTTAAAGATGTGAACCCTGCAAGGCTGCCCCCTATTACCACTTCTCCTCAATATAGTGCTTGAAATGCTTTCTAGGACAATAAGGAAAGAAAAGGAAATTAAAGGAGTACTTATTGGAAAAGAGGAAGTCAAACTATCCAGATCTGCAGATGGTATGATAGTTCACCTGAGGGACACTAAAAACTGCACCAGANCCAGGTTCAGTTCTCAGCAGCTGCATTGTGGCTAACAACCATCTCTAACTCCAGTTCCAGAGGAATCCAATTCCTTCTGCTGACCTCCAGGATCATTACAGTACACAGGTACACTTAGATACCTGCAGTTAATACCCTTAGACACACAAAATAAAAATGTTAAAAAATTGACTGTTCAACTTGTTTTCTTGTGTCATTTAAATATTATTTATGTATTAGCAGGTAAAACAGGGAAAGAATTTTAAGGCAAAGTAGTATAAACTATTTATAATAATATAAAATTAACATTAAAAGATGAGCAGCTAAATGGAGTAATAATGATTTATTTCCATAAAAGGCAAAAAATTCTAGACATTTGATATCAATTTAA
This sequence comes from Rhizomys pruinosus, assembly GCA_009823505.1. NCBI lineage: Eukaryota > Metazoa > Chordata > Mammalia > Rodentia > Spalacidae > Rhizomys > Rhizomys pruinosus. The sequence continues at coordinate 791,052 of VZQC01013627.1, read as the reverse complement.
AACACTGAAGACTTTAGAGAGTATATATTTTTTTAAATTTTTATTTATTTCTGTATATGTATGAATGTACTGTCTGCATGCAAGTGTGTGCACCCGTGCGTGCAATGCCGCGGAGGTCAGAAGAGGGTCTCGGATTCCCCTGGAACTGGAGTTCTCCTGGAATTGGAGTTTCAGACGGTTCTCGGCTGCCATGTGGGTGCTGGGGATCGAACCCGGGTCCTTTGTAAGAGCGGTTGGTGCTCTTAACTGCTAGGCCATCTCTCCAGCCCGAGAGTATATTTTTTTAAAGAATGATTTTTGTTGAATTAGACAAGGTTGGAAAAATGTCTTTATTCTTAAGTGACACATATTAAAATATTTAAATGTCAAGTTGTCAATGTCTATAGCTCTCTTTCAAATGTTCAAAACACCCATGCATATACTCAAACACATTCAGAGAAAGAATGTGACAAAATGTTTAATAATGTTGAGCCTAAGTGCTATGTGTGCAAGGTTTAGTTTTCAGCCTGGAAGCTTTTCATAGTAAGCTAGAAAAATTATGTTACCTGATTTGCATATAACATTTGTAAGTGTACATGTAATATTAAAATGTCAATAAAGTTATACTGAGGCTTTATTGTACCATTTAACAAAAATTAAAGGAAAGTTCTAAGTGTCTTGAAGCCTATACTATTATTACCATGTTTCAGTGATACTAATTTATTAATTCCTGTAGATTACATCCTAGTATTTCAGGATTTTCCATGAATGTATTTATTTTTTCCTTAATTTTTTATTTGGCCAGTTGGTACACATAGGAAATAAACATAAGGAATATCCAAATAAATTGATATAAACCCAATTAGCAAAAGTCCAATTCTTGTATAACCCAGGGTCCTGAAGTCCAGTTGAAGAGGATTGCTTACATAAACATGCTAATCAAATGAAAGTCCAGTCTGTTTTTGCTGTGATCTCACAATTTACCTCCCTTCCTTGGCCCTTACAATCTGATTCACTCACCTTTTCTGCGAGAGTTCCTGGGTTTTGGAGGGGAGGGAAAGAGAGAGTAAGAGATATGAAGATCTATATTTTCTCTGAGGTGACACTCCAAACTCTTGGGTCTGTCCAAGTTCTGTTTGCAATGGACTGATGGCTTGTTTAGAAGTCTCCTTTTGTAGCTGGGCATGGTGGTGCATGCCTTTAATCCTAGCACTCGGGAGGCAGAGGCAGGCGGATCTTTGTGAGTTCAAGGCCAGCCTGGTCTACAGAGTTCCAGGACAGCTGGGACTACAGGGAGACTCTGTCTTGAAAAGACAAAAAAAAAAAGAAGTCTCCTTTTAATTCTAATAATAAAACACAAAGAGTAACAAATATTAACCATTGTACAAGTTATGCTATGGGCACAAACACATACACTTGGATGATATCTTGGGGTATTATAGCTCTTTGACATAGGGGTGGCAATAGCTTTCTAATGTGGCCTATAATGTCTCCTGATGCCAGAGTCACCAAGGCTGCAGTATCAGCTGTGTGTCCTACCCTCAGTATTTTCCATAAATTTATAAAATGCTCAATTAGAACCAAGTATAACTATGGCTTAAATATTCACTCTATGGCATTACATCACTGTACCCCCGAGTTAGGGCCCCTAGTTAGGAAAGGTTTGTGGAAATATTTTCTGCAGAATTCTTAGTAGAGTTGTTTAGCACTTTAAAGTCTAGCCTTAAAAATGGAATATTGGCGCTGGAGAGATAGCCTAGTGGTTGAGAGTGCTGACTGCTTTTGCAGAGGACCCGGGTTTGATCCCCAGCATCCACATGGCAGCTGAGAACCGTCTTTAACTCTAGTTCCAGGGGAATCTGACACCTTCTTCTGACCTCTGTGGCACTGTATGACACGGGTGCACAAACCTGCATGCAGACAGTACATTCAAACACATAAAAAAAAAAAAGGAATACCTTTGGATCATTTGACATAGCCACCACACACACATGTAGGGTTAATCCTAAGCTACTGATGGTGATGCCAAGGTAAAAATTTTAGGGCATTGGACCTAGAGGGAAGAGGTAGGTCCTTGGGGGCATGCCTTAGAAGAGCACTTTGTCTTGGATTTTGTGCCATGATCTATCTGGCCCTCTTTCTTACATCACATAAAATGTGTAGACACAAGAAAATGTTAAATGCAGTATGAACTATGATGGTTAGTCTCCCCTCAAACCTCCAACACTGAGTCAGGATTGTGGACTAAAACTTCTGAAACCATGAACCCAAAATAAACCTTTCCTCCTTTAAAGGCAAGAAAAAAGGAAATTACATCTCTTTAACTCTGCAAATCCATTTCTAGAAATTTATTCTTTCTTTCCTTTTTTTAAATAGGGTCTCTTGTACCACAGGCTTGCCTCAAAACTCTGATCTTCCCACTTCCACCTCTCAAGGACTGGAATTACAACCATGTACCACTGCTGGATTCCAGCTCCAGCAGGATTCAGGTCCTGAAGTGGGTGTTCACAAGGGCGGTGGATAAATCGATCAGATGAGACACAAGAATCTCTTTTCGTGGTCTGACTGTTACAGAGAGTATCCTCTTTGCTTCTGTGCAGAAGGCTTTTTGGGTTTGCCACTCGGCTAATTCTGTCTCTGCTTTCTTTACTTTCTTCTTTTTGCTTTTGCATCTCAGGCCCCAATGTTTATTTTTATATACCCTAAGACTAAAACAGGTTATGCAAACCTAAGGTAAGAAAGAAAGAAAGAAAGAAAGAAAGAAAGAAAGAAAGGAAGGAAGGAAGGAAGGAAGGAAGGAAGGAAGGAAGGAAGGAAGGAAGGAAGAACCCAACCAACCAACCAACCAACCAACCAGGCCAACTTTCCTGTAAATATTTTTCAGAATATTCACACACACAATCATTCTTAACATAAAAAAGTAAAACAATCAATAATGGTACAGCCATTTAGCTAAGACATAAAAAAAAAGTAAAACAAAAATGGTACAGCCACTTGGATAAGCTCAGCAATTTAGCAGCAAAGCAAAGTTACTATTAACTTTAAGAACTTCATTGTGAGCTGGGTGTGGTGGTGCATGCCTTTAATCCTAGCACTTGGGAGGCAGAGGCAGGCAGATCTTTGTGAGTTCAAGGCCAGCCTGGTCTACAGAGCGAGTTCCAGGCCAGCTGGTGCTACAGGGAGACCCCGTCTCGAAAAGACCAAAAAAAAATTAAT
>VZQC01013627.1:762389-785787 GCA_009823505.1 Rhizomys pruinosus | reverse complement strand
TCTGGATCAATCACTTCTCCTAATATTGTTTTTCCATTCTTTTTTTTTAATTTTTTTTAATTTTATTTATTTTTGTATGTGTATGAGTATACTGTGTGCATGTAGGTTTGTGCACCTGTGTCATGCAATGCCGCGGAGGTCAGAAGAGGGTGTCAGATTCCCCTGGAACTGGAGTTCTCCTGGAATTGGAGTTTCAGACAGTTCTCAGCCGCCATGTGGGTGCTGGGGATCCAACCCAGGTCCTCTGTAAGTGCGGTCAGTGCTCTTAACCGCTAGGTCATCTCTCCAGCCTAGCGGTTTAAAGGCAATAGAAGCCCAAAGTGGCCAGGCGGAAGTAGTCTTAGCTTCCAGTTCAATGGAATGTTTGCTGTGTCTCCTGGCAAATGCACTTCCCCATTGGAACCAAAATTTCTAGGCCAGCAGATCACAAGGTTGTTCATACAGGAAGCAAATATTTTCCTAGTGGGTGACTCATAGAATCCTTCCAACCTCCACCCTATGATTCCTGGATCTGTGAAATCTGGCTGTAGGAGAAACTGTACCATATATTAGATGCTGATTCAAAGCATATACTGCCTGCTGAAGAACCTTTCCCTAGCCCTCCAGGGTATTGTTACCTAATTGGTGCTATAGCCTTGTCTTCCAAAGGCCATTCCATAATTCTGTCAAGCCAGCTGCTTCATGGTGGTGCGGAACATAGTAAGACTAGTGGATTCCATGTCCATGGGCCCTCTGTGGCAATTCTTTGGCTGTGAAGTGATTTCCCTGGTCCGAAGCGATGCTATGAGGAATACTGTGATGGTGGATAAGGCATTCAGTAAGTCCCTGGCTGGTAGTTTTGGCAGAAGAATTATGTGCAAGAAAGGCACATCCATAACCAGTATAGTGTCTATTCCTGTAAGGGCAATGTGTTGTCCCCTCCATGATGGAAGTGGTCCAATGTAGTCAACCTGCCACCAGGTTGCTGCTGGTCACCCCAGGGAATATGCCATGTCGGGGGCTCAGTGTTGGTCTCTGTGGTAGGCAAAACTGGCACTCAGCAGCAGCTATAGCCAGATCAATCTTGGTGAATTTTGGTCTGAGGAGTTTATTCGGAAGTAGAACATTAATCATGAAAAGTAAAAAACTCTGTAAATATTATCAATGATTTTGCAGAATATTACAGGTGGAAAATCATCTGGAAAATCCCCTATTATGTATTCTGTATTTGTATTGATCACAGTATAGAGTTAGAAATCTAGGTATTTTCTAAGGTCTCAATTTCTGAACTACCCTGCACTGGCATACTAAGGCACAGAACATTTTCTGTTTTTATTTACACTCTCACATTAAGATAGATGGATATGGTGTCCTTAGGTCCAGTTGTAATTGATGAAGACATCAACCATGTAAAATGCCCTAGTAGAGGATGTTCAGGGCTGGGCTGACAGAAGGGTGTCCTTCTTATCGGACTTAGAGGTGAGTGGAAGGTGTGGGGTGTCAGTGCGGTGGGACCCCCATAAGGGTCATAGGAGTGATCGCAATGAGACAGAAGGCAGTGTTTAGGGCAATGATGGGTAATGGGAACTGAGGAAACAAGATTTAGAGGAAGGATGTAATGTGAGTGATGTCAGAGAGGAAAGTAGGAGGAAGGAGGCAGGCTGCTAGTGGGCGGGGCCAAAGAAGACTTTGGAATGAGTCAAGGCTGGCTAGACTGCTGGGTTTTATTGTGACTAGGAAACTCACCAGAGTAGAAGTGACCAAATGTAGCTGTGTGGGGNATCACTTTATCCAGAGTTGCTAGGAGCAACCAGTCAACATCATCATCTTTCTAATTTTCCGACAATTTGTCAAATGTTTTATATAGAGAGTTGCTAAATTCCTTGCTCCTCACAAGAGGTGAGTTAGGGAACTCAGTTGCATCTGTCTTCATAATTGCTTCAAATAGTCTGCACCAAGGATTTTCATTACTCTCCATGCCACCAGGAGAGCCTTTAGCAGTGTAGGATTTCTTGTCATGGAGAGCTGGCTGCAGAAACTACCAAGCCCATGAAAGTAATGCATTCTTTCAGTACTGTTTCTCTAGAACCTCTCCTACTACCACAATCTTTATTAGTTAAGGTTCTTTAAAGAAACAGAATCAATAAAATGAATATCTATATCTCTGTCTATCTAGCTATCATCGATCTATCTATCTATCTATCTATCTATCTATCTATCTATCTATCTGGATTCATTGGATTTGCACATGGGTTAGAATCTCAGTAGTCCAAGAATAGTTGTACCACACTGGAGAGGCTCAGAATCCAGGTCGTTGCTCAGGCCTCAAGGCTGGATGTCTCATTCATCCCAATCCAGTGTGCAAGGCCTGGTGGATTCCTGGAGAGCTGCCCATCTTCAGTCCAGCAGAGGCTGGAATCTGATGAGTTGATTACAGCAGCAAGATGAACTCACCAGTGAGAGAGCAGGCAAGCAGCAAAAAAGGGACAAGCTCCCTTCTGCCATGGCCTTTACTGCTGGCTGCCATCAGAAGGTAATGCCCACATCTAGGGTGGGTCATCCAGCTTGAGATAATCCAATATGAAGATGTCTTTCTCATTTTTGTTAATCCCAAATCCAGTCAAGGTGACACCTAGGATTAACAGGATTAATCATCACATCCTCCTAGTTTCAACCCACTGGTAAAAGCTAAATTGAAGCATTTCGGTTCTTATTTATTCAGACAATTCAAATGGTGTAGGTCCACTGTATCTGCTTTGGCATAGGGCCCAGGATTGGTTCCTATCACCAACATGGCACTTAGCAACTGTGCATCAACTTCAGTTCCAAGGATCTGATGCCCTCTTCTGACTTCCACAGGTATTGCACAAAGCAGGTGCACTTACATACATGGAGGCCAAACCCTCAAAATAGTTTTTTAGTTGTCTTCTGTTTATGGGTTTGGAGAGATGGCTCAGCCATTAAGAATATGGCTACTCTTGCAGCAGACCNAAAGGCACATCCATAACCAGTACAAGTGTCTATTCCTGTAAGGACAAAGTGCTGTCCCTTCCATGATGGAAGTGGTCCAATGACATCAACCTGCCACCAGGTTGCTGCTGGTCACCCCAGGGAATATGCCATGTTGGGGGCTCAGTGTGGGTCTCTGTGGTTGGCAAAACTGGCACTCAGCAGCAGCTATAGCCAGATCAATCTTGGTGAATTTTGTCTGAGGGGTTTATTTGGAAGTAGAACATTAATCATGAAAACTAAAAACCTCTGTAAATATTATCAATGATTTTGCAGAATATTACAGGTGGAAAATCATCTGGAAAATCCCCTATTATGTATTCTATCTTTGTATTGATCACAGTATAGAGTTAGAAATCTAGATATTTTCTAAGGTCTCAATTTATGTACAACCCAGCACTGGCATACAAAGGCACAGAACATTTTCTGTTTTTACTTACATTCTCACATTAAGATAGAAGGATATGGTGTCCGTAGGTCCAGTTGTAATTGATAAAGACATCAACCATGTAAAATGCCCTAGTAGAGGGTGTCCAGGGCTGGGCTGACAGAAGGGGGTCCTTGTTAAAGGAGTTAGATATGAGTGGAAGGGGTGGGGTGTCAGTGAGGTGGGACCCCCTTAAAGGTCATAGGAGTGATTGCAATGAGACAGAGGCAGTGTTTAGGTCAGTGATGGGTAATGGGAACTGAGGAAACTCACGATTTAGAGGAAGGTTGTAATGTGAGTGATGTCAGAGAATAAAGTAGGAGGAAAGAGGCAGGCTGCTAGTGGGCGGGGCCAAAGAAGACTTTGGAATGAGTCCAAGGCTGGCTAGAATGCTGGGTTTTATTGTGACTAGGAAACTCACCAGAGTGGAAGTGACCAAATGGAGCTGTGTGGGGCAGAATTTGAGGAGGGCTGCACAGTATCTGGACTACAGGGGACCCCATGTCTCAGGATAGTCCCAGGGACCTCTCAAAGCAGTGTAAAGAGGATCAGAGGCATGGGGACAGGTAAATATGTCTATCCAGGGGACGGAAAAGTCACTACAGACACAGAAACCACATGGAAAGCTGTGTTGGGGAACCTGAATACAGGTGGGCCTTAGAAACTCATGGAGGATCAGAGAGGAGTGGCCAAAATGTGGGATTCAAATGGGGCTGGCATAGACATCTCAGGAGTAGGGGAGTGTAATGGAGTGGATTTGGAGGAGAGGTGGGGAAATGAGCCTTTTCAGAGGAGCTTGCGGCTCAGAACCAGAGGCGGGTATGTTGGGGTATACCAGGAATCTAGCCTTATTCTTGATTTTTTTCTTTGAATCCCTTCATCAACACTAAGCCAAAGAATATCAGACATCTCTAATTCTGTCAATAGCCCATCTTTTAATACATACCCCAGCCAACCAATCAAATAATCTGTTAACACCCTTTTTAACCACTTGAGCATCCGTGTTAAACCTAGAATCTACACTTAGTTGTCCTATATGGATAAACTCAGTCTGATCCAATTTTATATTACTTCCACCATTATCCCACATGTTTAAAATCCATTCCCACATGTATTCATTAGACTTCTGCCTGAATGAATTAGAAAACTCACTAAGTTCCTTAGTGGTGTAGTGCACCTCCTCCTGAACCATACTTTCTATCTCACATATAGGGGCCTGCTTAGCCTTGACTCTGGTTATAGGTCTAGAGGCTCCAATTGCTGCGCACTGGGGGACATCAGCTCCCTTTGGAAAGGTGGAATTAGTTTCCTTGGGCAACGGTGGGGGGGCAGGTCTGTAGGGTGTGGGGATGCCTTCTCTGCTGAGGGTGGGGGGATTAAGTCCTCAGATGAAGTAAATCCCTCAGAATCCGAGGGTTCAAAGTCCTCATCCTCAACGTGGTTCTCCCACACGTCTCCACCCCAAGTTTCAGGATTCCACCCTTTCCCTACTAGTGCCCTCACTCTGACTGCTGATACTCTCCATGGCTGGGAATTAAATTTGCATTGTAAAGCAGCCCATCATATAATAAGGGCTCCAGCTTGACTTTCTGCAGCTTTAGTTCTTTGGCTGCTGGAGTGAAGAGTCTCTTCCAGGGCACACTTGGACACTTTTAAACAGTTGATGTCAATCTGGAGCTGGTTAATTTTATCACTGACCTCCTAGTTTACCTCCAGCACTTTATCCAGAGATGCTCGCAGCAACCAGTCAACATTATTATTTTCCTTATTTCCCCACAATTTGCTAGATTTCTTGCTCTTCACAAGACGTGAGTTAGGGAACTCAATTGCATCTCTCTTCATAATTGCTTCAAATAGTCTGCACCAAGGATTTTCATTCCTCTCCATATCACCAGGAGACCCTTCAGCAGTGTAGACTTCCTTGACTTGGAGAGCTGGCTCCAGAAACTACCAAGCCCATAAAAGTAATGCATCCTTTCAATTCTGTTTCTCTAGAGCCACTCCTACTACCAATATCTTTATTAGTTTTGGTTCTCTAAAGAAAAAGAATCAGTAAAATGAAGATCTATATCTATGTATCTATCTATGTATCTATCTATCTATCTATCATCTATCTATCTATTATCTATCTATCTATCTATCTATCTATCTATCTATCTATCATCTATCTATCAAGGTCACCCTCATCTACATAAAGAGCAAAGGTAGCCAGAGATACTTGAGATCCTGCCTCTAAAACAGAGGGAAAAAAGAATAAGCCTGGCATCCCTCAGGTGCAGTTTTTTCTTAAATCAAGTCTTCTACCCTGTACCATTTGTATTGTGATGAAATCCAAGAGAGACCCATTACCACCTAGCTTTTCATGGGTGCTATGCCCTTGAGCCTCTAGAACTTGGAGATAAAGCTTTTTTCTTTATACAAATACCAGCATCAGGCTCTTTATTAGAGTAAGAGAAAATGGACTAAGAGCAGGCCTAAATCGTGAATGTATGTACATTACTTTTTTTCTCTAATACTTAAGACTAATCCTGAAAACAAAATGAGTACATAAAGAAAAGTTAAAACACTGAAGAGGTGGCTCAGTGGTTAAGAGCATTTGCGGTTCTTCTGTAAGATCCAGGTTTAGTTCCCAGCAGGCATGCTGGACAGGTCACAGAAACTTGGAACTCCAATTCCAGGCAAGGTATCTGATGCCCACATCTGGGGCTGGAGAGATAGCCTAGCAGTTAAGAGCACTGACTCCTCTTGCAGAGGACCCGGGTTCGATCCCCAGCACCCACATGGCAGCCGAGAACTGTCTTTGACTCCAGTTCCAGGGAAATCCGAGACCCTCTTCTGACCTCTGCGGCATTGCATGACACGGGTGCACAAACCTACATGCAGACAATACATTCATACACATACAAAAATAAATCTTAAAAAAATGAAGCTATCCAGCACAGATATATTAAAAAAAAAATAGGACTCTCAGGAGAGATACCTCAGTGGTAAAGAGGAAGTCTCATATGTTAAAATCACCACAGTCCACCAGGGTTGGTGGCCCATGACTTTAGGCAGATCTCTGTGAGTTCAAGGCCAGCCTGGTCTACAAAGCAAGCTCCAGGCCAGCTGGGAGTAAAGGTACACCCTTTACCAAAAGACAAAAAAAGGAAAAATCACCACAGTCTAGAGGATCTAGAAGTAGAAACTCGTTGGCAATTCCTTCTAGAATAGAGTCCCTTAATCTAGGTAGTAGGGAAGGCAGCTGATGGAAGATGATCTCATAGGACATGAAGTCTACCTTGTTACAGGGAGTACATCTAACCTTAAGGAGGACCTGTTGTAGGGGTTGAGCTACTTTTTACCATTCTTTAAGATTAAGTTAGAGAGTGTGGACTTAGTAGTACGATTTATATATTCAACCAGTCCAGAGCTTTGGGTCCAGTATATGCAGTGTAGTTTCCACTTAGTGACGTTTAGAGCTACATGTGATATGAAGGCAGGTCCATTATCTAAGCCAATTGGCAGAGGCAACCCAAACCTAGAAATTATTTCATGTAGGAGGTTGTTGGTCACAGTGAGGCTAGTTGCTTTTTCTTTCTTTATTTTATTTTTTTTTTGTAGCAAAGTTCTCCACACATTTGGAGAATGTGTACACAAATACTAGCAGCTCTTTACCCTACAGGAGGGGTCTTTATTTTAGAGAAGTCAATTTCCCATTTTTCCTCAGGGTTTAGTCCTCTTAGGCAGACAGCCAGTGTACACTTGGCCCCTTGTTTAGGGTTGACTTGAATGCAAGGGAAACAAGGAGAGGTGATCTATGTGGTTTAATTCCCAAAAGTATGGAGTTGGCATTTAAAAGAATGTAGGCCAGTCAGTTTTGTGGCAGCCAGGTGGGTTGTGAGGAGAAGCTGGTCCTCAAGGAGGGACCAGAATGTGTGTGAATTATGATCCTGGAGTCTGGCAGAGTGCACTATACCCCAGGGTCCCTTTTTGTTCCAAGGGAGCAGGCATTGTTTTCTTCCTTCATAAACTATGCTGGCTGATGGGGGACATAGGGACAGGAAAGTCCTTGGAAAACTGATGAGTGTCTCCACAGGTAGTTCAGCAGCCTCTGGGCCTCTATTTAATTCTTCCACCAGTTAATTTCCTTTACCTTGGGAGTGTCAGCCTTTTGGTGGTCCCTGCCACGTCTTTGGGGAGCCAGATATCCCTGAGAGCTGGAATTTCTTCTTTGTTTTGATAGTTTTTTCCACTTGCAATTGAGAATCCTCTTTCCTTATATTCAGGAATCATTGCATGGACATGAAGGGTGGCCATGGTATATCTGCTGTCTCTGAAAATGTTCACTGCTCTATACTTTCCCAGCAAAATGCCTGGGTGGGATCAATCAATGTCTTTTGCAAGGAAGTTCACTGGAGGAAGTTGAATTTGATTTATGGATTTAGCCAACTCAAACGTTTCTCTGTTCAGTTTTTGTCTTTTGGAGATAGAGTATTAAAATTTCCCACTATTAACGAGTTGGGGTGAATTTGTGGTTTTATTTTCTTCATCTAGTTGTATTTCTTTTATGCAATTTAGAGAATCTGTATTTGGTGTGTACGTATTTATAATTGTAGTATCCTCTTGATCAATTGGTCCCTTACTGAGGGTGTACTATTGTTTATCTTTTCTGCAAAATTCCATTTCAAATCTATTTTGCTTGTTGTTTTTGTAGAAATGCTTGTTTGTTTCCTAGTTCCACTATTGCTTAGCTTTTTCAGTTCCTTTATCCTTTGGTAGTGTCTGTCTTTGATAGCAACATGTGTTTCTCTTAGGCAGCAAGAAGATGGATCCTCTTTCCTAATCTAATCTGCTAGTCTGTGTCCTTTGATGCCCAGGAATTGGGACAATTGATATTCAGAATTACTATAGATAATGCATATACAGTCTTGTCCTTTTTTGATTCTGTGCTGTTTTCTCTGCCTTTTAGATGAAGAGTTTTGGATTATTTTTCTCCTGTGACATCTAGATGTGCTTATGCTTTAATTTTGTTCATAATAATCTTTTGAGTATCTTTTGTAGAGCAGTCTCTGTCATCAAAAGATTTTACTAGCCAGTTGTGGTGGTGCACCCCTTTAATCCTAGCACTTGGGAGGCAGAGGCAGGCAGATCTTTGTGAGTTCAAGGCCAGCCTGGTCTACAGAGTGAGTTCCAGGTCACCTGGGGCTACAGGGACACCCTGTGTTGAAAACACCAAAAAATAAATAAATAAATAAATAAAAAATAAAAGCTTTTACTTTTCCTTCAATTGTTTTGTCAAGTAGATTTGGTGTTGGCAGTTCTGGAAAAAAAAAAAAAACATTCCAAATCCTTCTGACTGTAAAAGTTTGCATAAAATCAAATACACTAAAAGAAATATAGTGAATAATTTTTTAATTACCACTGTTATTGTGATTAATCTGCCATTATAGGGGACTTAGCCCTTCTCTCTTGGAACTTTCAATACCACTGTGTAGTCTATGTCTGTAGTGTGTTAACTNATAGGAAAACCATTTCCCCTCCTGTATTTTTAACATATGATCTATTGCCAGTGGTTTGTTATAATCCGTGTTTCTAACATAAGCGGCCCATTATATTTAGAAAGAGAGATAAATTTTTTCCACAGAGAGAGTTTTGAAGAGTTTTTGCCATAGAAGGTACCAATTTACATGATCTAGTCTATAAATAGAGACATAAGATTGTGAATATGCAAATTTCACAAGAAAGTAGAAAAGAAAACTTTAACTTTTAAATCATCGGCATCAACATAATCACTACTACTTCACGGAGACCTAAATGTCAATCCAGGCGCTGGTTGGAAGGAAGAGACTCCGCTCAACTTCTTGGAAGTTTTCCATTCATGGGCAATATGCAGGAGATTATAATGTACGTTTTAGTCTAGAGACTACACATTGGGCATTGTCTTCCAATATAAGGGGGTAACATGACAATTCATGAGTATTATTGACGTTAATAGGTCCATTTGCAAAAAGGAATGAAGAACACAAATTCACATTGTAACCGTCTAAACACATATTTTATGGTTCGTTGTAAAAAAATAATATAAGGTCTATAAATGAGCTTCAGGAAATTACAGCAAACAGCACTGGCTGCCGCCCTGCCAAGAAGACTGGAGTTTGAATTTTCCTCCCGCACCCAAAGGACGGATAACTAACCTGTGTACTCTGAGTTGGCAGGATATCCAACAGGGAGCCATGCTGAGCGCAGTGGGCATTGCAGAAAAACCATTGCAAATGGTTTCCTTCCCTTTGTGCAGGCAATATAACTGCACCACATGAAATGAAAGTAACCAAAAATAATTAATATTAAAAGTGGGATCTAGGCGCTCATGGTGGCACACACGTCCGTAATCCTAGCACGGGGAGGCAGAGGCCAGGCAAATTTCTGGGGAGGTTAAAGGCAGCCGTCTACGAGTGATTCCGGAGAGACAAGAGATACAGGGAGACCTGCCTCAAAAACAAAAAAGTACGAAACAAAGAACAAAAAAGTGAAGAATCCTATAAGAATTGAATTGATTTAATGTATGTCCGGCTCTATCGCTCACGAGAGGTAAATTTAATATAGTGAATCATTTATCTCAAACAAACCAAAAAAAAGTACTGCAGGGTTAGTGGGCCTCATGACAAACCTGACTGTTCCAGTGTATTCAAATAATAACAAACTAGACAAACTAAATCACCCCCAGACCCAAAGTATACGCTTAAATGCAAAAGGAACAACCAATGTGCGTAGCGTTTGGTATTCCAATGCTGTTCCAATGCTTGTCTGGTGGGGTTCATAATAGTTGTACAAAGTGGGCCTAGATTGTTCTGTTTTTGTGTTTTTTTATAAGTTGTTTTAAAAAAAGTAAATTATTTAATTTGTTTTTTTTTTTTATTTTATGTGTGGTTGTATTGCCTGCATGAGTGTATTGGACATGTGTCATATAGTGCCCACCAAGGTCAGAAAGGCTGTTGGATCCCCTGGCACTCGGGATTTGTCTCCTGAAATTGGAGTTACAGCTGGTTCTCAGCCACCGTGTGGTTTGCTGGGAAGCGAATCCATGTCCATCTGCAAAAGAGCAGCGGCACGCCCTACGGCTAAGTGCCATCTCTTCAAGCCCAAAGGGCCTGGATTTCGTAAAACACAGTGTGTTGGCTCATAGATCAAACAGAAAAGCGACACAATGTAATTCTGGCCAATGACGCTCTTCCAAATTGTAATATGCTTTCTGACCCTGATAGGGATAACGGAGCTTCTTTTCATAAGGTTCATGTACAGAGCTTCTTCAGTTTACATACTAAATGTTGGACTTTTAGGTGAAAACTACAGGGTGGAAATCATAATTTATTATTGGGATGACAATAATATGTGCTATAAAGCTTCTGAATTTACCATGCAACAAAATGAAGGAAGCATAACAAGAGGTGTGGTTCCTGTAGGTACCAGGAGGTGGAAGGGGAGGGCTGAGGAAACCAGAGGCCCTGAGAGAGACTCCTGGTCTTGTGATCAAAGTGGCACTGGTGTCTCTGCAGTCAAAGTTGGGGGATCTGAACACAGGCAGGTCTGTGAAATTCACCTGGGATTTAAACATTGTTTCTGCTTACCCTATAGCAAGGACTTCAGGACTCTGTATTTCAATTTCTGTCAGTGATTGTGTTGGGAGCTTCATGGCTGTTTCATTAAATTTGTAGATGGCTTTTGGTAGGATGGCCATCTCCACAATATTAATCCTATGAATTCATGAGTGTGTGAAGTCTTTCTATCTTTTAGTATCCATTTAAATTTTTTTCGAGTGTCTTAAGCATTTCATGACAGAAGATTTTCACTTCCTTGGTTTGATTTTCTTAAATAACAATTTTATTTTTAAATGCAATTTTAAATGGTACTGTTTCTTTTATTTCTTTCTTGGTATGTTTATCAATTTGCTTTTTTTTGCACTTTTGCCTTTTTAACACAGGCTCTCCCTCTATCTCCAGCTGGCTTGGAACTCACTATATAGACTAGGTTGGCTTTTTTTTTTTATTAATTTTATTTATTTCTGTATGTGTATGAATGTACTGTCTGCATGCAGGTCTGTGCTCCCGTGTCGTGCAACGCCGCGGAGGTCAGAAGAGGGTCTCGGATTCCCCTGGAGCTGGAGTTCTCCTGGAATTGGAGTTTCAGATGGCTCTCGGTCGCCATGTGGGTGCTGGGGATCAAACCTGGGTCCTCTGTAAGAGCGGTCGGCGCTCTTAACTGCTAGGCCATCTCTCCAGCCCCTAGACTAGGTTGGCTTTTAATTCATAGCAATCCACCTACCTCTGGCTTCTTTGGGGAGGTGTTATGCTTCTTTCATTTTTTTGCATGATAAATTCAGAAGCTTTATAGCACATATTATTGTCATCCCAATAATAAAGTATGATTTCCACCCTGTAGTTTTCACCTAGAAGTCCAACATTTAGTATGCAAACTGAAGAAGCTCTGTACCTATCAGGGTTCAGAAAGAATATTCCAATTGGTGAGTCATTGGCAGAATTCCCTATTTTGTTTTGTTTGTTTATTGAGCACACTACTGTGTTAGAAATCCAGACACTTTGGGCTGGAGGGATGGCCTAGCAGTTAAGAGCACCAACTGCTCTTGCAGAGGACCTGGATTCGATCTCCAGCATCCACATGGTGGCTGAGAACCAACTGTAACTCCAATTCCAGGAGAACTCCAGTTCCAGGGGAATCTGACACCCTCTTCTGACCTCCACAGCATTGCATGACACAGGTGCTCAAACATACATGCAGACAGTACATTCATACACATAAACAAAATAAATAAGTAAAATTTAAAAACAACTTGAAAAAAAAAGAAATCTAGGCACTTTGTAAAAACTCGTCATGAACCATGCAGCATTGGAATACAAACATGCAGGAACCTGGAGGCAGGAGCTGAAGCACAGGCCATGGAGGAATGCTGTTCACCAGCTTGCTCTCTGGCTTATGCCCAGCCCACCTTCTTATACAGTACACAACAACCTGCCCAGGGTGGCACTACTTTTGTGG
Source organism: Rhizomys pruinosus (assembly GCA_009823505.1). Taxonomy (NCBI): domain Eukaryota; kingdom Metazoa; phylum Chordata; class Mammalia; order Rodentia; family Spalacidae; genus Rhizomys; species Rhizomys pruinosus. Next base: position 773,339 of record VZQC01013627.1, on the reverse strand, counting down.
GCTGGGCCCTCCCACACTGCTTGACCAGAAAGACAATACTCCACAGAAGTGTCCACAGGCCAATCCAATGGAGCCAATTCCCCAACTGAGGCTCCCTCAACCCAGGTGTGTCAAGTTGACACTAAAGCTATCCAGGACACACAGTAACTGGATGGGGCTCTGGGGAAGTCTAGCATTCTGTTAATGGTGTCTTTTTGAGTTGGGGACCATGACAAATACATGCTCACTCTGAAGTTCTGTATATTTTTATGCAAATATTTTCAAATTCAAAAATATTTAGCTGATTTATTGGAAAAGAGCACTTTTGTAAAAGTCATACATAGCTGCATATTGAGAAAAAAAGACATTTATAGGCCAGGCATAGTGACACAAGCCTTTAATACTAGCACTTGGGAAGCAGAGGCAGGCAGATCTCTGTGAGTTCAAGGTCAGCCTGTTCTACATAGAGAGCTCCAGGCCAACTGGGACAAAAAGGAAGACCCTTGTCAACGTCTGGTGTGTTGGCGTCCCTGGGTAGAGGTTGCACACACAGCAGGACACAGGGGATTGCAGAGTATATGAAGCAACTGCATGTTTATTTCTAAATGTCTTGTTCTTTTATACAGTTAAGCAAACAACAGATGCTTTCACTCCAGAACATCAGGAGACTTTTCTCAAAATATCAAAGACATATTTGCCCTAAAACATATGTTGGTTATCTCTCTCCCCAAATATCATAAGACTTGTTTATCCATAACAAAACTTTTGATTATCTCTTGAAAAGCTTATGAAGTTTCTTAAATCATATTGGAAATCTTAAACAACATTGTTTTACATGCCTGTGCCAAGGCCACGTCCTTGAATAAGGACAAATTCTGGCAGAGCACTGAGTTTCTGCAAGAGGAAGTTTGCTCCCTCTTTATGCTTGGTTTTCCAAGTGTCGTCCACCCACAGTCACCTCATTTGTCCTTAAAGGAGCAAGCTCTCTTTACAAGGCTTTAAACATGTTGCAAATCTTCATGGAGCTGCGTATCCTCACAGACCCTGTCTCAAAAAGACAAAAAAGGATATTTAGTTAAAATAGTAGCCATGATGTCTACATAGTGAGTTCCATGATAGATGGAGCTACATGGAGACTCTGTCTCAAACAGGCAAAAAACAAACAAACAAACAAACAAAAAGAGAGAGAGTTGAAGAATCTATGCAATTGCAAACCTGTTATTGTAAACACTACTAAATTACCTTGTCCACATCAGTTTAAATTTTATGGCAATCAAAAGCATTCATCTTAGTATGGAAATTTTTACAAGCATCTAATTAATACCTTGTTTTATCATTAGCATGTCTTTGAATTTTGTACTCACACATCCTCTCTTTCCCAAACAAGTGTCTCATATTTAGAGTCTATACATTACAGGTAGAATAGTAGAATACATCAGTGAACCACAACGTCAATGAGAATGCAACTTAAAAGAAATATTTTATTTTTAGTTATGCACAATTGCCTGTATGGTGTGTGCATGTGAATGCAGGTGCCAGTGAAAGCCAGACAATGGGTTGGAGTCTCTGGAACTGGAGTTATAGAGAATTGTGAGCTGCTCAAGATGCATTATAGGAACTGAACTGAGGTCTTCTGCAAGAGCTGCAAGTGCTCTTAACTGCTGTGCCATCTCTCCAGCCCCAAGACTTTATTTATTTATTTATTTATTTATTTATTTATTTATTTATTTTGAGACAGGGTCTCCATGTAGCCCCAGCTGTCCTGGAATGCACTCTGTACACCAGGCTGGCCTTGAACTCACAAAGATCTGCCTGCCTCTGCCTCCCCAGTGCTAAGATTAAAGGTGTGTGCCACCACGCCTGGCTTCAAGACTTTAAGTTAAAGCAAGCACATGACAGCAGACCTCAGCCAGAGTATGAAGGGCCTTTTCTTTCTTTTTTTTTTAAATCCTCTTTTGTTTATTTTTTAAGGGATTCTACAATGTAATAGCACAGTTGTTTTCAGATAACATTGATGTTACTCAGTTTTCCATACAATTAGGTAATTGGTGTGAAGGGCCTTTTCATACTGATGATTCAAGTTTTAAATGATCATCTAACCAAACTGTTCCTCAAATATTCAATGTACAATTCAAACAGGGGTCACAGGCATTAAACTGTACAGGCAATCTGGGGCAGCTTTGCATGAAATTACCATAATGTATCCTGATGCCTGATCCTATATAGCCCAAGTTGAATAGAAATGGTTATAATCAGGGACAACAGCACAAAAAGGATGAAGACTAGATATACATATGTAACAGAACCTGCCTCTTTAGAGTTGAGAGTCTACGAATTTCAAGTCTTTCTTAGGATGACTCTCTTCTAAAACATTTCTGAGCAACAACTGCCCAAATAGCAGAAAAGAAATCCAATGGCGTAGCAGAGCACACGGATAAACATAAGACCATGCCTCCAAAGTTCTGATGTGGAAGAGGTAACAGAAACAAGTCAGTGAAGAAAAACTCATTTGGACTGGTCTCCATATGAACTTATGACCCTAAACCTGAAATGCACTCAACAGTCCTACATCCCTAACCCACTCATTCTATCAATACTAACAAAATCTTAGCTCCTTCATAAACCCACTTATTTGGCCAGTTCCATCCATATTCTCAAGTGATATATACCCTGATTCTGATTTCACAGTCAATTTCCAATTATCAGTTACTGGAAGATCTATTTTTGTGTTATGAGATAAACTGTGCTCTCTTTTCAAACAAAATTTAAGAATTATTTATCACTGCTTATTCTGTCTCATCCCCTTTGATCTTTAGTAAACTCACTGTATTCACATTTCAGGCCCTGGTTAGTCCACTGAATATGTCCTGTTATCAAGGACACCAATGGCCTTTCCATTGCTAAAACAACCAAGTCTCACTTACCTCATTAATAGCACACCACATTGGTGAGACATTTTCATGTACAATTATCATGCTCCCCCATGTCCCTGGCAGCTCCTTTACATTCTGTGTTCTGTGAACCCTGTTCCACACCATTCCCTTTGGAGTCTAAGAGGCATCAGATCCCCTGGAACCAGAGTTACAGACTCCAAAGAGCCACCATGTGGGAGCTGGGAACTGAACAAAGTCCTCTCTAAGAACTGCAAGAGCTCCTAAATCTCTAAGCCATCTCTCTAGCCCCCTCTTCTTGTCTTAAATCAATTTACCATTGAGCTACAATCACACATATTGATATTATTTATTTATTTGTTTGTTTATGGGAATTTTTTGGTCTTTTTGAGACCTCACCAGTGCTAGGATTAAAGGCCTGTGTGACCACACCCAGCTTGATTTTATTTTTTTAATCCTAGCACTTGGAAGGCAGAGGCAGGTGGATATCTGTGAGTTCAAGGGCCACCTGGTGTACATAGTGAGCACCAGGCCAGCTGGGACTAAAGGGAGTCCCTGTCTCAAAATAAATAAATAAACAAACAAATAAATAAATAAATAAATACAGCCTCAGTATGTAGCCCAAGCTAGCCTTATATTCAAGCTAGCCTTAACCATTGAAGTGCTGGGACTGCAAACATGTGCCACCACATCTGACATCTACATCACTTTTCCTTTCAAGTTAGAATCATCCATAATCATCCCATTCAAACATATGCACCAAACATATGTAATGTAATCACTTAATATTTTACTTAACTCCAAAAAGATATATCTAAGTATTTAGTCATTGTTTTCATTTAAGTATCTCACACTTAGCACTCCAAATTGAATTTCTAAACCTTGTTTCCAGTATCTACTCTACCCATAGCCTATTTTAATTCCCCAAATGGTATTTACCTGAATCAAATTGGTCATTCACTTCCCTCTCTTCATATAAAGCACTGTGTTTGAGCAGCAAGGTATAACCATCCTTCAATCGCAGGAGTTACTATGTGCCTGATGGAAAAGAGTAAAAGAGGCTATTCTGAGACGGACAGGCAAAATTAATGTAACTTTCATTATTGTATAATTTTCCTATTTTGCTGTTATTAACCACCTACTATATCTAACTTATAAATTCAACTTGATGGTGCTCTTTGAACATAATTTCAGAAAAAAAGATGAGGACAGAGAAAAAGCAATGAAGTGCATATAGATATGAACAATAAAACAACAATAACAGGTGGGTTGCACCTTTATCCCTAGTGCTCTATTTTTTTTTATTATTGACTGACTCGGGACTGAGATATCCCTAGCACTCTAGATGCAGAGGCAGGGGCAGGACATCTCTATGAGATTGGAGCCATCCTGGTCTACATAGTAAATTCCAGTCTGGCTGGGGCTATACTGAGACTCTGTCACAAAGAAAAAAGTAAGAGTTACAGTAAGCTAAGCATGGTAGCCTAGGGCGACAAGGAGGACTCTGTAATAAAGAAAGAAATCTAGGGGAAGAAAGAGACATACATAAGGCAGGCAGGCAGACAGACAGACTGACAGACAGACAGTGACAGGAGATGGCCAGATGGCTCAACAGTTAAAGAATGCTTGCTGTTCCTCAGGTGAACACAGGTCCTGTATTCACTTCTCAGTACCCACATCAGGTCGTTGTGAACCACCTATTCCTTCAGCTTCAGGGAATCTGGCCTCTGTGGGCACACTTGCTAAAACTCACCAGGGCCCCAGAGGTGGGCATGATGGAACACATAATTAATCCTAGATTTCCAGAGCAGAGGCAGGCAGAGCTCTGTTAGATCAAGGCCAACCTGCTCTACATAGTGGGTTCTAGGCCAGCTGTGACTATATGGAGACTGTCTCAAAACAATCAAGGAAAAAACCCCATCAACACACACACACACACACACACACACACACACACACACAAACTCACCCCAGACACATCCACACACAAATAAAAAGAAATAAAAATGAAGGAAGAAAAGAAGGGAGGGAGGGAGGCAGGCAGGTTTCTGGAGAGATGGGTCATTAAAGAGCACTGGCAGCTGTTGGGACCTGGGTTTGATTCCCACAACCCACATGGTCTCTAACAATGTTAATGTTAGATGTTAAAGATGTTAAAGACAGGGGATGTTAACATCCAGGGGAATCTGATGTCCTCTTCTGACCTCCCTGGGCATGACAATACAGGGGTGCACTTACACACATGTAGGCAGTACACTCATACACAGGAAATAAATCAGAGAGGAGGAGTATTATGAGAATGTAGACCCTGCTCAGGCCACAATATCTGCAGCAGCCATCTCCTCTCCCTGTGAGACACTGGGAGTTCCCAGCTAACAGCACCTCACCTGGGAAGGGAGTTCACATCAAAGGAGGTACTGGTGCAATTCGGTTACATATGTCCTTGTCCCACCTCTTTCCAGTCTCCTGGCTGGGGGTCCGAGAGCCTGTCTGCCTGCTCTCATGGAGAAACCTCATGGGTCAGAGGACAGCTTTCAAGAGCTGTTTCTCTCTTTCCACCATGTGGATCCAGGGACTCAAACTCAGGTTCCCAGGCTTCACAGCAAGTGCCTTAAGAGCTGGGCCATCTTACTGACCACATTCTGTGCGTTGTAACCTGGGCAGCCCCTGTGGCCCTGCCCACCACTGCAACCTGGCACAGCACCTACTTGTCCTGAGGACCTCAGCTCCTGCCTCCACATGCTCCTCAGCTTGCTCTCCCCTCTGTGGCCCCGCCCCCACCTGCTCCCCAGCATGCCCCGCCCTCTGTGGCCCCGCCCCCTACCTCCCCCTCCAAGTGCTCTCTGGGAGAATTTGTAGCCTCTGGACTGCCTGCACCCTGGCCGGTAGCTTCTCTCTCTCAGGCTTCCTACCGCTGAAAGAGGGAGCACTGAAGTTCGCCTCGGATGCAGAGACCCTCTCAGATTCCCAGGAGAGAAATTCGGAATGGCAGCGGCTGCAGTGGAGGATCAGGAGGTCAGTTTATGTTAAAGTACACACCTCTAGGCTGTGGGGACACTGGTTTCTATCAGAGGGCAGAGGGCAGGGCAGACCGGTTGGGACTGTGGATCTGGGATCAAGTACAGGCTGGCTTTGAGAAGCTCCTGTGCTCGCAGATCTGTACTGGAAGCTCTGTGTAGTGGCCCCATTTCCATTTCCATAGCAGCGACTCATGTGCCCCCCCCCCAATGCTCTCCTACACATCCCAGATCCCCGCCTGTGTCCTGTGCTCCTCCCCTTCCTAACCCTATGGCCTTCCCCCACCTCTCCTCCCCGCCCTCTGGAGGGGTCTTTCCTGACCTTTCCAGGCTCCTGGAGCCCATGGCCTCCAGCCTGTAGAACCTGTGCTATCCTGGCTGCCTCCCTTGGTGGTGCCAGGGTCCAGCGTCTGGGAGAGCACAACGCCCAGATCCTCCTCTAGTTGGGCAGAGCCAGGAACTACACCTCAAGCCCCACATCCCTCTCACACTCCCTTGGCACATGAAGAGGTGGGGAGGATCCCCTGGTCAGTTCCCAATGAGGAAGGGCATGCAGTGGAGAGGCTCCTCCTTCTTGTGTGCTGATGTAATCCTTTTACCCCAGCATAGGGGCTCCTCCTTGTGAGCAGACCCCCACTGAGGCTTGGGATCCAAAAGCCCTAGTTAGGTAGCTCTAGCCTCTTGTGGCCCTGTCCCATGTGCACCTCCCCTGGCCTGCTCCTCTATGGCCGGGCCCAGTTGTGTTCTAGGAGTAGTTCCCAAACTTACTGTGGCTTGGCTATGCACCCCACCTGGTCCACCGCGCCCCCCACCTGCTCTCTGGTGTCCTAGGCTGAACGTGGAGAACCAGCAGCGACACAGCCCCTGCCTGCCCTGCCAGTTGGAGAGTCTGCAGCTTCTCTGAGAGCACAAGGTCCAGTTGGTCATGGGTGTGGTGGGGAATTTCTCTGAGGACACCGCTGTTTACAGAGGACCTCTGGACATGTCACAGGCCAAGATGGAGTGGCTCTGTTTGAGTCTGGATCAAGCATAGGCCCTACTCCAGGGGCTCCTATGTTCCTCTGTCTTCTTGAAGCCCTGTGCACTCTGGTCCGGTATCCACAGAAGTGGAGGAGGTAGGACAGGTAATCAGAACTCTGGCCCCTTTGGATGAGTTCTGAGTGTGAAGGAAAAGTGCACTACTGAGTGTCTCTTCTAGGGTCGGCCACTGTTCCTTTCATGATGGTGTAATTCCTAGTTCCTGGAGATGGGGCGGTGGGGCGAACGGATCCTTGTTCACGCTTGCTGGAGCAGACTTAGCACAGATGTTTATTCTTTCACGTCTACCTCATTGCCCTCTGGAGGTGCTCCATTGTCGGCTGTAAGATGTTTGTGCTTTCCCCTTTGATTCTGCTTCTCTTGCACATATGCCCAGGCAGAGGTTTGGGTATGAGCATGGCTAGTACTTTACTCAAAGCTTTGTTGTTGTTGTTGTTGTTTTTATTATAAATGAATGAAGCAGGTGTGTAGGGGCTTCCATCATATACCTTATGCTGCTGGAAGAAGAGGGGATGCAACCTAAAGTAGTGACTCTTAACTTTTCTCCAATGCTAGAAAAGGTATTGCACCAACTTTTGAGATGGGGAAGAAGGGTCCTAAACTGTGTAGTTTTTTCTTCTTCTGTTGATTATACTGTCCCTTTGTTATATCTCCATGTCCAGATTTGTCTAGCTTTTTAAATTCTCCAGTAGATAACTCTTTTTTTTTTTTTTTTTGAGAAAGGGTCTTCCTTTAGTCCCAGCTGTCCTGGAGCTCCATACTGAATATGTAGACCAGGCTGGCCTTGAACTCACAGAGATCACCCTGCCTTTGCCAGCCAAGTGCTGGGATTAAAGGCATGTGCCACCGTCCCCTGCTTAACACGGGTCTTAGCTAATATGTGGGGGCTGGGAATTGAACCCGGGTCCTCTCCAAGAACAGTCAGTGCTCTTAACCACTGAGCCTTCTCTGCAGCCCCAGTTAACAAATTTTTACCTTTCTTTTTCTCAATTTCCTATTTTCTAAAATGTATTTATAGTTTGTTACCGGTATGTACACTACACATAGATTCTGATGGTCACTGTGAATTGTTTCTTAATATAGCTGTACAGCATTTCAGATTTGAGATTGAACCTTCTGTCCTCAGGCTCCTGGTGGGTGTAACATAAAATCTCTTTAATGGTACTTTTTTTGTTGTTTTTTTGGTCTTTTTGAGACAGGGTCTCCCTGTAGTCCCAGCTGTCCTGGAACCCTCTCTGTAGATCAGGCTGACCTTGAAATGACAAAGATCCGCCTGCTTCTGCCTCCTAAGTGCTAGGATTAAAGGCGTGCGCCACCATGCCTGGCTAATGGTACTTTTTTATAAGTGGTACAAAAGACTTTTCAGGAGGGGCCATGATTGTAGGTACAGGAATCACTGCTGTCCATTTTTCCTCTTTAACATACTGTACATTTTGCCGTATCTCTCACTTTCAAGGAAAATTTTACAAATTGGAGAGGTGTAGTTTGACAACTTCAGGTAGAGTGATGTCACACTATTTTGTCTTATCTGCTTCTCTCCGACCTTTAATTGTGCTCACAGTATGGAAAGTGGTAAGTCGTATTAGTCACAGCAATATGTTTCATCATAAACTCTTTAGAACATCTGACACTTATTCTGACATGTAGCTTTGTGACATCTGTGCATTTATTTTTAACATTAATTTTCTACGCATCTATCATACTAACTTTAGGATTCATGAAAGAGTTATATACATCCAGGTCATCCTCCTATGTTCTGATATATTGATGTATTTATATCTGCTTTGTGACAGGAATTTTTTTTTTTTGTCTTTTCGAGACCGGGTCTCCCTATAGCCCCAGCTGGCCTGGAACCCACCCTGTAGACTAGGGTGGCCTTGAACTCAAAGATCCACCTGCCTCTGCCTCTCAAGTGCTAAGATTAAAGACAGGATTTCTTTTTTAAATTACTATATGTAAACATTAATAGTTAGGTTTCTGATAGTTTACTGGTTTTCTAGACTTCATATAAGCAAAATATTGACCTAATTATGCCATTATTTTACAAAAATTCTCCTTGAATCTTTTTTTTAGAGAAATTCTGATTTTATTTAATCAGAATGTTGTGTATGTCAACTCTTAGCCTAAAATTTAGCAAAAATGGTTGAAATAGGTACAATTTTTCTCTGATTTGTTTGTTAGATGTTTCCAGTTAGAAAAAAATTAATGTATAGTTTAAATATAGAAACACAGTATTTTAAGAAAGTATAGAGAAAGCCTCACAAAGGTCCACAAATGCCCTCATTAGGTAAAGGGTGTTGTTCTGTAAACCTTGTGACCTGAGTTCAATCCCTGGGGCTCACATAAAGGTAGATGGGGCAACCTGACACCACAAATTGTCCTCTGACCTCCATAAGTGCCCTGTGGCATGTGCTCCTCTCCATCACAAACACACACACACATGCACTCACAATAGTTCAAAAAATATATAAACTTGTTGAATTTTTCTTCTATAAAAGAATACCAATAAGAAGAAAGTCAAGGGTGTTAAGAACTAATAGATTAGGGGCTGGAGAGATGGCCTAGTAGTTAAGAGCACTGACTGCTCTTGCAGAGGACCCGGGTTCGATCCCCAGCACCCACATGGTGACTGAGAACCGTCTGTAACTCCAATTCCAGGAGAACTCCAGTTCCAGGGGAATCCGAGACCCTCTTCTAACCTCCGCGGCATTGCACGACACGGGTGCACAGACCTGCATGCAGACAGTACATTCATACACATACAAAGATAAGTTAAAAAAAAAGAACTAATAGATTAATATTTCTTATTTTCTCTTTTTAATTTTTAAAATTATGTATTTGTTTGCTTTATGTCTTTTTGAGCCAGGGTCTTCCTGTAGCCTCAGCTGTCCTGGAACTCACTATGTAGAATAGGCTGGCCTTGAATTCAAAGAGATCTGCCTGCCTCTGCCTCCTGAGTGCCAGTATTAAAGGCTCATGCTACCACATCTGGTCTTTTCGCTGTTTTTATTTTTATTTTTTATTTTTTATGCAACAGGGTCTCTCTATACCTCCAGCTAGTCTGGAACTCCCTGTGTAGACCATAGAGCACTTTGACACTGGGACTCTGACTTTGGTAGAACATGAAAACTTCTACTGGGGGACAAGGCCTCCAGTTTTAGTAGTACCAGAGGATTTTGAGATCAGTGTAGAAACACCTAAGGTCAGAAAAATATTCCTTCTGTGTGATAAGGTTCTTCACATGGTCCATGCATTCAGTCTGTAAGGAGCTGGTGTACCCTAGGCCCCAAGGCTGGATGCCCAACACATGTGTCATTCTACAACCATCTTTCCCTCCAAACACCTTTACTTTTTAATAAAAAAATTGATTTTCTTTCTTTCTTTAATTTTTTTTATATAGGATCTCTCTTTAGCCCCAGATGGCCTGAAACTCATTATTCAGGCTGGCCTTGAATGTCCGGTGATAGACCCTCCTCTGCCTCCTGAGTGCTGGGATTAAAGGCGTGTGCCCCCACAACTGGCAGTTTATATTTTCTAATAAAGCAGGAAGAGGCTCTTAACTTCCATGTAGGTGCTAGGAATCAAGCTTGGGTCCTCTGGAAGAGCAGTCAGTGCTCGTAAACACTGAGCCATTCCCTCCAGCTCCCCATTTTTTTTTTTAATTTTTGAAATTTTTTGTTGGGGTGAAGGTTGAGACAGAGTCTCCCTCTAGCCCCAGCTTGTCTGGAACTTACTATGTAGACAAGGCTGGCCTCAGTGTCACAAATGTATATCTGCATCTGACTCCCTAGAGCTGGCATTAAAGTCGTGCACCACCACACCCAGCCCTGCTTTTTAAATTATGTATATATAGAATATAAACATGGAGTCCAGGGTATGCATGTAAATTCAGGTGGGCGTAGAGGCCAAAAGAAGATGTCAGTTCCCTAGATTTGGGGTTATAGTCAGTTGTGAGCTGTGCAACATGGGTGCCTGGAAACAATGTTGTGTCCTCTCTGAGAGCAGTATGTACTGTAAAACACTAA